>JAJTUV010000975.1:0-365000 GCA_021653895.1 Mastomys natalensis | reverse complement strand
TCAGTTCACAAACATCTGTAACTCCAGTCCCAGAGGATCCAGTACCCAATTCTGACTTCTAAGAGTGCCAGGCATACATATGATACACAGACGTATGTGCAAACAAAACACCCTTGCACATGAAACAAAATTTTTAAAAGTTAAAACATATGAAAAGAAGGAAAAGAGGTTTCAGGCCACGTGACTGTCTCCATTGAGCCTCTGTTTCTCACATGCTGTTTCATATACTGTATTCCTAAAGAATCTGTGCTGGCCTGAGAAACATGGTTAAGATGGGGTCTTGAAACATCCTGCCCTAGCCCTGGTGACAAACAGACCGAGGAATGGTGTCTTCTCATTTTCTTTACACCCCACATGTAGAATGTGTGGTCATTAAAGTGGGGCGCTCTCTGTTTCACTCTGCTAAGATTTCAGTAGTCTGTGGATTAGGTCTTCTGTCATGGGCACTGTACTTTAGAGAAATGATTTCTTGTCACCTTCTGCGTCAAGAAGTAGGCGCTAGTGTCCTCCTCACGGATGACGTCATCATTGTATTATCATGGAAGCCCTAGAAGATTTCAGTCATTCCTTCAAATGACACAGCTGCCCAGTGTTTGGGAAGGATTTGAGCCCAGATCTCTTGGCTCCCCAAAAGTACCCTTGTATAAAGGCTGTTCATTAGAGAGTTCCTTGTAGCAACCCTGCACCAAACTTGGTCTGCGTATAGAGGTCACAGGGTGAGAAGACTCCAGCTTGAGCATCTCCGTGGAAAGGGAGTTTTTCACATTGGCACCCCCACCCCCACCCGCAGGCTCACGGACTACCCAGGCCTGCTCCTTCGAGTGCAATTAAGCCTCTCTCCACAGCAAGCTCAGAGCCCATGCCTGGCAGGATCTAGCAGAGCCCTGCCGGTGGCTGCCAGCGGGAAGCACATGGCGCAGGATCTTCAGAGCAGAGGGCAGAGAGGCAGGAGGAGGTGCCATAGTGCTTAAAAGGACACAGAGAAGAAAAGCCCCATAGGTTCTTGGCAGCTTCAAGTCCCAATTTGCATCTCATCTGGGAGTCATTTGCATGGGAAGTCCTATCTGTAGCTTTATGAAATAAAATAATAAAAACGGATGGGATGGTGGAGTTGCTAAGCAGCTCCTCATAAACCCGTGCTCCATAAGAAGTTACTGTTTTGCTGGGAGTCTCCTTAGAGTCCCCAAGAGCCTCTCACTGCAGCGCTCTGGGTAGGTGGGGTAGGGTGGAGGAAGGGCAGGCTTCAGAGTATGGGGGTTCGTAGAAAACACAGGCCAGGTTCACCGTCAGGGGGAGTCCTGAACATAGCCTAGGAAACCCCGTAGCGCTGCTAGGATGCAGTTTCTTTAGGCCCTCGGCACCATATTGATAACAGCGAAGCCTTTCAGCTCCAAGGGCTTTCTCCCTCCTCAGCGGCGCAGCTGAGCTCTAGAGGGCGCAATGTGCTAAAAGCGCCTCTTAATGTCGGAGTGAGTGGAATAATCCGGAGTATCCTACCCAGTGAGATATCTGGAGTCCATCCAGAGAGACTATTGTAGGATGTCAGGGGTGGGAACCCAAACATCTCTACCTGGCTTTAGGATGTGTAAGGGATCTACCCTCCGAGGAATCTGCCCACAGCTGCGGGCAACCAGAACTAGTAAGATGCCGAGTGTCTCCAGCAGGCTGACAGTTACTTATTCACTCTGAGCTCTGACCCTCACCTTGAGGTCACAGCATATCCTCCACCACCACCACTTTACACACAGTTTGTGGTAAGAGTCAGCTGAGTCCCTACGTTCACATCGAGGACTCGTGGGTCGACAAGGGTCTGCCCTAGGTCACTTAGCCGGTAAGTAGGAGAGATGAATGTAGAATCTAGTTCTTCAGATGAAAAGTCTGGCTGCATTTTCACAGGCAGCAGGAAGCTCTTTTCCTGAGCTGGGCAGGTTGGTTCATACTTACAGATGGTTTAACAGTGTTGGGCCAGTGACCCTTAAAGGACATCCAGTTTAAAGATTTCTCTTTCTCTTAAGGGTCTCTTGCTCCCAATAATTGGTTTTATCTTCAGTCTTCTAGTAACAATTAGGAGCACAGAGGCACAGAGTCCAGAGAGGCCAGAGTGAGAGCCAGGTCTCCTGTTCCAAGTCTAGAACTCTCTTTATAGGTCTTCCTTGTCACTGTTGCACATCCAAAGTGCAAAAGACAGTGACCATCAGTGACCCAGGTAGCCTTCTAAGCCTGCTCACCCCTCCTCCATAGCGAGATCTCTGAGACCCCTCCTCAGAGATATCTAGGAAGGTCCCCTACACGCCCTCTTCAATGAGGTCAGGGGTGGTCCCTTTCCACCATCCTCCACAATGAAGTCACGGTGGTCCCTCCAGCCCCATCTATAGATATAGTCAGACAGAGCCCCCTTCACTTCTGTCCACAGTGAGGTCAGTTCCTTCCAGTCCAGGGTTGGAAGCAGGAAACTGTGACTCCCTTAGATTTTACCACCCGCATCCTCTGCCCTTTTCCCATCTTGCAGCCTCCAGGGAAGTGGCTCAGCTAGGTGGGGCTCCCAAGTGAGGCGACACCTGCTTGTGCCATTGTGTCTTTGGCAAGGTGACAGCTATGCACAAGATGGAGATATTTAGAGAAGTTGAGATTGTAATGGAGTTTTGCCCAGATTTCCCAAGGAACTAAGGGCTCCATCTGAGCCCTGTTCTGGATTCAGCCTCCTAGATGAGTCTAAGAAGCATTCTGGGGCAGTGATTGACCTGGGAGACCTGCAAGGGTCTGGCTTAGCTGAGACTAGGGAGCAGAGGTAGATCAAACCCCAGACTGCAGTTCTGTTATCAGAGAATCATGGGTAGTGGGAAAAGGAAGGAGGAGGAAGGCTGGGGTGGGTAGAGGGAGTAGATTAGGGAAGTTTTGCTTAAGAAACAAAAATGTAAATAGGTCAGGAGACTCTTGACTCTAATTTCATCACCATTATCTGCATTACCCCAGACAAGTGACCCAATCTCACTGGTCTTCAGTTTCCTTCTCTATACAACCCCAGCAGGTCATAGTTAGGCAAAAGTGACATAGACGGCCAGGTAGGCTGAGGCAGGAAGATGGAAAACTCTAGGTTGTTTCATGTTGTCTAGCAAGGCGTAGATCAGCCCAAGTTACACAGGGGAACTCTGACACAATCCATCTTCCATATTAAACAAAAACGTGAAATAGAATCCTAAATCCCCATCTGTATAGCAGGAGATAGTTTCTCTGATTATACTGAATTTGAATAGGGTCTGAGCACCCCGATTTTGTTTCGGGTCAAAATGATTTATGATTTTCAGTATAAGAAATCAAATCTGGTTACCTGATATCCAGCCCTGTTGGAGGCATTGTGGGTAATACAATAGACCAGATGTGACTCAGGGTTTTATTTGCTAACATTAGAGGCCTGAGAAAAATGAAGAAATCAGAAACTGGTTTTATTTTACATCTCTTTTTAAAGTGTATTCATTGTGTATGTGTGTGTGTGTGCATATGATATGTGCTCCTCATGTATATGGGCACATGTGCACATGTGTATATGTGTATATGTATATATGTATACATGTGCATATGTATATATGTGTATATGTGCACATGTATATATGTGTGTACATGTGTATATGTGTACATGTGTATATGTGCACATGTATATATGTGTGTGTACATGTGCATATGTGCACATGTGTATATGTGTATATATATATGTGCACATGTATATATGTGTATATGTGCACATGTGCACATGAATGTATGTGTACATATGTATATGTGCACATGTATATATGTGTACATGTGTACACATGTGTATGTGTATATGGGCATATGTGGAGGTCAGAGGACAGTGTGGAGTCAGCTCTCTTTTTCTACCTTAAGGTGTGTTCCAGGGGTGGAACTCCAGTTTCCACACTTGTCCTGCAGATGCCTTTACCCACTGGCCACCTCAGCATCACCTCATTCCATTCCTAACACAGATTCATCCACATGAATTTACATATCATACAACTCATATCATACAATCAAGCAGGTTTCTCGCCTATCTACACAACTGTGCGAACATCTCCCCGCTCAACTTTAGGGCATGAATGCCATCCTGAAAAAGCCTTATCCCCCTTTTTTTTTTACTATCCCTCCTTAATTCCCGGACCCTCAAGGCTCCGGAGCACCCATGTGTGCACTTTATGTGACCATGAATGTGCCAATTCAAGCCATTTCTTAAGTTACTTTTACTGCCACTGTGATAAAACACCTTGACAAAAACAACTTAATGAAGAAAGGATATGTATGTGTGTGTATGTGTGTGTGTGTGTATTTCAAATCTTTGTAATTTCTTTTGAAAGCTTTACAAATGAGCATCCTCTTCTCACAGATAGAGGATAAAGGCTTTATTTTGGCTCGCCATTGGTGCTCCCCATTGTCAGAGGGAAGTCAAGGAGTTTGAAGCATGTTACATTCACAGTCAGGAGGGGAAGAGTAAGGAATGCTGGAACTTACCTCTCTGTCTCCTTTATGTCAGCCCCGAGACCTGAGCCAGAGAATGGTGCCACCTACGATGAGGGAAAGGCTTCCCATCTTAGCTAATCGTGATGGTTAGTTATGCGTTGGACTGAGATTAACCTACTGTAGATAACCTGGTTTCTTTTCACCTGCATAGTAGTTTTAGAATTCATCCATGTTGGGTGCTCTATCCCTTTCTGTGGTAGAAGTATGTTCTACTGTGTGGGCATCCACATTCTATCTATTCATCAGTTCACAGGTCTTTGGTTTTCTCTCCCATTTTGAGCTATAATGAGTGACACTCCTGTAAATGCTCACGTGCACAGGGTTTTTGGCAGACACCTCTTCTGATTCTCTTGGGCATGCGCCTAGCAGTAGAATTGCTCCGCCATGTGCTAACTCTGTGTATGATTATTTGAAGAACTCCAGGCTGTTTGCCAAAGTGGCTGCCCCGTTTTGCTTTCTTGTTCATGTGTGAGCATTCTAACTTCACAGTGGTCTTCTGTGGTTCTGGTTAGCATTCCCTAGGTGTTAATGATGAGAAGGGCCTATTGGGCGTATTGGGCATTTGTAATCTTTGAAGATCAGTCTATTCAGATCTCCTGCCCATTTTAATTGCATTGTTTCTTTTTATTAAGTTAAAAGGGCTCTTTATATACTCTAGATACAGTTTCTTGTCTTATGCAGAGTTGGCAAGTATATTTTCTTTTTTGAGCTGGCTGTTGTCTTACTTTCTTGATGGCGTCCTTTGAAGTGAGACATCTGAATGTGAGCGATAAAAAAAAAATTGTCAGTTTTAATTACACTGAAACCTCATTAATTTGGACTCCAGCAATTTGGAATTGGTTAGGGCAGAGTGTCAAAGTCCATTTTCTCGACAAATAGTTATTGAGACTGTCTGTGGTCAGAGATTGTGGCAGGCCCTGGGGACAGAGAGGTGAACAGGGCAGAGCCTGCACAGTCCACAGTCTACAGTAAGGAGCATACTCTAACACCATGACAGATAACGGGCAGATCTCAGCACAGTGCGGGGCTCAGGAGTTCTGGGGGAAGAAAAACCCAGCTCCATTATAGAAGGGTTTAGTAAGCATGTGAACAGTGGAAAGTGTTTAGGAAAATAAACTGCTTTTTATGCCCTGGAGCCTCTCGCTGGTGCTGATGTCTGTGCTAACAGAGATATGATTGTCTTTGTCCTTCGACCTTTCAGGCAGAGCTTGGATACCTCCCCCTGCCTTCATGGGCTCAGGACACTTTATCATCTTTAATCCTCATGAGAATCTAGTGGGTTGTCACCGTTTCTATCAGAAAACTGTAGCTTGGGCAAGTTAAATGACTCCCTCAAGGTGACAAGATTAATTGTTGGGACTGGCATTTGAGAGAGAGGGCCCCTCTACAGCATCAGGCAACTCTCTCCAGCAACGTGAATTTACTGCCTTCTCAAAGAGAAGAGCTATGCTACCTGCCCTGGGGTGAGAAGGCAAATGCTTATCTGTGCAGCTCAAAATTAGTGGATGGTCTGTATAACTGTTCAATGCTGGGTTCTCCATGGCTAAGCTAATGTTTGAATGGTTCTCTCTTTCTCTCTCTCTCTCTCTCTCTCTCTCTCTCTCTCTCTCTCTCTCTTCGTCTGTGTGTGTGTTGTGTGTGTGTGTTGTGTGTGTGTGTGTGTGTGTGTGTGTGTGTTTTGTTTTGTTTAAGATGGGGCCTCACATTGCTATGCAGCTCAGGCTGGCCACAGACTCATGGCAATCCTCCTGCCTCAACCACCTAAATGCTGCAATTAGAGATGTAAGTCACCACAATTTATATAAACATATACGTTCGCTCATCTGCTACATTGTCTACACACTGTACCTCCACCTTTTAAAAAAATGGGCAAGATCCTGTGCTCAGCATCTTCTTCACTTTGTGGCTGCCAGTGGCTCTGTGACATTGGAACTGTTCACCCTAAGGCCTTTGGGATGTCCTGATGTGTACACAGTATCCTTCAGCTCTCTGTGACAGCGTCTATAGGACAAGGATGCAAGCCAGGATATCCTGAAGCCCCCTCTGTCAGCTCGGGCTGTTCTTTGTTCCATACTTTGGAGGCCTTGACCCACAGGACACTCTGAGGTCTGTGAGCCATGCAGGATGCACAATCATTTTTCTTGCTGTCGGTTCTTAAACCAAGCTTATTATTGCCACTTCTCTTGGGGACTTTCTTCTTAGGCTCCTCAGGCATAGTCCTCAATAGCTACTCCCTGAGTGTCTTCCCAGTTCCCCGCTGCTGGCTCACACTCTGCTGTTGAGAATTCTGGTTGCCTTTATTACTTACAAGATGGGGAGTTGGTAAGCTGTACGGTAGCTGCCAGGCCCAGGGCTGTAACACAGGTGGACTGGACCTTGCAGCTTTTTTTTTTGTAGGGTAACTCAATTCCCTTTGCACTGTCTCTTCTTGGCTGCAGCAGACTCCTGAAGGCAACATCTGGGACCTCTCATTTCATTTCCTGATGGAAGATTCAGTTCAGTACATCTGAATTTGTTGTTCTTAAAGCTCATTGTTCACCGTCTCGTGAACTGGGTGTGAACTCACCGGCTCAGTGGTCCATGACACCGTCTTGGACACAATGGCAGCATAGGTGGGTCCACCGTACCCCAGGTAGAGTAAGGGAGGCTCAGACAGCTCTAAAATAGGATATCGGAGGCACATCCCTGGCTGTGCACATACCAGCAGCCAACAATCAGGCCACAGATAAGAGGAAGCAGTCTTGGGAGAAATGGAGAAGGCCGCCAGGAAAGGGAAGGGGTTTGTCTGATGGTTATGGTGCTGTCTGTTTGACAAGGAAGGTGATGTGATGCACGTCAGAAATGCCCAAGGCATCAAGGATGCTGAGGGCCCAGGCAGTTGGACCACTGTATTTCCTTCCCCGCCTTGGGAATTTAGAAAGATGCTATAGTCTCTTAAAAGGAGCCTGGGATTTTTGCCAATCTCATCTTTATTTTCTTTGGGTTGGTTCTTTGGGGGCAAGACCTCCACCTCCTCCTTGCTTCAGACACTGCTCTATGTCTAGATCAGGGTACCAGCTGTTTGACAGGGAAAGTGATGCAAGGCGGAACTTCCCAAGGCACAAAGGAGGCTGAGTACCGAGGCAGCTGGACCACTGCTAGTATTTCTCTTTCTTGAAACTCTGTCCACCCCCAGAACTATAAATGGGAGATGAGCTCCTGGGGTCAGATACGAAGCAGTTAAACCTCAACCCGCTAGACCTCACCTTCTATTTTTTACCTTCCAAAATGGAGCCTGGGTTCTAGAAAGGAGGAAAGCAACATTTAAATGCTGGTTTCTTTCCTGGGCGTGTGGCCACCAGCCTTCCTGGATGATCAGAGAGCTGTTGGCATAGCTCATTGCCTGGGAGGAGAATTGGGATTGGGGAGTTTGGCTTCCATGAGACTCTTTCCCTCTGGACATCTTAGGCAGGTCCCTCCACCCCACGCTCCAGAAAATCCAGGACATGTGAAGCAAGCAGGAAGCCTCATGCTTTCCTCTGGAGGCTCTTGGGTGGGCCTCTTTAAAAGTTTTGTCAGCTCCTTACAGGTTGTGGAATGACAGCTTGAGGACTTGACCTCAGTGACAGCAGAGGGGAACTGTGCCACACAGGGGTGTGGCACCCACCTCTTTGGAGGGATCATCTTCAGAGCCAACTATTCAAACTTAGCCCTCAGCCAAGGAGTGGGCATGTGGCTTGGGATGCCAGTGGAGGCTCCCTTAGCCTTTAGGTGGCCCTTATCACCCATTTTCTAGAATATTCCTTACTACTCAACTCCATGCCTTCTGTACCCTCAGTGCTTCCAAATCACTTTAAGAGCAGGAGTGGAACAGGCTGGTGCAGCAGACAGGATTGTGAGCCTCCTATCCACCCACTTCTTTGGCTGTCTGCCTTGACTCTCTATCCTGTGGACCCAGGGGGCCCTATACCTAACATATGATTCCAAAGTTCATTAGTAAACTAGACGCTTTCCCGTTGGATACCTTGGAAGACCTCTTAATGTATTACGTCTGTGTTTGTCTTTTCCCAGAGGCCCTAGGCCAGGAAGTTTCACAGAAAAATATTTATCTCTAGAGTCTAGTGAGACTTGAGACTTGGCTTAGAGAAAAAGGTGCCATCAGCAAATAAGTTTGAGACGCACTACATATCACACCTCTTGTCTTACGGGCTCATAAGCAGAGCCCTGGCACTGCCTACCTCCTCTCTCACCACTGCAGACACAGCACTGTGTCAAGGTCTCTGAGAAATCCCACAACAGAGACAGCAGCTTAGCTTTGTTCCCTCAAAATGGCTAGGTCTGAGACCTGGCACGCTTGGTAAAAAGGGAGCAGTCTCTAATACACAGTCTGTCTTAGAGAGAAACACCATAGGCAAGGAAGGGAGTGAGATACAAACCACATACCTTTTTTTTTTTTTTTTTATTGGTCTAATAGGCATAAAGGTGGGATCTTTATGCCCTACCTAACACCATGTCACAGGAACCAGCCCTGCAGGTAGTCTGGATGCTCTTTGAGAAATGTCATATTTAATAGGTGGGCACTGCCTTTGGCTCTGGGGAATCAGTGCAGAACACGCCAAACATGGACTTGCCTATGACGACCCATGTGGACATTAGCAAGGGGGGCATGGGTCAGTGTAGAACAGATAAATTGTATGTGTGACAAAAGGACATCCTGAGAACTGTGGATGAGGTGGTGTATAAAACCCGTTCTAGCAGGTCACATGTGACCTCCAATGATGCTGCAATTTTGATGTGGCTTGGCAGGATGGGGAGTGGGGAGCTTTCTGTGCAGAAGGGAGAGTACATGCAAATGACCAGTGTTAAAAGGTTCTCCTGGCTCCAAATCACAGACATTCAGATGAAGGCAGCTTAAACCATAAGGAAGGCTTTTGGGCTCCACGACCAGAAGTCTAGCAGTAGGCGGTGGCATTGTTTTTTGTAGTGCTCAGTGGAAACAGAAACTCTTATAACTTGTCCAGGACATCAGCTTCATCTTAAAGATGGCTTCCCCTTGAATCATGGGCTACTGGCAGTGATTTTTTTTCTTTTTCCAAGTCTAGCATTGGAGTGAGAACCAGACAGGCAACCTCCTCTTTCCTCAAGTCTTAGTGGGACAATTTGGATCACTAGCCACCCTGAACCAATCATTGCCACCTGGGAATGTCTAGCTCTGGCTGACTTATTCTGAGTTCTTAAGAAAACATCCCAAACCACTGGTAAGGCAAATGAGATCTTTGCTTGACTTAGACCAAGGCTTGGAAAGCTTCTTCCGTAGAAGGTCAAGTCATAAATATTTTAGGCTTTCTGGGCCTAAAATACAGCCTCTATGACAATCTCCTAACTGCCATGGTGGCAAAAAGCAGCTACAGAGCATGCATAAATGAATGAATCTGGCTCCGTCCCAGTAAGCTTTTAGTAATGGATATTAATATTTTAATTTGATAATTTTTTTCCTGTAAAATAATCTTCTTTTGATTTTTTTTTCTGCAGCCATTAAGAAATGCAAGGAAAACAGGGCTAGGGTTATAGCCTTGTCTGTAAAGTGCCTTTTGTGTTAACATTAATATCCATGTATAAAAGAAACAAAACAGGCTGAATACTGCATTTATTTAACCCCACTGTGATTGGAGGCAGATCTCTGAACTCCCTGACCAGCCAGCCTAGCTGAACTGATTGGGCTGGCTCCAGGTTCTCTGAGATGCCTACCTCCAAAGTTAAGTGGAAGACTAATCCAAGAAGAGACCCAATGTCAACCTCTGGCTTTCACACGTAGAGGTGCGAGTGCACACATGCACACATACACATGTATATGCACCTGTGAACATGTATGCTTGCATGCAACATAGACATAAATAAAGAAAATGTAAAGCTAAGTAAACAAGTAAAAATACTGAATATTTTAAAAGAGAAACACAGGAAGCTACTCTCAGCACCTAGACCACACCCTTCCAGCTCTTCACACAGTGACCAGTAGAGGTGTGATTTGGCCCATGGACCATAGTTTGCGGACCTCTGATTTAGACAAATGAGGATTCCATCCTGGAGCGAAGGTTTCATGCCTATACTATATTGTCGTTATATGCAGAGGAAGTAGTAATGTGGTAAATGAGAAGTCAGTTCAGGATCTTCCTTTGAGAGCCTGAGGCTTGCAAGTGTCTGCAGAGAGACAGCTGGCATCTATGCAGTCTATCTGGTAGACAGAGGCTACCAACTATTCTCAGACAACGTTCTTCCTGTCTAAGCAGGGCTGTGGTTCCCACCCAACTGGACTAACATATCATTCAAGGGATGAGTCCTTGAAAATGGCGGCAGTTGGTTGGGGGAATTTCCTTCTCTCTTCTAGGTTAACCCTAAGCCCATGCTTTTGAGTAGGGGCTTCCCGACAAGGCAGCTCCCACTTTTCTTGCGAGACCCCAAGGAGTTCCTGCAATTAGTCAGCTAGTCAGTAAGTAGTCATTGAAACACTGACTAGGTTTGCAGCCCCCCTGGGTGTCATCGGAAGCAGAAAGGAGTGGATTGAGCCTCCTTTATAGGAGAGGCATGGCATGCAAAACAAACATCTACAAATCTTCCCAAATCCTGCAGCATGGAGCTTCCCCGGGTAGCAATGGCATGATGAAAGGACCTCAGCTCCCAGCATCTGTTTATGCCATGCAGTCAAAGTTAATGAAGGCTGACCCTCAGCAATACTGGGAAGTCAACCAAAGTTCAGCCTCTGGCTACAGCCATCCCTTCAGAAGACATGTTCCCTCTCTTAGTAGCAAACTATTTCTCAGGGGTTATCATCACGTCAGACTTTGTCTCCTCTTTGACCTTGTTCCATCAATAACAAGGGTCTGTCACTGGCCCATTCCATTAAAACCAGTTGACAGAGTATACTTTGCTTTGGAGTAGATTTCACTTGTAGGTTTTGGTTTTTTTTTTTTTTTTTTTTTTTTTTTTTTATCATAGCCTGTTTGTGTTCCACTGTCTTCTGTCTAGTTCTATAGTTATGCTTTGAAAGGTTTTCTTCCTCAGAGAAGTGTATGGTCTAAGTTCTGGATCTCCTCAAAGTGTTTCTGTTGGAATCTAACCACCAATGAGATGGCAGTAAGGGCCTTTGGGGAGTGACTGGCTCAGGAGACTTAGCCACAAGTAACCTTATTGAAGTGGCCCAGAGAAGACCTCGGCTCTTAATCCATGTGAGGCCATAGCAAGAAGGAAGCATTTATGAACCTGAAAACAAAAGCCCTCCGCAAGCACTAACTCTGCTGTGTCTTAATCTAGGATGTCCAGTCCTTACTTATTCTTTGATGATCAGGTAGAATATTGTATTTCTTTTTTAAGCCCAGATATACTACACCAAAAGTTGATATTTTCAAAGATTATTTCTTTTTACTTGGCCTGTGCAAATGTTTACCTGCACCTGTGTATGTCTACTCTGTGTCTCCCTGCAGAGGCCATAAGAGGCATTAGGTCTCCTGGAACTGGAGTTACAGGTATCTGGAGGCTGCCATGTGGGCGCTAGGAATCAAATCTGGGTTTGTCACAAGGACAAGAAGTGCTCTTCGCTACTGAACCAATCAGTCCCCTATAAATTCATCTTTAATATAAATTCATCTTTTAAAAGAAGGGGCTGTTCTGTAATAAAGTCCCCCCTCCCCTGAGAATGGAAATGGTTTTTGGAATTGAGTAACAAGGGAAAGCCAGAAGAGTGTGGGGTGTGTGCTTGAGAAAGCTTAGACCACTGTGAAGAGACTGTCAACTGCTGGTTCTGGGCAAAGGGAAAAAAACAGAGGACTACAGAGAAAGCCCCAGTCTTCATAGCAGAGAGCTAAGTGGTTCTGAATGGAGTTCTTGACTTAAGGGTAGTTAAGGCTGTCCTGCGATCACAGGAGGGGCATGGAAGATATTGACAGCAGAAGAAAGGCCATCTTGCTGTAAAGACCTTGGTTAACTCAGACTCACTTCCTTGTGCTCTTTGGAAGCTAGAACTTGTGAGCTAGGTAATGGCTATTTGTCTGAGGACATTTCTAAGCCAACTGCTCAAGGTACAGCTCAGCTGTGTGTGTGTGTGGATGCATGTGAGTATGTGCGAGCATGTACATGCATGTGTGAGTACGTGTGAGCATGTGTGCATGCAAGCGTGAGAACGTGAGTGTACACCTGTGTAGCAGTAATAGTAGCAGACGTGGGAAAAGGTAAATGACTTCTAGTTGTATTTGTTAATAAAGGGAAGGAGAACTTACAATAGTTGAGAAATTCAGCCCATGGCATTGTGACGAGCGTGGAAGCACAGTGAGGGAGTGGATGAAGATGTAGCCAGGTACCTGTTTGCTAAGGAGACTGCGTGTTTCAGGCATCTCAGCGAATCCTGGCCCCATTGTTCAGGACAACAGAAACATTCCGGTGGCTTTCTGGAGACTTTCAGAGCTGTTTATCCCTAGGGCCGGAGGAACAAAATGATCTCAAAAGAAGGGAAGTGAGCACCTGTATAAATTTGGAACTCTGGATTTGGTGGAACCTCAAGAGTCTCCCCAGCATGTTCTCTGACCCCTAATTATGGCTCTGAGCTCTGTTAGAGAGTATATTTTATCCAGCCAAACTATATGTGCGGACACGATGCAGACGTGCATGCCTGTGTGTGTATATGTGAGTGTGTGTGCGTATATGAAGTGTGTGTATGTATGAGTTTGTATATATATGTGAGTATGTTTATGTGTATATATGTATGAGAGTATATGTATGTAATTAATTGTGTGAAAATGTGTGTGAGTGTATATGAGCATGTGTATATATATATGTGTGTGTACAAGTCAGTGTGTGTATGTGTGTATATATGTGCACACATGTTTGAAGCATGTATGTATGCACATGTAAGAGTGTCTGTGAGTATGTGTGTATGTCAAGGAGAGCCACAGAATCCAAGTTGAAAACTTCATGGCCACCAGGGAAAGCTCCATAGAGGAAGACTCAGAGAAACCAAGAGGCAGACCGTTCCACAGGACCCCAGCCTGGTAGAGCCACCACTGTGGAATTCCAGACTCGACTGTTTCTCCTGTGACTTCTCTGCTGAGCAGTGGAGAGGTCCTGGTCCCCAGAACCTGCTGATAGGTGAAGAATCTGTGCGTGAAGCTGGTACCAGGCACTCGAGTTTATACCTTTGTCTCTCTGTATTCCAAAGACAATTAAGAATCAGTAATTGGCAAAAAGGGGGATTTGTTTGACCAAACAGGGAAAAGAATCAATTTCTTCTTTACCAGGTCCGTGACAGTCTTTCAGTTTATGGAAAATAATGGCACCATGTATGGCCATTCCATTCTGAACAAGCAGATCTCAGGCTTGAACGCTAAGCAGGGCCAGGCCTGATCAATACTTGAATGGGAGAAAATCATGAAACAAAGGCCAGAAAACACACAGATTTGCCCGAGACAGGGGTGGGGAAAGCTAGGCTCAGTAGTCCGTTCTGTTATAGAGATTTTACTCATATGCAGCCATGAGGAAAAGGGGGTAGAAATTCCATTGCTACCAAGTTTTGAAAGGGACTGTGGAAGGTTCTATTGAATGGAAGATAGGTGATGTACCGCTGTGGGCGTGGCATCATTTTTTGAGCCTAAATCCACTGTTTTGAGAGGTGTACATGAAAGCCTTTGTATCTTTCCTTTGGAGACCAGATTCAAGCTGGGACTCCCGAATGCCTCTTTCTTTCCTTCCTTTCTTCTTCCTTCCTTCCTTCCTTCCTTCCTTCCTTCCTTCCTTCCCTTCCTTCCTTTCTTTCTCTTTTGTCTTTTTGTTTTTCTGAGACAGGCTTTTCTGTGTAGCCTTGACTGTCCTGGAACTTACTCTATAGGCCAAGCTGTTCTCAAACTCACAGAGATTCATTCTCCTGTCTCTGCCTTCCAAGTGCTAGGATTAAAGGCCACCACCCCACCCCACCCCCAGCTCCCACATGCCGGTTAAACACACCACTTTTGTAGGTGAGAAAATGAGATGGTTTGCTCAAGGAAGCGGGCATAGGAGGAACAAGGGTCTAACGTGAGTGTTCAGAAGAGCCCCTCTGTCCCTCATGGGCTCCATCTTTCCCAGCGTGTGATCAGTCATAAAATCACAACACGACCATTCAAGAGGCCCCTTCAAGCAGACAGAGGTGATGGAGCTAAGGGAATCACCTACCTGAGAGGCCTGGCTGAGGTTGGGTAACATAAGGGCTGAGGCTTGGCCAGGCTCAGGCCTGACCCTTCTCTCTCACATGTGTGTGACTCAGAAAAACTAAGGCCTTCGTCTCTGTCCTTCAGAGCTCACAAGTACAGTGACTATATCTAATCTATATCTAATGGCACGGTGACTTTGGGGTCCTTTGTAAAGGGTATAACACAGCTGTAATGACCAGTACTGATTGGGGCTCCTTACAAACGTGGAACAAAGAGAAAAGGACTTTAAAGTGTTACAGATAAGGAGGGTGGGGTCAGTCCCTTTACTTATCATCCCAGCAGTGCTGGGTACCTGCCACATTCCCTACCCGTGTGACCTCTTATTTACACCTGATGACAATGTTGGTGAGAACTGTTTGTTCAGAGAAATGAAGCGACTTGCCCAGGGGCAGAACTAAATGATGAGCTGACACTGGAATTCAGCAATATCTGGCTCCCCAGCCGACTTGCCCACTCCACACACATCGTGCTGTTTCTGGGGTATTCACAAGGCGCTTTTATTATCGCTTGGCTCAGCCTCTGCCCTCCTTTGCCACTGGTTTTCCTTAGAGAGTCTCCTGGCAGGCTACAATGGCGTGTCCAGGAGACATTCCGATGAAGGCATCTCTCATTTTGACTGAGAACCTGCACACCCAAGGCTCTCTTAAGAGTGTTAATAACATTTACTAAACGTTGACAGAGAAAGGTCAGCCTCTGAGTATTGTGCCAACAGGAGATAAACCTTCCATGGAACATCTGCTGTCTATTATTGTTGGGCAGACTCAGCTCCTGGCTAGCTCGTGAGTTCAGTGCACAGGAGACAATAAAACAGGGCTGGCCTCCATCTCTACTGTACCTCTAGGACTAGGGCACACAGCAGGTGTGTGGGCAGAGCTGGAGGGACAGAGACTGTGTTACTCTCAGACAGAAGCTGGACTCCAGATCTTCCTTTGAAATGAAGGAGTTGGGGGCCCTATCTTTTTCTTTGCCAAACCTTACTAGGTTCCCCTGAGGAGTAGCCTTCATGCAAGCAAGAGTTCTCATCTCTATCCAATCTCTGCCACTCAGGCAGAAGTCACTCCATGCTCTTGGAGAGAAAAAAAAGGCTGTCCTAGTGACTTCTCACTATGTAACACATTTTCCTCAGATTTAGCAGTTTCGAGCGACAACTGCATATCTGTGTATTGTCTCCTTTATTTTCTGACTGGTGGACTCTGGAGTTGTTTCTTGGGCTGTTTCTGGTTCAGGCTGGATTACAAGGCTCCAGTCAAAGGTGATCTGAGGATGCAGCCTATACAGAGCCCACTGAAACTGGGGCTGGGACCTGGGCCTGGGTCAGGGCTGAGGCCTCCACTCCTAAGCTCCTGCTAGGTGACTCTCAGAAGGCCTGGGTATCTCATTGGCTGTCAGCTGGAGGCCTCAGTGCCTGTGAATCTGTCCATTGGGCGATTCTCCTGGGTGATCTTGCTTTCCCCAAAGTGGGGTGCAGGAAACCCTAAGATGGAAGCAGCGGCTCCAGAAGCCACACTGCCACTACCTGCACCATTTGCCCTTGGCCAGGGCTGCCATCCCCAGGTGGGAGTAAATGTAAGAGGGATGTGGGCTACAGGAGGCAGGGATCTCAGGGACCACCTTGGGGATAAGTCAGTACACAGGTCTGTCAAGACCGTGTACTGGTAGAGCTATGTGGAGAGCTGGATCATTCACTTGGAGGCCCTTTCTGCGGTGCCTAGCATCGCTGTTGTACTCTCTCCAGTGCCCCTGACATAGAGTTCAAGTTTCCGTAAATACACGCAGCCTCATTTTCTGCCCTTCTCTCCAGCTGCCTCAGATCCCAGCTCCTATGGACTATTTGTTTGATTCCTCTGTGCCCTATACCTACTGATTTCTGTCTCTAGCCAGTAGGTTTCTATGTCACGGCCTAGTTTAGTCATCTCCGCCGTGAGTCTCTCAGTACCCCAGAGCTCCGTGCCTCTCTCTCTCATCAGCACTGCTTCATTCCCCATGCAGCCAGGATTCCTGAGCATGTCCTGGGTGCCATGCTCGGTGCTGGGCTATAGGGACCGTAGTAGACAAAATGGAAGTGTAAAGCAACAGAATACCAGAGAAGTAGCCTGTGATGGGGGCTGCAGGTGCAGACAAGGTTGAGGAGGATCAGGAAGAGGAGAGCATCCTGGCTGAGGGAAAAGCCTTTGCTTTACTAGGCTTAGGGGAAATTTGCTCCTGGGGGAGCACAGAACAGAGACCACAGGCAAGGCATCAAGCTTGGAGCTGGGGAGAATGTTTTAAGCCCAGCACCGTGTAGTTACAGTTGGGTGTTACTTGTGGTGGAGATACATTCTGGTGATCTTGTGCTAACATTGTAGAGCATACTTATACAGAAAGAAAGAGGTGGGGGGCGGGGAGAGCAGAGAGGAGAGAAAGGAGAGAGGAGAGAGGGGAGAGAGATAGATCGAGAGGAGAGAGAGAAGAAAGAGATGAGAGAGAGAAAGAGAAGAGAGAGGGGGATAGAGGACAGAGAAGAGAAAGGAGAGAGAGGAGAAAGAGGGGAGAGACAAGGAGAGGAGAGAGAGGGTCAGGAGAGGAGAAAGAGAGGAGAGGGGAGAGAGAGGAGGGAGAGAGCAGAAAGACACACACACACACACACACACACACACAGAGAGAGAGAGAGAGAGAGAGAGAGAGAGAGAGAGAGAGAGAGAGAGAGAGAGAGAGGGATGCTTGCCACCCAGATCATTTACTTACTTTTGCATTGTCAGGGATACATCCTGAAGCCTTAGGCAGTTTTAAAGTGCTCTACAAGTTAGCTGTACTCTAGCTGCCCCCTTTTATTTCTTACCACTATTAGAGACAGGATCTTCCTATGTCACTCAGACTAGTATTGAACTTTCTTATCTCTGGCAGAACACTAACTAGGTTTGCTGGCACCCGCATCACCATGCTCTCTTGACTAACATAGTGTGCCATGGTGTCACGAGGGCAATGAGAAATTTTCTGTTTTTATAATCATATGCACCTCCCTTGTATGGTTGCCCGTTGTAGACCTTCCTGCCATAACCTCTCCAGTACTGGGATTACTGGCGTGTATCACCTCACACAGCTTATGCCACTAAGGTGATATACATATACATATACATATACATATACATATACATATACATATACATATACATATACATATACATATACATATACATATACACACACACAGACATACATACACATTTGTAGGCCATATGGTGTGTATATATTACTAATGTAGTCTGTTGCTCCTAGGACCATGGTGAACAAAACAGCATATGATTAAGTCAACCACGAAAGAAAACACTGCAGTCGGGAGGCACGGTAAACACCAAATGTATGGGTTGCTTCCAGTGCCACTTGGCACACTGCTGTACAGTAAACAGTCTTTCCAGCATGAGTAGATGGGAGCCCTGTAGAATAATGAATGGCAACACAGCCATTCATTAGCACACCCTCTCTTAGGCACGTTCTATAGCCGTGTGCGTCGTCCTTTCTTAACTCTGGCAGAACACTAACTAGGTTTGCTGGCACCCGCATCACCACGCTCTCGTGACTAACATGGTGTGCCATGGTGTCACGAGGGCAATGGGAAATTTTCTCTGTTTTTATAATCACATGCACCTCCCTTGTATGGGGTTGTCCGTTGTAGACCTGAGTGTCATATGCGTTATCTGACCAAAATCTCCCTCATTTCCATCCAAATCTGTCAGCCCCTCTAAGGGCAGGGACCATGCGTGCTCTTTGTCCTGCTACATAGGACAGCTTTGGTACATGGCCGTGAAGGATGAGTGTTCTTTTGATGTGCCAGGGTTGAGATATGTCGGAGCCAGGCAGACTTGGACAGACACCCAGTGAACTTCCAGAGGCACTGAGACAACTAAAGAAGAAATAAGAGCAGGGAAATTTGTTTTGAGGATTAAAGACCCACTCTGTATATATCCTTACATTTTATAGACAGGGATGAGATGAAAGTGAATTTAAATAAAGACTTTAGTCTGTATTTAACGATGCCGTTATTAGGCTGCATTTGGCAATGCGCTCCCTGACATAAAGTTTTAACATTGGCCTTTCTGAACACTAAATTACCTTTTGGATCTGCCAGCTTTAATGATAAATAAAGAGAAAGTCGACCTCATTACCGTCAGATTCATGGAGTGGGGGGGTTAACATTTGGTAGACTTCACCAGTTCTGGATGCTAAGACACGATGACCACCAAGTGACATATTCTGATGGAGAATCAGGGGCTGGAGTCACATTGGCAGCCAAGTTCATTACACGGGGGTCGATGAGCCTCTGTTTTAAATCAGTGGGACCTCAGTTCCCTCTCCATTCTGAAAGCAGGGAAGGCTGCAGATGCCTTTCTTGGCTCAGTCAACCCCACGCACCAGACTCTAAGGATGAAGGAATGGAGGAAAAAGCTGATCTAGAAGCGGTGATGTAAGATACCGTGTGAATCCAAATGGTCATGAGGGAGTGGGCTCCTTATAGATTCTTGAGTGTGCGATATCTCCAGTACCTTCTCCCTCAAGGTGCCCTGGAGACTGAACAGTAGTCCCTTGGGAGGGGCCTGCCCTGGACTACATGTGGCTTGTCTTTACTACTCATGGATCAGACCAGGGAATGGTGACTGCTGAACTAGTGGATGACCTACACCATGCCCTCAAACAATGATGAAGGAAGGGAAGGGCCTGAGAAAGGAGTGATTACCCTGACAGAGTTCTTCCTTATCCCATGAGACATACCATGGAGATGTAAGTGCAGAGACCCAAAAGAGAGACAAGCTGGTGGCACATAGGTCTTGTAAGTTAGGGGGCTGGGCAAAGGGAACGGAAAGCTCCTATAGGCCACATCCCTCAAACCCAAGAACTTCAGACAGAATCAACTGGCCAGGCCTAGGCCAACATACAGCTGTGTTATGAGTCCCTGGAGAGGTGAGCATTGCCGGACAGTGTCCCCTTTTCCATTGCAAGTGTCCTGACAGGGATGACGGGGAGGAAGACAGTGAACTGGGCAAGCAATCAACTGACTGGTAACTTAGGCCTAGAGACACAAGTGCCATGTGTTGGTGGTATTCATACCATTCCAGAGAACAGGCCTGATTGCATCTCTCACCAGAAGCTACACAAATCGAGAGAGTGGTGTTTTGTTTTGTTTGTAAAACTGGGTAGGTTACTCAGTGGCTCTATGCACCCTACATTTGTAAAATAATAATAATACCCACCACAAAAGGCAGATGTTGGCTTTCCTTCTTCCCTAGGACATGAGATAGGAATCTTCTTCAAACCCTATCACGACTCTTGCTTTGTCTTTTCTTTCTCCAGGTTGGTTAGCTAGCATCTTCCTTAGTACATGAAAGGTGGTCTACTCTGTAGAACCCTGTGATGTGTGTGATGTGATGTTCTGGGCTGAGCATTGGTGCAGCAAATTTTCTATTTTCAATCTGATCTTAGCCTCTGTGTGCCCTTGAGTTGATTTAGTCTTTCTGGGTTTCTGAATACTCATCTACAAAAGTAGTAATGATGCCATTTTACCTCTGCATTGTGGATTATGTAAAGACGCAAATGAAGTAAGTTCTGTGAAGTACTCTATAAACTATAAAGCACCTGTGATAAAATATGCACAGCATAAAATGTGCCACCATAAGCATTTGATCATTTTTAATATTTCATTTGTTCCTTTAAATTTCACCTTTAATTTTGATAAAATTTGATCTTTTGTGAATGAACTGTGTGTGAACGTATGTTCATGTGTGTGTGGGTATGTGTGAGTGTGTGTGTGTGTGTGTGTGTGTAAAGGCCTGAGGATAACCTTGGATGTTATCTTCAAGAACACAATGCATGTTCTTTTGAGATAAAGTATGCCATTAGCCTGTAGCTCACCAATTAAGCTAGGCTTGATAGCCAGTGAGCCCCAGAGAACTGCCTGTCTCTACCCACCCAGTAATTACAATTATGTACCACTATGCCCAGATTTTTTTAACCTTGGATTTTAGGGGTTGAGTTCTTGTCCTCATGCCTGCAAAGCAAGCACTTTACCAACCGAGCCATCTCTGGAGTCCTCATCTTAATCATTTTTAAGTGTATGGTTCAGCAGGGATGAATACCTTCAGGACTTTGTGCTACCATCACCACCATATGTTTCCGGAACCAGTTTTATCTTGCAAAGCTGAAAATATTTATTATTGCAGAGGAACTTCCCATTGCCCTATCCCCAAGCCTTCTGTCTCCAGAATTCAACTGCCCTGTGCACCTCATCTAAGCAGGACACACAATGTTTGTCATCTTGAGACTGGCTTATTTCACTTAACACAGTGATCTAGAGGTTCATCTGTCACTCAGCATTTTCAAACTTCTCTTCCTTTGTAAGGCAGGGCAACATTTCATTGTTTGAATATACCTTTTATCCATTCAGCCGCGGTGGACATGAGAGTTGATTCTTTCAATGGAAATAGAATCTAAAATATGCTGGGACACATGGTATCTCAGTTTTATTCCCTGTTTTTATGATAAAATACTCTGACAAAGGCATTAAGGGAGAAAAGGTTTATCCTGGCTTATGTTTCAAGAGTCCTATAGACCATCATATCAGGGAAGGCAAGGTAGCAGGAATTAAGACTGCTGGTCACATCACAATCGGGGACATAGAGCAATGGATGCATACTGCTGTTCACCTCCCACTTTCCAGTTTACACAGTCTAGGCTACAGGCTAGGGAATGGTACCACCCACAGTGGGCAGTTCTTCCCACCTCAATTTATGCAGTCAAATAATCACCTGCAGTATACCCAAAGGCCCACCATCTTCCAGGTGACTCTAGGTTCTGCAAAGTTGACAATTGACTCTATCAAATACGGCAATAGCATTTTAATTTTTTTGAAGAAATCTGATATATTTTTATAGTACCTGTACCATTTTACATTTTCCCAGCAGCACACACTTATGTAAGTGTTCTATTTTCTCCACCTTCTTACCAACACATCTTATTCTTCGAGTTTTTTAAAAAATGTGTGTATGTATGTATATATGCATGTATGTATGTGGGAGGTTTGTGCGTGCATATGTATGTACATGTGTGTAATCCAGAAGTTAGTGTTGGGTGTTTTTCTCAATTACTTTCCACCTTGCTTTTTGGAGATGGGGTGGGGTGTCTCTTACTGAACCTGGAGGTTGCTGATTTGACTAGACTGGAGAACTGGCAAGCTTTGGGGATCTGCCTGCCACCATCTCCATGGCGCTGGGACTACAGGTGTATGCTTTCATGATTGACTTTTTTTGTTTGTTTATTTTGAACACGGCTCCTAGAAGATTAGACTCCGGTCCTCATGTGCAGTCGGTGCTTTATTAACTGACTCATTTCCCAGCACCTTTCCAAGTTTTGTTTGTTGACTTTGATTTGCTTACTCTGAGGGGGTTTTATAATAGGTATTTGGGTGGGCACGAGACAAAGATGGAATATTAGTCATATGGGTGCTCAACACATTCAAATCAGGAAAGAGGGATTTTTAGCAGACTTGTTAGGCTAGAGTGTGGGCCTAGAAGTCTTGGTGAGAAGCACAACGAGGCTCCCATTCAAGCATACACAACAGGTCAGAAGATGGTGAGGCTTTGGCAGTGCTAACTGATGTGATGCTGCAGGGGATTGGTCCGTGTGCCTGAGGCACCGCTGGAGGGATGTACTGTAGGAGGAGCTAAGGTGGGAGGAGTTAGGAGACGAAGAGGAAAAGGAAGAGGAGGAGTTAGGAGAGGAAGAGATAAAAGAAAGAGGAGGAGCAAGAAAGAGGCAGAGATGTAGGAGCAATGGAGACAGATGTTCAGTGTCTGTAGCAGTCAAAGGTAGTTGGTATACCTAGGTTGGGTATTGGGTTACACTTCTGATTGTATGGGTATCTTGTTACTGATCATTGCCAAATATATAAACTTTGATTAATCTATAAGAATTAGAGTCTCATTCTCTTACTGGGCCCGCATGATGGCGGAATGGTCTGGGCAATGCCCTGCCTTGCGGAGACAGCATGGAAGATTGGCAGAGCCATCTCTCACACTGGCATCTAGTGGGTGGCAGGGCTGGTGTTTCTGGCGGCCGGTTCTAGCTGCAGCGTGCACTTGGCCTCAGGCCGAGAAACATGGCGGCTGGGCGAGGCAGAGCGGCTACAGCTTAGATAGTTGGCTGAGCCAGAGGCCGATTTAATTATTTACTACAACAATGTACGAGTCAGGCCTTGACAAGCGGCTGGGATTTTAAACACAAGAGTGCAGAGGACAGTTGGGCTGGAATGGTGGCAGAGATATATTGAGGAGACAGCCAGTACTCATTGGAGGATTGCTTTACACCCGCTCTCTGGGATTAGCGGTTTCAGCAGTTCCTGGGAACTAGTGACAAATGAGTGCTGTTGGATGCCACTCCAGACCCTTACTCGGTCACCCAGTGGAGGCATGGACCCAGCAACCTGTGTCTTACAGGTCTCATTGGGACCTCTGAGTACATAGTTAGAGAGGAATATAAGCTAATGAGGATGAGCTGTTGACGGATGGACTGTGGATTCTAGAATCGGGCTGGGGAGCGGGGTTATATTTAGAATCTCCAGTGGGTGAGTGTGGTGACACATACCTTTAATCCCTACACTTGAGAGGCAGAGGCAGGCAGATCTCTATGAGCTCCAGGCTGGCTTGGACTGATAGTGAGCTACAGGACAGCCAGGGATATGTAGAGGGATCCAGTCTCAACAATAAAAACAAAACAAAAGCAATCAAATAAAACTCTAAAAACTGGGTGGGGTGGGGTGGGGTGGGGAACCCAACAAAACAAAAAGCCACAAAACAGAAAACAAAACAACAACAAAAAACAACCAAACCAAACCAAAATGAAAAAACAAAAATGAAAAGCCCAAACCAACCAAACAACAAAAAGAAGTTCTCTAGTTCCATTTGTTTTTGAATCCCAGTGGCTGGCCATCAGGACTAAGAAACCATTAAGCTTCTTGCCAGGCCACAGAAACATATGGCCACCTGTGGCTCACTCTTGGTCACTATACTTCAAATGCTGACCCAGGTCCTAGGAGCTCTTTCTTACTGTCTTCCTTCAACCTTAGTGTTCTTTGTCTCTGGCCATAGCTTCTTACTCCAAGTTATTCCTGTCCTGGCTCAGACGGAGCCTAGGTAGAGGGAAACTCCCCTGCGACTCCTGGTTTGCTCTTGCCCACTCCCTTCCTTTTCTAGTTTTTGTTGCTGTCGGTGAAGCTAGTCCGTGTCTTTTATTTGCACCTTTGTTTTCTGCCTCTCCTTGCATCTGGGTCTCAGGGTTCCTAGCTCTATTTCCGGTGCTCAGAACAAAGTGTGGTGTGCGGTAGGTAACTGGGATCATTATGTTTCATTTTCTAAATACTGGAATGCTTTAGAGCAGTTCTGAATAGTGAAGTGACACTATCAAAGATATGCCTTGTGGGGACAGTCCTCCTGTGGGTTTGAGTGAGGGACAGAGGGACAATTGCTAAAGGCAGGAATTAGGTCGTAAAGCGATAATGATCCAAACCATTGCCTCTCAACTGGGGGAAGTGGCTGTCTCTTGCTCAACTCAGGGAACATGGGCAATCTCAGGGGCAGTTTTAGTTGTCCTAGCAAGGGAGGGTGCTGTGGCATCTAGTGGATAGGGACCAGCACTGCTGTTAAACCTTAGAGGATGCTCAGAACAGCTCCCAAATATCAGCAGTGCTGAGGTCAGTAAAGCTGGCTCTAAACCAGAGTGGTGACTGGAGGAAAGAAAAGAACAAACTGAATGTTTTCTGGTCATTGGAAAAGCCTTGGCCATGATCTGTGCCTGCAGAGGTGACTTTAGGTCCCTTTGGCAGCAGAATGCAAGGACCCTAAGTGGCAGCTCCTCTGAGACACATTGGCATTTCTTGTGCTGGTTCTCTGCCCTCCTCCATCTTCTCCCACCGCCTCAATCTCCTTCTCTCTGATCTTGGTTTCCTTACTTTTCCTCTACCATTTTCTCTTCCTCTCTTCTTCTCTCTTTTTCCCCCATTTCCTCCCCATTTCCTCCCCGTTTCCTCTCTCCCCTGTACTTTGTCTCTCCCATTTAATTGCCCATTACGAACATTTGAAGTTTAGTGGGTTTATGGTCTCGGTCCTTAATTTTAAAGTGGGTAATTGCACGATCTATACTAAATTAGATTTACTAGCTTTTTACTTCTGTGGCATATGGCATCCGAATGGGGCTGGCTTTTATCCCCAGCAGTTGGTGATCTTTCTTCCAGTATGTTTCTCTGCATTCTGCGGTTTCTAACAACAGTCCGGGGAGCGTCTCCTTCAGTCAGTGTTTCTGTGGAAACTCAGTCAGTCAAACCAGGCAGAAGTTATGCAGAAAGCAAGACCAAGTCTGTGCTGCTGGGGTGAAGAGCACAGCTGTGGCCCGTATCCTCCCTACCCCTGCCCCACCCTTTCTCATCCTGAACTGATGTCCCAGGCTCGAGCATAAAAAGGGGAGGCCATGGCTCTTAAAGTTGATCCCCTAACTCCTCCTTATCTCACAGAAATGGTTCCTAACCAGGGTACCCTGACGTATCCATGGACACCAGCCTAACCAGTGGTTTAGTTTCAAGGAAAAATGACATGTAGGGGGAAGAGTCTGAGAGACAACTGCCACAAGAAATGTTTGAACCATCTGTAGTTCCCCCAAGGAGGCATTGTGCACTGAAGTCATTTTCACAGGGACTGGGAAGGAAGGGACAGGCTTTCAACTTGCATGCTACACGTGGTCTCCAAGACAAGTCTGCCTGTCTCCCGGGTACATAGAACAGCGACTATCACTCCAACCAGAAATCACAAGGACAGAGTGAGCCACCAGCCTGACACATTTTCTTGATAGGAATCTCTTCTATCCCACCTTAGGAAAAGGGCAAGAGAGAAAGAATGACAGAGTATCTCAATATTTTTTCGAAATGAATGAGCATAGGAATATTCTTGTCCTATTGGGAGTACCTAGCTTAGATTCTATAAACACCAGTGTCCTGCTGGATAAATATCCCTTGCCCTGTTCAGGCTTCTGGCTCTTTCTTTGGGGGATGATGAAAATGGATGATGATGATGATGATAAAAGTCAATTAGAGATGGATAACGTTAAGGTAGAAACAATCAAAGGTCTGGCTCTTCAGATTTTCCTGCCATGTTCTACAAACTCAAGGGAGTCCCAATTGGTTATTTCTCTTGCTTATGCTCATACTGAAGATGGAAGGGAGATGACTATCAACCCAATGCTTTAGGGACCCATTTTCCTTTCTGATCCAAGGTGGCAGGGTCCTGTGTTGTCAACTCCAGTAGACTTGACATGCACTTGTTCAGAGCTTGGGGTAAAATGTGTGCCTTAGCGTCTCTCTCCTGATGGATGTGATTTAGTGGTGATATAATGTAATGAGACTGCATTGATTACTAACCTCACTGCTCTGATAAAATATCAGATGGCAACTTGGGGGTGGGGACAAGGTTTATGTTGGCTTACGGTCCAAGGGAACACAGTCCATCCTTGCGGGGGAAGGTGTGGTGGCAGGATCAGTGGGTAGCTGGTCACACTGCATTGGCAGTCAAGAAACAGAGTGACCAGAAGTGAAGCCAGGCTATAAAACCTCAAGGCCTACTCTCCAGTGCCTCCATTCCTTCAGGTTCACTTCTAAAGGTTCTATGACCCTCCACACAGTACTGCCATTGGAGACTAAGTGTTCAAACACTTGGGACTAAGGGCGGCATTTCACCTTCAAACCAGGATGGACTCATTAGTGAGTCAGATTGCTGAAGAGTGGTGCTCACTCAGAGATGTGTGGACTCTTGAGAAAGCATTGATAGCTGTCCATCTAGGTCACCTTCAGAATCTGATTAGCCCATGGCTTATGACATCTCTGCCCACTCCCCATCCACCATCTCTCCATCTCCATCTTCCCGGCAAGCCTTTGATGAGTCTTTGAGAGCAGCGACCAGAGCTGTTTCATATCTTCCTATTTTGGGTTCTCAGCTCCACCCACCCTGCCTGGTGCCTGGCATTGAGATCAGTGATCCATAGAAGTTCTCCAGATTGAATTACCGCAGTCAAGGAGGCCAGCCTGGGCTCAGTTTCCACTGCTGTTAAAAGGCCAACTTTGTCTGGCATCTTGTACACTCAAAGTCATCAAGGCTCCCAGGGGCCTTCATTGTTCCACATCTCCTCAGCCTTTCTTTCGATTCTGTCCCACAACTTGGCCAGAAGGCTGTCACCAGCAGCCATTAAACAATATAAATGGGCAGCTTCAGGTCCCATTCCTCCCCATCTAGCTCTGTATGCAGCGATCCTAGAGTGTGACCCCCTCCAAACACCCAGGCTGCCACGTCTTGCATTGGGGTCAACCACAAGCTGCCCATGAAATTACCCAGACAGGGTGGGGTGGGGTCTTCCTCTGTGACCATGGCTAAGAAGAACACATGGGATGATCTTCCTCAGAAGAAAAAATAGGAGGGATATGGCAAGGACCAAGAGAAAAAAAAAAGAGACCAGCTTCAGAAAGTTAACTGGGAATACTGAGCAGATATAACCATAAACTCTGCAAAGTGGCCATATTAATAAAGCACTAAGTGCAGATATAATTGTTGGCTATGCCAGGGAATTCATTCATACATTTTCCCAGGGGTCTGTCCTTTATTTAGCTATGGGTGTGTGAAAGATAAAAGAGAACCATGCTGTGGAGTTCAGGCATGCGCCCCTGTCAGACAGAGCTGAAAGGCATCCATGCCTAACGTGTGTCTGGCTCAGTGCTGGGTTGTATTGGGGCCAGAGACAAGGGGGCTGCTGAGTTTCCCACGCTCGTTCCCTGTCTAGCTGGAGGTCTGCACACGAGGAAGCCAGTGGTGCTAGCTTCATTTCCTACGTGCTTCACACCTGCAGCCTCATCTCCACACCTCTTCTGGACTGTGTTCTCACCTCAGTTCATGGCCCCCTCTCTGAGTTGTTCTCCAAACCATGGCAGCAGACACCCAGAGCCACCACTTACTGAGTTGTCCCATCTATCACACATATACCCTGCTCGAGCTAGCACACAGCTCTAGTGGGTAGAAGGCTTCCCTTCCTTCCTCTCATCTCCCAGGGCAACTGCTTACCCAAGAATGGCAGCTGCATCGTCCACTCTCCCTGGTGTAATATACCGACATTCCCCTCTGTTGCTTTTTGGTACAGGTGCCCTGCAGTTTGTGCCTGCCTTGTCGTAGGGATGAAACTCTGGACTCCCCACTCTCCTACCTTCTTCCATCCTGATCATCCTTCATGCCTCTTGGGCGCCATGTCTGTGGAGATCACAGTACCCATCCCCTCACTGACTTCTCTCCTATTCCACCTCAACACTCACTGTTTCTCTCTGCATCATGAGAGATCCCAGCCCTCTGGATTTTCTGAAAGATGGTAGAGGACTTTGCTCGTGCCACTAAGCCATACCTCTAGATTCTTTCTCTGAAAACAGCCTTCTGTCCCTGCCCTTCTGGCACCTTGCTTCCACAATGCCTGGTTCTCTGTATGTCCCAGGATCCATCACACATCCCCCATATCCTATCTGCAGGTCGAACCCTTTGCACATGTATGTTTCGGATACATTTCTTTCCTCATCCAATGGAAAGACCCCAACCCACCATTTTGCTCTATTGCCATGGACACCAATCAGTTCCTCTTGAGAACCCACTTGCCCTGCTCTGTGCCTTGAGTCACGCCAGCCTCTCCCCATTTCAAGTGGCTCAGGAAAGCATTTATTAACAGAGCAGTTGCTCTCAGCTCTCACCTGTAGCCACCTCCCCTGTCTCTCTGGCTTGACAGAGATGAAGATATTGCTTCTCCTCCGAGAAAATGGAAACTTCTCTGTTCAGTCTCTCTTGACTTCCCCTCCCACCAAACACTTAAGGTGCTGCAGTGTTTATTAGTCTCAGACCTGAGCTGTCTGTTTCAGCACTTGAAGTGGAGCTGGTCTGATTGGAGATGTGTAACACACACGCTAGATATGAAAACAAGAATATAAAACACCTCAGTGATTTTTTTGTATTGATTGGATGTTGGCATTATAGTACTTGTGATTTAATTTCATAATCTCATGCATTTCTTTTGACCTTTTACAAAGTGCCCACTAGAACACCAACAGAGGCTTTGCTTTTTTTTTCCCCTGTTGGGTAGCACTGAGGTGGGATAGAGGCTGAGCCACAGTAGGACAGAAACCCGAAGATATAGTCACTCAGATGTAGATGTATTATTTCCTGCACGAGTGAGCCTAGGGTATGCGGTAGTTCAAGGATGGACATGAAGAGCAATGATGCCGTTATCAACCATGTGGTTTGTGTGTGTTGCCCTGTGGCCGTGTCCTTCCAGGAGCAAGGGGAAGAGAGCAAAGGAATGATCAGACCCAACCCCAGTTGTCCCAAGACACCTGATATCGTATAAGCATTGCTCCTGTCTCTCCACTGAAGTCCCCAGAGATCTGCCAATTGCCAAGTCTCATGGGAAATCCTTGGTTCTTATTATCTTCGGTCCATCTCACTTCTAGCCCCAGTAAGTTCTTAGGTCAGAACATTGTTTTTCTGCCTTCCTCCAAACTCTCCCCACGCATGGTACCTCCAGGTCTCAAACCTCATTTCCCCTCCTCCGGTCTTCATCCAATACTCAACTCCAATGGTCACGATAACTCTGTCCTCAGGGATTCTTAGTGATCCCACCTCATCAGCGACATCGTTTGGATCTGCCTCACCTTTGTAAGCCCAAAGTCTGTCCTTGGTCTCCTGATCTCAGGGGAGGCTAACACACATTGTCAACTCTCCTTGCCCTGACCCTCACTGTTGGCCTCATTTCACTCTGCTGGAGTTTTAAAATAGCACCTAGACCGATCTTTTCAGATCAAATTTCCACCCTCTCTCTCTCCAGTATACCTACAAGAGCAATCACCCTGAAATGCAAACCTTGCCATGTCATGACCTGTTTAAAGTCCTTGGGGTGTTCCTTAGCATCTTAGGGCACCATTGCAGCCTCTAGTGAGTCTTTATAAAGTCCCTCACGCTGTGACATCCTTCATGTACCCCCTTTTCAGGCCTCTCTGACCAGACACCCCAGGCTTCCTTAGACTTGGGGGAGGGGATCCATACCTGACGCGTTTCTTCTCTGCCTCTCTGAAAAGCTCGCCCACTTTTTTCATAGCTATCTCCTCTGTGAAGCCAGGTCGTCACAGACACTTAGGTAATCAGTGGTCTACCTAACCTATGTGTGCATACATTAGATACATGTCTTTCTCTGCAGTTTCCCCATCTGAGAGTTTGCTTTTCCTTTATTTTCCAAATAAGTAAGAACGTCTTACTTCCATATACAGTAAAGATTACTTGCTTTCTCTCCAGATACCAGGTTCTCTTTGAGAACCAAAAACTTTGTTTCTATGGCTTGTGATTTTCTGGCACATGAATATCCGTGGCACAGTTGGGGCATAAATGATTTTGTTCTCTCTCTTTCCTAGTTGGCTTGTGGCCATTTGCTTATGTAGCTTTGTCTTTCTCTGGACACTTAGGAATCAGAAATGTCCCATCCCCTATATATACATCATCTTGATTAAGAGATAATAGATTTTTATGAACTAATTAATATAGGAACGATTGAATGAATGTACTAACTTCCTGTATAGTACATGATACTTCCTGTATCATTTACAAAGTGCATGATGAAGGACTGAATTAATGATTCAGATCACAAATGCTTTGGGGGGTTGGTTCTGAAAAGTAGGGGATTCATTCAGCTAGAGCTCATCATGGCCCCCTGAGGAGGAAGCGAGAATGAGGTGCAGTTCAGATAAAATGTGGATGTGGCCACAGAAAACCCAAGAGCTTTCCAAATAGAAGAGATTACCTGGACAGAAACAAAATAAACAACGAAAAGCCAAAATCACAGAGCAAAGTCCCATGACCTGTTCCATGTTCAGCAAGGATGGTCTAGAAACAGCTAAGTGACACCATAGAATTTAGTAGAACATGATCGTGGAAAGCCATATTAGATTCAGATTGCAAAGGTTCTTAAGGCTAGGGGACCTACACTGGCCTGAGGGAGATTGAGGCAGGTGAGGGGAGGACCAGAAGAGAACTGACAGCAGAAAGAGAGAACAGTGGGAAGTGAGTCCCTTGGCTGACCTCAGTGACTGAGCAGATGGAGTGGACAAAGGGTGTGGGAGACTGTAAGCCAGCTCTGCCAAGAATTTGTGTGTGAGCAACTGTGCTATTAATTAAGTCTGAGAGGCAAGAATGAGGCCCTGATTGTGTGTGAAGGTAACGGGTGCTATTTGGGATACAGACTTTGCAACAAGCACTCAGGGAGTATTTCCTAGTGATAGCTCAAGCAAGAGCCTACTGTGTGGTTGAGAACTTGAGTCTATATATACCAACCCAGGGGCTGATAGTTGAAAACTGATATGAGAATTAATAAGCTATTTCTCTGTACGCACGTTTGTATGTGCTCAGGTATATGCATGGGCACGGGTGCCTGGAGGCCAGACAACTCTGAATGCTGTTTATCAGGCCTGATTCATTTTGCTTTTGAGACGGAGTCTCTCAGTCTCCTGGAATTAAGCAAGTAAGGTAGGCTAGCCAAGCAGGGAGCCCCAGGGACCTGCCTGTCTCTGTCATTAGAATTACAAGCATGGACCACTATGTCCTACTTTACATAGTTCTGGGGATCTAAGTCAGGCCCTTATGCTTGTAAGGTAAGCATGTTCCCAACTGAGCTGCCTCCCCAGTCTAGTAGGTTCTTTAGGGGGAAAGTAGACAAAAGTAAATAAGTGCGGGAAAACTGAAGATTAGATCCAGTCCTGGGCAATACTCACAACTAGGATCCCCTGATCCTAGTTGTTTGAATACTTGGTTGTTAGTTGATAGAACTGTTGGGAAGGATTAGGAGGCGTGGCCTTGATAGAAGAGTCAGTGGGAGTGGCTTTGAGGTTTCAGAAGAGAGAAAGAGAGGGTGGTTGAACCAGAATCCTGGGTATCTTTGCCAACACTTAGTATGGTCAAGCTTTTAATTTCAGCCATTCAAAGAGGATTGTAGTAGCATCTCATTATGGTTTTAACTTTCGTTTCACTGGTTACTCTTTAATACTGAGCATATTTCTTTTCCACCTGCCTGTATCACTTATCTGTGAAGTGTCTGTTTAAATTTTGTTTGACTTAAAATTTGCATAATTTTCTTGTTACTGAGTTTTGAAAGTCTTCACATTTTCTGGATGTGAGGCCTCTGCCCAAGATCGTCTCTGCACATACTTTCTCGAACCAGGTTGCTCCTTGTCTAACTTATCCTGTTCGTGGTGTCTTTGGCAGAACCGACAAGTGCAGCTTTGATATAGTCTGACTGCCTGAGGTTTTAGTTCATGGCTTGTGCCTAAGTCTTTTTCTAACTTGGGATCATGCAGATTTTTCTAAGAAATTCACCGTCTTGGGTTTACATTTGTGTCTGCGGCTCAGTGTGTGTGAGTTTTGAAACATGGCACACAGCAGTCTGACGTTCTTGCCTGCCTTTAGTGTGTGAGGATCTGGTTATTTGACTCAGCAGAGTGTGGTACTGTTTCTCACTGTGCCGATGTCAAAAATCACTTTTTATTTTTTTCACAGACGTATGGGACAGAGTGACGATCTTAATGGAAGTTGGCTTAGAATAACCCCAAAGTCAAGGTTAATGTGGCTCAAATGTTTATAAAGAGTATACCCTTGCCTGGTATCAGGCAAGGGGACCCACTACCAGGTTAGAAGAAATGGATGAGGGAAAGTTAAGAGCTGAAGCCTTGGTTGAAATGCACTACAAGAGGCAAGGGCTTGTTGGGAAATACATGGCTGTGGTGTTTGGTGAGCCGCTATGTTTAGGGTAAGGCTTCTTGGAGGGGGAGATGTCCAAGGAGATATACTGAGGGAGCAGGACCTGCAAGCAAAGGTGAGAAAGCAGAGGAAGTGGGGGACCAAAGGAATGCAGGCACACGGCATCACAGGTGCGCTTGCATGTTCATGTCTGTGTGCAAGTATGCATGTGTGCTTACACGTATGCCTCTCTCTCTCTCTTTTTCTTGTGTGTGTGTGTGTGTGTGTGTGTGTGTTCATGCACCCATGACATGACATGTCATCAACATTTTATTATTTAGGTTGAGGGAAGCAGGGAAGCAGAGTCCAATGGGGTGGCAGGCCTCGTCAGCTATACCTTGGATGGAACCCAGGGCATTCCACATGCCAGGGAAGTGTCCTTTCACTAAGGCACACCCCAAGCCTATTTTTATTTCTGTTTTCATCTTTGGGACTGGGTCTTGGTAAGTTGCCTAGGCTGGCTTTGAACTCAAAGTGAGAAGATGGGCAAGGGTTTGAAATCTGGGAAGCTGATGCTGCCCTTTGCTAAGCTTGGGGTTTTAGCAGGAAGGAGAAGCGGGGAAAGGCTGAACTTAGTCTCTCTTTCTCCCTGTCTCTCTCTTCTCTCTTTCTCTCTCATGTGTGTGTGCATGTGGGTGCATGTGTGTGTGTGTGTGTGTGTGTGTGTGTAATGGGGACAAATGTGTATGTCATAGCATATGTGTGGAGGTCAGAGGACAACTTTTTTTGGCATTGGTCCCCTTCTTCTAGGTGGTGTGGTGGTTTGAATGAGAATGACCTCATACGTTAATATGTTTGAATACTTGGTTGTCAGTTGGTGGAACGGTTTGGGAAGGATTAGGAGGCGTGGCCTTGATAGAGGAGTCAGTGGGAGTGGCTTTGAGGTTTCAGAAGAGCAGTGCCATTTCCAGTGTTTCCTTCACCTTCTGCCTGCGAATCAAGATGTAAAGGAAGCTCTTGCTCCAGTCTCTCCTCTACCATCATAAACTCTAACGCTCTGGAATCCTAAGCCCAATTAAACTCTTGTAGAAGTTGCCTTGGCTATGGTCTCTTATCGCTGAAATAGAAACCCAACTAAGACATGTGGCTTTGCTGGTCCAACTCAGGTTCTCAGGCTTGTGTGACAAGAGCTTTGTCCACTGAGCAATCTTGCCAACTTCCTATGTTTGAGATGCTTTTTAGACTGTTGTATGCATGTGTTTTTTCCCCAGGGAGGTGGCTGGAAATGAGATCCATTGCTTAGGAAATTCCTGTAAATAAGGCAGAAAAGGGGCTTTGCAGAGACCCTGGGGATCCATCCGTATTAAAAGATGATAAGAGCAGAGGGTACCTGCAGGAATGGCCAGAAAGTTAGTAGAATCCTTGGAGAACAGCTTCCTGGGAGCCAATGAGGTTGAGGGCCTTGGTGAGACAAGGGGAGCAGGGCTTGGCTGCAAAGAACCCTAGACCAAGAACATTCGAGGCAGGGGCATTCCTGCAAATGGTCCCAGGTCCCAGGTGTCTCGATGAGCCATGCAATCTTGGCCAAGTTGCCTAACCTTCCCATTCTCACTTATCTCACTCTAAAACAGAATAGTAAACTGCACGTTGCATGGGGATTAAGTGAGATCATATCCTTGATGGTCTCAGAGCAGCACCTGGTGATCATAAACAACAATGCTGGCTACAAAGTAATTAGACAAGGGATCACAAGTGCCCCCTGATTTTGCCATGACGCTTGTTGGCACTGACTTGAGTGAAGTTGGGGGCAGAAGATGGCTTGCAGTGAGTGGATTGGGGGACTTTGGGTTGAAGTCAGCAAACTGAGGAATCATTCAATAAGCCTGGCTTACACTGCTGGTGGCGGAATGGGGGGTGGCCTGTCAGTGTTGTAAAAGTATCTTAGGAGGCTATTCTCACCTCCCTGCAGGCTTTAAAAGTCCTCCTTCACTCCACTGAGTGTTAGCTGTGTCTTTTTGGCTTTGCATTTACCATATCAGGAGCCTGTTGTGTTTGGCTCTAGGGTCAGTGTGGCACCTGGCCCATCTGGTCACGGGCAAGTTCTGTCTGCTTGGGGCTTCACTGCCTGAGCACAGAGAGACAAGCTCATCTGGAAGACAGTGAAGAAGACAGGATCAAAGAGAGTTAAATGAGGCAGGTAGGGCTGTTAGGGAGGAAGGCAGGAGTGGTGATGGAGGCTATCCTGGAAGAGGAGATCCAGGGACAACTCATGTGGAGGGAGACCTCTGTGGAAGAGATGAGTCGGAGCAAGGAATGGAGGGCAGTAAGAGGGCAGAGCTGATAATGGAAAAGTGGCAGGACCATCACGTATCTGGGAACCCGGAGCTGCGGACAAGCAGCTGGGAAGCAAAGGTAACCAATTCCCCAGGGCTCAACCCATCTCTTTTTCTTGTTAGCACAGGGCCATAATGGGTTGGTCCAAACAGCCATCGGCAGTGTTATAGATATGGCCTATAAAGGCTCACCAGTAAAACTTCTTTATTCCCTCCTTAAAGAGATGAGAGCTATCGAAGCTTCTGTAGCAGGCCTCCGGTGGAGCTTAGAGATTAAGGTAGCGGGCATTCATGCTTGAGTGGTCACTCCTGCGCTTTCAATAATGTATGGAGGGAAGGCAAGCCCTGCTCCAGTTCCCACAGGCAGAACCGAGAACAGGATGCTGCCGTCCCTGGAGGGATGAAGCCGAGTAGGGGTAGCAATGGGTCCTCTGTAGTACGTCCGTGCGTGCGTGCGTGCGTGCGTGTGTGCGTGCCTGCCTGCGTGCGTGCGTGCGTGCCTTCGATGCTGGTGTCATCTGATGTAGCCACACCACCAACATTTGCTGCAATTGCTGCAGAGGATGAAGAGTCAGGTAATCATGTATTATTATGCACTTGGTGGCCACTCAGTCCTGAGCACTGCATGCCCAGATCCATCCAATTCACTAAGAGGAGTCAGGCTCGGCCAACCTACTCCCTCAAGGAGAAAGACAAGAGGCCACAGATAGGCAACAGAAATTCATAGATCTCAAAGGAAGGGAGTACAATTGAGATGAACACACTGGGAAAGCAGGCAGGAAGGAAGAATTATCTGGGCATTTAAGGCGTGAACGGCTGAGGACACACAGAGGTACAGGTGGGCAGCCGAGTCTTTAACAATGGGCCAGGGAGCTGTTTGGGTTCTCAGGCAATCTATGGAAGAGAGCCCTGGTACCTAGGAGTTGGAGAGGACCTTCAGGAAGAGATGAGTCTGTAGGGAGAAGAGTCCAGGCTGGGAAAGAATAGCATAGGTGGGCAAAACTGCTCCAGCAGTGAGGATGTCGCTTAGCACGGCCGAAGGCAACTCTCAATGCTTTGGGAGAATCCTAATGCAGCTCAAAGCTATCCATCCATCTCTGCACTGGCCTGCTCACACTTCCTAGCCCTGAGCTAACCAGGGCTATAGTAGACTGAGCTAGGCCCACCAACCCAAAGGGAGTCACCCCGTCCAAAGCAGAGACACACACAGGGATGAGAAGGGAATGCAGAGTTTGGCATCGGGACATGCACTGTCACAGGGCTGCCTTTCCATTGTCAGGGACCTCAGACACCAGATGGGGAGAGAGAGGCTCTGTGTGAATGTGAAGGCTTTCTTGACATAGAGAAGGTGTGCTAAATCCTGCTGGGCCAGAGAAGTGCTGGGCACCGCTGGGTCTTCAAGGTTTGATAAAAGAGCAGACGGTAGTCCTGACATGTGTCTCTTCATCTCAACCCTACCCTTGCTGCTACCCAGACCTCTCAGCCTCACCATGGCTACCAGTTGACTCCTATGCAGAAGAGTCCCCAGGGTCCCCCCAGGATGTGCTGGCTCATACTGTTCCTCGTTTGGCAGCAGCTGGGAACGCTGAACATTCTGGCCTAGCCCAGTGGCTGGGCCTGAGGGACCCAGTGTGGTCCAGGAGCATCCGCTGCACATTAAGTCTTGAGCACACTGCTCTCTTCCATCCATCTGGCTCCTCTCCTGAGACTGCCGAAGAGCAAGTGTGCTGTTTGCTAACTGCCTGGTGGGGATATGTTCCTTCAACATCACGGAAGAGACTGAGTCTCCACCTTGTGTTTGGCATCCATAGCCCTAGAATTCAGTTCCTATTTTCAAGCTAATTATCGTGGTTCCAATATGTGTGATGCCGACAAAACACCCAGTCAAGCCTCTTCCCTGTCAGTAATTAATCATCAAGAACCAAAACCTTAGTGAAATGTGAGGCCTGGGATGGCCTGGGACTGGGTGTGGGGAACAGGATTGTCAAATACCCCCTGAGTTCCTCATGAGGAAGGAAAGAAGAGGGTCCAACATCAGATTCCCACATTCTCCTCGTCTGCCTTCCATTGTTCCTTTGACTCAGCACGTTCGATGCGGCTCTGGGTATTGAGTGTACAGCGTGTGGCACCGTTGCCTGGGATCTGCACATCCCAGTTTTGATGAACACATTGCCTTAATCAGCATAGGATGCAATACAGTAACATAGGATGCAAACTGAGAGGCTTAAGAATAGAACTTTTATTTCTCAGTGTTTTCTGGGATGTCTGAGATCATGGAGCTGGTTGAGTCTATTCCTAGTGAGGACTCTCTTCCTGGCTATGCTAGAGGGTTGGGTCATCTCACTGGGTCTTCCTATAGTAGAGAGCAAGTGACTGAGTTTCCTGCTCTTTCTTCTAAGAGGACACTAATTCTATAAGTTCAGGGCTCCACTCTCATGGCCTCATGCAACCACAACTAACCCCTAAAAGCCCTCTTTCCAGATATTGTCACATTGGGAGTTAGGGCTTTAAAAATGCACTGGAAAAGAGAGCAGCCAAGGAGAAGGTAATGAAATGGGGTAGCACACACATTAGACACATCTTTTTCAAAAAAAAAAGAGAAGAGATGGACGCAGCTATATCTGGACCCTTGGATGTGTGCTGCCTCTTGTAACGGCTGTAATTTTGCCATTGGTGTAGCGATGGAGAGGCAAGCAAAGCCAGTGAGGCTGTAGTGTGAATACCCAGGGCAGACACTCCTAAGTTCTTGTGTTCACAAAGAGTATGGACTCTGTGTTAGCTTTCCACCACTGTGAAAATGTTCCTGAAGTCAATCAACTTAAAGGAAGAAAGGTGTGTCTGAGCTATGGCGTCAGTGACTTCAGCTCTTGGTTGCTTGGCTCTTTTGCTTTAGGGACCACATATGTGGCAGAGAAAGCCACTTTGCTCAAGTAGCCAGGAAGGAAGGAGGAAGTGAGGGAGGAATGGAGGAAAGGAGGAAGGGAGGGACAGAGAGAGGGGGATGGCTAGGACCATTGCTCACCCTTCAGTGACCTAACTTCTCCCCACTATGGTCTGCTTTTTGAAATTCCAATAGCTCTCAGTAGACCCAGCCTCTGGGGCACACTTCAAATCTAAACCTTATAATGTTTTGGGGGAGATTATTTTAGTAATTAATTTATTACAAGTAATTTATAAAATATCTAGTAGATGTTAATAGTTAATAGGATGGCTGTCCCTAGTTGGAAAATCTCATCAGGGTGTGGTGTGTGCCAGGAATTGGGAAGCAGAGCTATTACCTGGGGCTTTTCAGAGCTCCAGAATCCAGCCTATCAGTGGTCCTGTCTCAGAGTTGGTTTGCCTCGGTGATGCTTCCTTCAAAGCTCCCATAAGATGAAAGATTGCTGCCCCTCCACCCTCTCTTTCTGCCCAAGTCCTGAGAGGACAGCTCGAGCCAACCTGAAACCACTTCCTCCTCCATTGCTTGCCAGCTCTGAAAGCATGGGCACGTCAGCAGACTTGTGAGACCCATTCCTTCTCATCCCATGTAAAGACGAGATACTAGTCTTACCAAGTTGAGGACATGCCTGCTAAACACACTACTATTGTTGAGTACACAGTACAGCTTTATTTTGGATCCAGGATCTCCTGGGCATGACTCTACAGGACTGCCAGTTTCTGTTGTCCCCATCTCTGGGGCCAGTCTAGTTGTTGTTACATAATTTTTACTGTAAAGTTTGTTCCTTAGTATTAGATCTTATGTAGACTCAATATTCCATAACCGATGGATGTGAAGTTGTGACAGTCACCACTGGCATGGGACTACACACTGCCTGTCTGCTTTCAGAAGGAAAGTCATCTGTCCCTTAAGGGACATGATTTGGGAATCTTTCCTTTCTATTACTGCTTCCTTATGGTCTCAAGTTGTGATCATTGAGACCCAACTTGACACAGTGTGACTCTTTCCATTTCTGAGGCTATAACATGAACACTGACTGATGTCAGGATATCCCTCAAGTTCTCCCATTCGTAAGGAATGTGGACATGAGAGGGCTTTTAAGTCTTCCCACTTACAATTCTTTGGCTACCCCATAGGCGGCCAGCCACTTCGTGTGTGCTTTTCTAGTTAATGTGTCTACCTCATTGTCTGGGCCTCTGGACTCACCTTCTCTGCACGCTTGAGCCTACACTGTGAATGTGAAATTGAGTTTACATTATTCTCCAGGAGTGTGCATATAAATAAATCCTCAAGTCGGGAAAAATGCGTTGTCACGTTCCCTGCTATGTTCTGGTATTTTCTTTGTGAGATTGTACATAGGAAAGCAATGGACAAACCGAGAACGTGGAGCCTGGGCCATTAAGGTACAGGGATGACCTCAGAGTCACAGTGATAGGAAGCCAACTAGCACTAAGTCCATATCCCTTGTGAACATGAGAACTCAGGGCCATGCGGCAGAAGAATCTGGCGTGATACACCCTGTGTTTCCTTCAACCTCTGAAAGATACATTTGATTGTCTTTTTATAATGACTTTACTGAGGTTAGATTTCATTCACCCACCTAAAGCATAGAGCTCAGTGGTTTTTTACTACACTCATAGTTGCTGCATAACCCCAGGCAACTGTTCCTCTGGTCTGTGTCCCTATGGATTCACTTTGTCTAGATATTCTCGTACTGATAGACCCGTCCATCCGATATGTTGTTTGTGTCTGGCTTCCTTTGCTTGGCATAATGCTATTAAAGGTCATCCGTGTTGTCACCTGTGGAAATATTCTATTCTTCTTATTAAACATTAATAATCCACCATAATAGGAAGGCAGCATCTTCCTTGCGCCTCCCCCCCCCCCCCATTTGTCTTTGGGAATAATTGCTGCAAGAGTTTAAATTACGTCAGTTTTCAGCTCCCCCAAGAAGTAAGACTCTTAGTGGCTAGCATTATTGAGTGCCTACTAGATGCAAGACCCAGTAGTACCTACTAGATGCAAGTGCCTACTAGACACATTGATTATGTCCCATCTCATGGACTTCTCCCAGTAGGCCAACAAGTAGCTTTTCTCCTTATTTTTCAAGTAAGGAAAGAGATCCATTTGGTAAAATGGGTGGAGCTAGGGCTACAGCCTGATTCTCCATGATTCCCTTCACATCACATCCTGGGGCTGGGCCGCTATTCGTACTGTACCTCTCCAAGTCACCCACACTGGTTAAGTCCGGATGATGGGTCCCTGACAGCCATTACCTGAACTGAATCCCTCTACTAACCACTGAGTTCGTCTTTCCTACTCCAATGCTCAGTGAGGAAAAGATATTCAGAGAAGTTTCATAGCTCACCCGGGACACATGACTCACGGGCACCAGAGACTGGAGTGTGAGCCTTCCACAGTACTCTGCAGCTGCTTCCCTGTTCCCGCAGCTGTCCCTCACAAATGCATAGCCTTCTCTTTCCTCAGGGAGTTTCTTATAGACTTAGAATTCTATTTCCAAAAGGGCAGTGAGCATGTTTCTTTCTGAGTCCCTGTCTCTGAGGGTGTTTTGGCACCTGAGTCCAAGGACCTCAGACAGGTAGGACCCCTGGTGGCCTGCTGTGGTACTGCATTGTTCCTTAGGTGCTTGTGCTCTAGAATTCATTTATCTGTCTGTGACTAGAGACTGAAGCATGCAACAAACTCACTCTGGAGAGTTCTGTGGATATCGAGATGGAGACGGATTTGGGGAGATGCCTGGAAAAGGAAGGTGGCAGTGTGGGGCGGGTGGAGAAGGGGGATGGATGATGGGCAATGGTGGTGGGTGGCATACCAACTATCTCCATATGGTTACCTGCCCACAGCTGCTATCTTGGATGACCCCATGGAGTGCAGCAGAGGGGAACGGCTCTCCATCACCCTGGCCAAGAACCGCATCAACCGCGCACCAGAGAGGCTGGGCAAGGCCAAAGTCGAAGTGGACATCTTTGAGCTTCTCAGAGACAGCGAGTACGAAACTGCAGAAACCAGTACGTAGACTGGACAGGCTGGCAGAGGAAGAGTTGGTGGTGGGCGTGTGCTTAGTGCCAGGCCTCTGATACAATATCTCCAGGGGAGGGAGAGAGTTATACACTAGGAAGGTCTGTGAGAATCTCAGCCCAGATGAGACTCCTTTGATAGAATATAATTCAACAAGTAATCCATCCATCTATCCATTTATCCATCTATTCATTCATTCATTCATTCACTCATTCATTCATTCACCTCTGGACATTTTCTATACAAATACTTGAACAAAGTTTTGTGGATGATTGGGAAAGAATGGCAGCCAGCCATTGGCACCTTCTTCCTTCCCTCCCTCCTTTCCTTCTCGCTCCTAGGTCCTTCTCTTTTCCCTTCCCTTCTAGTCTTTAGTAGTTCACCATTGAGATAGGCTTTTACTTTGTAGCCCAGGCTGGTCCAGAGCTAAGTAACTAGCCTAGGCTAGCTTTGAACTCACAGCAATTCTCCTGCCTAAGATACCCCACCCAGCTCTGTCTTATGTTCTTGTGCTGAAGGTAGAAACGCAGGAAGATGCTGTGTGTCAGAATGGAGTATGGCCATTTTCTCTGACTGAGGTATTCAGTCTGTCTATGCCTCAGTTTATTCATCAGTAAAATGGGAGTTCTAGGTTCTACTTTGCAAGTCTTGCATATTTGTTATGAGGTTCACATGAGAATCCCCTGTGAACTGAAGAGTTTTACAGACACAGTAGGGCCCTAAACTTACTCATAGCACATTGGGTGGGTCCTATGTGCTGGATGCCTCTTTTACTTCTAACAATAGTTTGGGAATTGCATGCTGTTTCCTCTATTTTAGGAAGAAAGTGATGCTTAAAGGTGTAGGACAATCAGCCCAAGCACAGAGCTAGTCTGTGCACAATCTGCTGCGTCTCCTTTGCAATCCTGTCTGGTGCTGGTATTGCCTTGTGACTTAGCCTCAGCTAGTGAGTCCCAGCCTTGCAGCCAAGGCAGAAATGAACAGCTCTGGTACAGAAGGAAAGCAAAGAGCTATTAGTCAACTTTCTGCTTCTCTGTCCAAGTGCCAGAGACATCAACTTAAGATGAGGAAACTCTTGTGTGGGTGCACGGTTTTTGAGGTCTGAGTCCATGACGGAGCATCAGGAAGAGGTTTGTGTTAGAATAAAGTTGCCCACCTTGTGGTAACCTGGAAGCAAGAAGAGATGGGAAGAGAGGGAAGGAGGCTCCCAATACCCCTGTAAGGACACGCCCCCAGTGATCTCACTCCCTTCCACTAGGCCCCACCTCCTACCACCATGTGATGACCAAGCCTTCACCACATGAACCTTGGAAGGACATTCACACCTCTACTGTAGCAAGGGATATTCAACCCAGACATGTGATGACATCATATCTCCAAGACTTTGGGGAGTCCCCTTCTCTTCCTTTTCCAACTCCAAACCAAATGAATAAAAGAAAAGAATAACTTGTGTATCTGTTGGTAGTTAGACACCGGGTCTTCATGAGGATGCAACAATGCTCTATTGTTCTAACCTGGGATGTAGGGCTGTAAGAGAGGGAACAGGTTCTCACTGGTTTAAGTACAGCAGATGATGGGGAAGCAGGCAGTGGTCCCCAGGCCCACCACCCACCAGCATCTCCCCTCTCTCTCTCTCTCTCTCTCTCTCTCTCTCTCTCTCTCTCTCTCTCTGATTGTGTGTATGTGTGTGTTTCTTTCTCTGCCTCTGCCTCTCCCTGTTCTCGTTGCTTCTCTATAACCCTCCTGTCCTGCTGGCCCCAGGCTTTCCTCAGCTGGCTAGTTCTTCTCTCACATCCATCACACACTATCTCAAAATGGCTGCCCAGGATGATGCCGTCTGATTCTTCACCCTGGAGCCTTTACTGAGTGTTTCCTCTATGGTTCAGGATGTTACACATTAGGAACAGTGTTGGAAACGAGAGAGATAGGACCTCTGGACGCATGGGACTTGCAGTCCCTTCAGAGTATACACAGTGTCAGCCTCCCCTAGTACTGCTTTTTATGGTACATTTGTATTAAACTTTGGAGAATTTTGTGCATGCATTCAAGGTACTTTGATCATATTTATCCCCATGATCTTCTTCCTAATTCTGTTTCCATTACACCCCACCTACGCCAACTTCATGTCTTTTGTATATAAATAATCCACTGAGTCCGGTTTGTGCTGCTGCTTTTGTAGGCAAGGGTATGGGGTCATTATCTGGAGCATGGCCAACCTATCAGGGGCCACACCTCTAGAGAAAACCTTCGCCTAGCACCATTAACTGCCCAAACTTCCTCAGCTAGGAGAGAAGCTTGTGAACTTCTCCTCTCTCCATGCTGGGTTGGTCTTAATGTAAGTCTTGCTCAGGCCTCCACAGCTATTGTGACTTCATGAGTACAGCTGTCCTGCCATGTCCAAAAGACACAGCTTTGCTCTGGTCCTCCCTGACTCTCCACTCTCATATTGTCTTCTGCTCACTCTTCCCCAATGTCCCCTGAGCCTCGAGGGGAGGAGTATGACATAGATCTCCCACTTAGTACCCGTTCCCCTGGAAACTCAGAGAAGAAGATCTCATCAGGACCGCTCACCCTGCTTTGTGGCCAGTCTCACAGGATGCTGGTGTTAGCCAGACCACAAACAGAGATGGACTACCCTTGGGGAACAGTATCCTCTCTTGGTTCAGTAGCTGTGAGTGACACACAATTCTCCAGAACAGGGTATGGTGCATCCAGTACGAAAACATTCATTTATTCATTCAATTAGTAAATAAATATTCAGCAAGTGCTTATTGCACCTGATTCCAGCCAACAAGAATTTATCAGGGGACAGAAATGTCTCCAAGAAGATGTCACAGTTAATTTCTAGGACAACAAAAGGAAGACAGATTGTTCAAGATCTTCCAAATAAAATCAAAATACCAATAACTTCTCATGAGTCTCCTAGTCTGGTCCGAGGAGTTTCTTCACCTAGGTATCAGACAAGGGTCTGGATTTCTTCAGAACTCTTTGAAAACCAACTCCCGTCTCCTTCCCTTCAGTTCTTCAGGGCCTGCCCAGCAGGACTCAATGCATATGTGCCCATTGTGGATGGCGTCATTGGCGGGAAGAAATTTCCTCTCCCAGTGACCCATGCAGCCTGCCTTGGTAAAGTCAAGGCATCTAAAATATGAAGCCAGATGAATCAGGGAGTAAAGGAAATTGATATCTTTATTCTTCTTTGCAGGGCTTTGGACATCTTTTTAATGTCCTTTGAGGCACCGAGTATTTTATTAGGAAGTGGCCTTCAGTTCAGTTTTTGTATCAGTGTGTTTGAGGCAAGCTTCAGATGGCTTCTGGATTTTTTTTTTTCTTACCCCTAAGGGTCTTTCATCTGGAGTCAGAGTGTACCACTACCACAGGCTTTAAACACCACCTAGATAATTCTTTGAAAGGCCGCACCTAGTATTTTCTATATTCAGGGAAGGGAACGGGTGGGTTTATGCTAAAGCAAGGTCTCTCCGGTGTCCGTGGCAATACTGGAAAAAGATTGGTAGATTCAGGAACAGGGTCCTTGTGTGGGGAGGCTAGCCACTCTGATCTCTATTCAGGAAGAGGTCTAAGTGGTATGACAGTTAGGACTGGATTGAGCAGAGCACTGCCTCTGTGGTGGGAAAGGCTATATAGCCATTGTTATGCCTCAGGTTTGCAGATGTGTCAAATAATACTTACAGTCGTGTTGTCTCATCAGAGAGGTCCATGCAAGAGTGTAGGTGATACACGCCCTTGGTGGGTGCACACACAGGTCTTCAGCAAGCTATAGCTTTGGTTATTTGATTATTTTTGCTCCTGTCTCAGCTGTGCATGCTTCCTCCCCCCCCCCACACACACACACACATCCCCCACCACCCTTACCATTGTCTCTTCTATCCTGTTTCAAAGCTCAGCTGTCCCAGAGGGCGGGCTCCACTCTCTCCCAGGCTCTTCTCAGGTGATTTGCCTAATGTCAACATCCTTCATAATTGGATGTTCCCATTTTCTTTCCAGTTTTCCGCATTCGATGCGCCTGATAGCTTTGAGCCTTTGAACATTGTGGTGGGTCACCTCGTGACAGCTGCTGGTCCATACCACAGTCTAAGTTTTCCCTAGGCTAGTGGTCCAGGTCTGATTTTCATTGCTAATTGAAGACATTTGCATGGATCTAGGGCCTTGGATGACTCCCCCAATCCCTCACCTATCACCCTGTGGTCAGGGACCGCGCTTCAAGGAGATGAAAGAGACTGCTGGTGATGTATTTGGTTAGGCAAAGTCAAGACGGTGATTGAAGTTGGGACTTTAGCAATTCAACAGGGCTATTTGGTCTTACTGAAGTAATAGGTGCTTTTCAAAAGGCTCTGTACACCGCACAGTTAATGAATCACACTCAGGTGGGCCAGCCAGTCCAGGGAAGTGGAGGTTATTTTGAGAATCAAAGATGAAGGAGTATAAGGAAGATGAGGATGCTAGCATCGTCTGTTCGCCGACTACAAGGCTTAGAGATGGAAAGTATCACACAGGGCATTAATTAACAGCCAACCTGGAAGCTGGGAAGATACGGAGAAAAAAAAAAAAAAAAGAAACAACCCCCGTTCTGTCTGGTTCACATAGGCAGGTTTTCATCCAGTAGGTTTAGCTAAAGTGAGGGTCACTTACAAAGCTTCCCCCAAACACTCACGGGACTCCCCCCACCTCACCTCTGCCCTTCACCACTGTTGCCTCAGGCTTCCAGATACTTGATTTGCTAACTCCCCCTGCACAGCTCACAGATCTGAAGTGAAAGGAATGGACAAGACCCATTAGGCCACCTCCTCCCCACCCCCAAGACCTCTCCGCCCTTCTGGCTTCCCGTCTGCATCTTTTCGCCATCTCACCACCACAGCCTTCTGTTTGCAAGGAGCCCCTAAAAGGCATCAGATTTTGATACCCTCTGCTCCATAGATTGCTCTGCCTCCTGTGGCGAATGCATTAGATTTAACTGAGTACCTCCCCTTTGCCATTCAAATATCCGCAGGCACAGTCACTATGTAACCAGAGCCAGTTTGAAGCTTAATTTACTGTAGAGCTAGAAGCAGGGGCCTTCCTGTCAACCCCTCACCTCTGCTTGTTTCTGTGAGGTAAGCCTACCATCCACTGTCCACACTGTCTCCCTTTGATATCCAGAAGGCACACCAGGGAACGGGGACCAAGGAAGGCTCCAGCGTTTCTGGCACAGGACATGAGCCTGTATGTTCTGACTCCAACAGCAAGTCCACTCTTCCTAGGCTTCCAGGATTCTTGAAGCCTTGGGGTCATGACCTTCAGGGATTCAAGGTTCCCTTACGATCAGTCCAAAGCATCTTGAGTGATGGCTCGGTGGTAGAATGCTTACTATCTCTGTAAATCCCAGTGCTTGAGAGGTGGAGGTGGATAGCCCCCTAAGCTCAGTGGCCAGTCAGCTTAGACTACTACTTGCTGTGTTCTAGCCCAGCAAGAGACATTGTCTCAAAACACAACAAGATGGATTGTGCCTGAGGAACAAGACCCAAGGCTGACTTCTGACCTCCATGAGCATGTGTGGGTAACACACACACACACACACACACACACACACACACACACACACACAGCCAGGGTTAAAGAGAAGCTAGAAAGGCATGCAAATAGTGAGGATTCACTCAGCAAACATTCTTTGCTTTGCTGTCTGAGATCACCGCTTCTCAGGTGCACAGTATGGACTCAGAAACACACAGAATGGCAGAGCTCAGAGACAATCTGGTCCAATCCTCTTAAGTAACTCAGGCTCCCAGTCTCTTCATGGAAGAAGCTAAGGAGTACACATTCTTCAAAGTGACATATGTCTTAGGTGACTTTTAGAGGTGTTACCAGAGAGTGGCTCAGACAGGGCTTATAGCAGAGCTAGGACATAGACCAAATGGTTCGTAAGAGAAACTCTAGGGAAAGCCTTGGGATATTCCATAGGTGAGGAGACCCAGTAGATGGTACATTAGCCTGAGCTAAGGTTTGAGCCTGGACAGCAGGGCTATGTTGGAATGAAATGGCCGACAAACATGTATGTATCCTTTACAGAGTCTACAGCAAGAATAGTTAACGATCAGTTATTAAGGTCAGTAGTGGCCTTCTATACTCACATTCAGGGTAAGGGTCACCTGTATGCCCCAGAATTCTAACCTTGGTTCTACCACATCTTAAGGTTAGGCCTTATTTCTCTAAGTCCTTGTGGGAGAAGAATCAGAATTCTCTGGAAATGGGCATGGCTAGCACTCTCCCTTCCGGAGGCTAGTGGGGGCGGGTTGTGTGACAATGGGAGTATTTGACACACTCGGAGTAGCACACGACCCGGTGTGAGCTCATTTTACCCATTTTTGTGAAGCCTAGACTCATGCCTCCCTCTCAGTGGTGGTGTGCCTGCCAGCCGGATGCCTGGCACATGGGAAGCCCCGGGGGGGGGGGAGTGTGGTTCCTTCGGCAGTGGTTTGTGACTGTTAGGGAAGGAGGTGGTGGTGGTGTCTGGAACCAGGCTCCACTATGGAGCATATGATAGAGTAGTGAGCTGCCCTCCTCAGCCCACACATACTGCCTTCCTTGGCTCATCCAGCAAGTCCACTCCATTCGTCCCACTGACCACCTTGGGGATGTGAACAGGGGGTATCCCTGAAAGCTTTAGTGCAGGAGGAGACTGTGTGTCAGTATAAACAGAGGCAGCTGCTGCCTGCTTGTAGCTCAGCCTGGGCCTCTTGGTATGTGTTCTGCATGTGGGAACAAAGAGGCACCCGAGCCTTGCTGCTCTCCGGCTTGATGCCAAAACCTGAGTCATCTCTAGTGTTTTCTGCCCCATGGCTCTCCTGGCCCTGCGAAACTGGGATGTTTGGCACCTGAGGGTATCTGAGTGGCTCATCTAGAGCTAGCTTGCCAGGGACAGGGACCTCCATTCGCTGGCCTCTGGATCACAGCCAGGCCTCCCCATCCTACCCTGCTCCTATGTGCTTGGGCCCAGCTCCTTAGATGGATGTAGGAGCCACAGAGAAGCCCCTCCATGGGGCTGCAAAAGTACCTCCTGGTCTTCTATTCTCTTAGCTGAGCTAACAATTGCCTTCAGTTTCTCTGCTGCCTAGAAAACAGTTGTGACCCTGTCACATACATCTTTCTGTTTCCTCACTATCCTACTCCTCTAGAAACAGAGTTAGGGCCATCCGTTTCCCTTCCTGCATGCCCCTCCCAGCCACTTCTCAGTGTCCTTACTCTGGTGGATTTGGCCTGTAGGATGCAGGCCCAGAAGTTCTAGAGGTGAGATCTTTTGTGGATGTTCCCTATCCCTCTCAGGGATTCCCAAAGCCATGCCGCTGATGGGAGGACCATCCTATTTCCCCAGACTCATCTTGGACCACCTCAGTCCAATAGAGCAAGCATCTGGGGAGCAATCACTTTCTGCCAAGTCTGAACAAATGTCCCCATGCCCTCAAGAGTTTAGACCCAGTGAAGTCAACGGATAAATGGATGTGGGTCTGGAGAGCTCAGAAGGGCAGGCCCAGGACCCCAAGCTCCTGAGGCCTGATATGTTTAGAGCTCAGAACTTTTGAGACTATAGAAAGTGTACATGGTGCATGTGCCACATACTGAAGAACGTCTCCATGTGTAGACAAATATATTTAATAGTCACATGCTATACAGGTTGAATATCTCTTGAATGAAATGCTTGGGACCAGAGGTAGTTCCTGATGGGAGTGGAGGTAAGGGTTTCAACTGTTTGTATGGACATTAGTAGCTGAGACTTCCTAATAATCAGATATCTGAAATCCCAAATCTTAAGTGTTTGAACATCATGACAGCATTCGAAAAGTTTCTGATAGGATTTAGGATTTTTGGATTAAGGCTGCTTAGCTGGTAAATAGCTACACATCTGTCTACTTAGGTGAGATTTTTACCACCTATTTGGAGGTAACACATCCAAATTTGGGATTATTGACCTTCTGTAAGAATTTATCTTTAGTTTAAAAAAAAAAAATCCCTCTGCCGAGAGCCATCGCGAGTATGCGTGGGGCAGAAGCTGGGGACGCATTTAGAGAATGAGGGAATTGCTCTGTTTCGACAGGCAGCTGGGCTAGATGCAGGATCCAGAGATGCTTTCTTGCCTTGGGGCAGGATCTGAGCTGGGTGCTACAGGATGAGTAAGAAGTTCCAGAGCAGAAGAACAGGAGCCTAGACCATGGCAGGCTGGGAGTGCTAAAGAACGCCACCATCTTAGGAAGTCTTTTAAAGTAGATAAAGTAGCTGACCATGGAAACCAATTATATAGGAAAGCAGCTAAAATATTTAATAGTGATATATTAATAGCCATGATTTTTTAATGTATTCATAGGCAAGCCCAGCGTTGGGTCTGCGCACTAGAACAAGGTTGAACTAGTCATGAATATAAATGACGTTTGTGATGGGATATGAAAACATCGGTAATTTCTGCTGGTGACAAAGGCACATGTACTGCAAATGCACTGTGCTTTATTACATGCACTGAAAGCAAAGGAAATGTTACGTTTCAGCTAAGTTTACAGAGAGTAATGAACAACACCACACTCACACACACACATACGCACACACACATGCACACACATAGAGATACTCTCACCACACACACACATGCACACACACATACACACACATGCACACACACATACACATGCACACACATAGAGACACTCTCACCACACACACACATGCACACACACATACACACACATAGAGACACTCTCACCACACACACACACACACACACACATGCACACACACATACACACATGTACACATACATACACACACATGCACACACATAGGGAGACTCTCACCACACACACACATATATACACTTTTACCACACACATGCACACACACAAACACACATACTCACCACAAACACACACACTCACAGAACACAAGTAGCTGGTCAGGTAGGCAACAGCTGATTTAGACAGAACTTACCACTCAGAGGCAGCCTGGAGGAGGAGGACAGAGTCAGGCACAGTGTGGGAAGAGGCAGGGTGACAGGCAGATCAGACCTCTTAAATTTTACTTGTCATCGGGAGGTTTTTTTTGTTTTGTTTTGTTTTGTTTTTTTTATCACGTTCCTTACAACATATTATAAAAAGAATACATGCTCATTACAGAGAGCGAAGAAATAAAAAAAGAAGAAACCACAGAACATTCTCACTGCTAAGGCAGTGTCATGGAACTTTCTAGTTAATTGCCATTCTCTGTGGGAGGCTGTGGTTTAGGAGTTGGTCCTAGGGCCAAGGGTCGAGCTGTTCAATCTAAACTCTATTCCTTAGTTTCTTTGTCTTGTTTTTGTGTTTGTAAAGTGAGATGCCAGCCATCGTACCTGTTTCATCAGGTTGCTTTAGATCCCTAAGATGTTCTCCGAGCAGGCCATAATTATCTCCTGGTAAATGTTGGCACTAATCATGTCTTCCTTGGCTCATTCTTCAATACATAACTAATCCCAGTATTGGCTTAGCTTGAGCTTCATGTAGACGCATATACAATTTTACATCCTATTTAACTCTCTTAATATTATTACATAAATAATAATAATGCTATCATTAACTGTTCCGATACATTTAAAATATCTAAATACCATTCTGTCAGGGCATATGACCCAGTCTTTATAGCTATTCCTTGGTGGTTCGACATTTGGTTTATTTCCAGTTTCCTGTGAGAAGAGTCAAGTAGGCTGCAGTAGAGCTAAGCCCTGGTCCCTTGGTGTGTTACTCTAAGGGCTAGAGGGTGCCTGGATACAGCAGACAGACTAGAGAGTAACAGATCAATGTTTATGATTATGGCTTACCCTGCAGCATGGAGAACGGATTGGAAACAGAGATCCCTGGAGACAGAACCCCTAGAACGTGAGGTCAGATCGGCCTGGGAAAAGGGAAGGTGTGGAGAATCAAGTGTGACCTCCAGGAGCTAAGGGAAGTGAAGCACAGTGGTTAAGAACATGAGCTTTGGCGTCAGCTGTAAAGTGGGAAGAAAGTGAACCGTCCTCAGGGAGAGGAAGAGGATTAGCAAGAGAGCCAACAGAGGAAGATGGAGGAACACAGTGTGGAAAGGCGGATGAATAAGAAAAAAGTATAATGATGTATTTGTATGGAAATGCCATAATGAAACCCATCACTTTGTGGCTAACTTCAAACATGAATACATTTGGAGGGCTGGGGTGATGGATCAGAAGGGAAAAGGCCTTACTGTTCTCTCAGAGGACCCAAGTTTGATTCCTGGCATGTGTGTTGGATGGCTCTTGATCATCTGCAATTCCTACTCCAGGGAATCTGATGCCCTCTCAGATCCCGGCTGTTTGGCAACAGAGTCTGTGCTCACACTACGATGAACTCTGCCATGTTGAGTAGGAGGGGCCAGAGGGCAGGTGGTGCTTAGAACTTGATTTGGTACTCAGGATATAAGCCAAATGGTAGCATCATCTGGGCAACCCAGCGAGGATACGTTTGTTCAGGCAGAGGAAGGCATAGGTAAAACCCAGATTAAGCAAATAGGAAGGAAAGAACCGTTAGTCAAGAGAGAATGTCAGAGAACTAGATGAGAAGCAGTGCTGGACAGTGTTATGAAATCCCAAAGGACAGCTAGTCATATGCTAGGAAAGGCAGTCAGGTGAGAACCAGTGACAGGCGGTGACGGTCTTGACCTCTGTAAGCATGGAGGCACTGTAGTTATGGAGGAGAGAGCTAGGAGAGGGTGGCTGGAGAGAATCAGATTGCACAGTGAATGGGCATGTAGGCTTGAAGCCCAAAGCTGACTCTGACCTTGGCCTACTATGTGTCACTTAACATCAGGACATAACTCCTCTTGAAGGCTGCCATGCTGGGGTGATAGTGAAAGCATTCAGCAGACAGGGCGAGCTACACAGTCAGACGTGAGAAGGCTTGCATTCTTCTGAGGCTCATCCAAGGTCAGGCCTGGCCACTAGGCTATCCACCCCTGGGGATGGGTATACTTAGTACAATTCAGTCTTCTGCAGCTTTGAGATGTTGGAGCCCACAGGTGATGAGAGGATCTAGAAGACTCAAAGTTCATATGGTACACCACAAGTCTGTGATTTGAACCATGGAGTCCTCCCCTCGTACCTATACCCTATGCTGTTGATCCTATGGCTTTTATGGCTGATGGTTGGGACTCTTTCCCTAGGAAGGAGCTCCAGGCTTAAGGTGTGGCTTGGTGACTTCCTCCATAAGCCAGCATGTACTCTTTCCTCATTTGCAGTTTCCTGGCCTGGGAAATGAGTTCTGTCATGAATATGAGAGAATGTGTGTGGAGCTGGGCTTTCGGTTGTGGATGCAATGTCAGACTGTGCAGTGTCGAGCCTCTGTATGCAGCCGAGGATGGCATGTGGGCTCTGACATCACAGATGTGTGCAGAGAATGATGTCAGACTCTCTGTTCCTTGTTTCTTCCCACCGGCCGTTCTTCAGTCTCTAGCATTCTGAAACCCTTGATTCTTCCTTCCTCTTCTGACCACAGGCCCCATCATTCTGCATCCAGTCACCAATCTGATCTGCGACCTATCTAGAAAACATTGTGCTTGACATCCAAGGTCACCTGGCCAAAGGGATTTGCAATCTCGTGAGCGAGTGCGTGTCTAGGGAGATGGTTCAGTGAGCTGAGTGCTAGCTGCACAGCATCAAGACCTGAGTTTGAATCCTAGCATCCACAGAAAAGCTGGATCTAGTGATGTGCGTCGGCAGCTTCAGTGCTGGGGTAAAGATAGCTGGATCCTCTAGGCTCACTGCCCAGCTACCTAGGCTAGCCAGATAGTAAGATCCAGCGTCAGTGAGAGACCTTGTCATAGAAATTAAGGTGGGGAGAAACAGAGGATGACCCTCTGGTATCCACGTTACACACACACACACACACACACACATACACACACAGAGAGAGAGAGAGACAGAGAGACAGAGACAGACAGAGAGTCAGAGAGACAGAGAGACAGAGAGTCAGAGAGACAGAGACACACAGAGAGAGACAGAGAAACAGAGACAGAGAGACAGGGAGACAGAGAAACAGAGACAGAGAGACAGGAAGACAGAGGCAGAGAGACAGACAGGCAGACAGACAGACAGACAGATGCACGTGGACACTAGTGAGAAGAGAGGAGAACTCTATACCACAACCAAATTGGATGAAGTGTTTAAGATGAGAGATGTAAAGTAGAGATTGTGGGAACAAGGGTCTAAGGCAAGAGGGTTTCTGGGTAACCCATGAAAGGTGAGTGTCTAGCATTCAGGAAGGGAAGGAACCTTCCCAGTTGAAGGAAAGCAAGATGTCAGGCAATGCTGGTCCCCAGATAGCACAAGGTGGAATCACCTCCAGGCAAGGCAAGCAGAGGGCCCTGCCAGGAGACACTCTGTCCACCTTTCTTTTCTCTTTTTTCTTATTCTTTTTTCCTTCCTTTCTTCCTTCTTTCCTTCTTCCCTCCCTCCTTCCCTCCCTCCCTCCTTCCCTCCCTCCCTCCTTCCCTCCCTCCCTCCCTCCTTCCTTCCCTCCCTCCCTCCTTCCCTCCCTCCCCCCTTTCCCCTCCCTCCCTCCCTCCCTTCCTTTTTTCTTTCTGTTTTCTGCTCTCTCTCTCTCTCTCTCTCTCTCTCTCTCTCTCTCTCCTCCCTCCCTCCCTCCTGTCTCCTCTGACTTCTGCTGTCTGCTTTTTACCTCTTGGCTGGCATCTCTTAGCCACCTCAGTCACCTGACTGTCTGCTTTTCTTCCTCCTCAGCTGTCTGTGTCTGAGGTGTTAAGAGATTGAAGGTTGGTCACCAGTGATACCACCTAGACCTTGTACCTTTGCAGCAGCTGTGTCCCCCAACACTCTGCAGACCAGACACGGAGTGTGGGGGACACCTTGAATTTCCTATTACCTCTGTCCTCTGTTGATGGCATGGACAATTTATACCCCTGTTGACTATGGCTATATGCTGTCATAACCTGGGTCATTTCCTCATTTAATATTGTCCATAAACACTAGTAAAACTGTCGGAGAGCCTAGCAGACCAGGGAGAGAAGGAGAGACTTGGGTTTAGAAGGGGCAGAAAGGAGCCTGGATCGGGTATGGGCTAAAGGGGAGGGCATTTGGTAATGATCAGGGCCTGATCTGCATCATCTGACATCATGTTTTCTTCCCCAATCCTGTTTTTGTCCTGGCTACAGTGTGTCAGATCCTCCCCAAGGGAGTGGTCGCTGTCCTGGGACCATCCTCCAGCCCCGCCTCCAGCTCCATCATCAGCAACATCTGTGGAGAGAAGGAGGTGAGTGTGGACCTGCTTTGGGAATGCTGCCTTCAGACTGCATCCTTGAATGCAGGAAGGATGCCAAGCTGTTAAGGACATCATCCATGCAAATCTGAGGTAGAATAGCCCCTGGGGGGAACACGTCCTTTTCCCAAGGGATGAGAAGATGGAAGTTTGACTATAAGATTTCCAAGCTAAGCTGGGCAGTGGTGGCGCACGCCTTTAATCCCAGCACTTGGGAGGCAGAGGCAAGCGGATTTCTGAGTTCGAGGCCAGCCTGGTCTACAGAGTGAGTTCCAGGACAGCCTGAGCTACACAGAGAAACCCTGTCTCGAAAAACAAACAAACAAAAAAAAAAAAAAAAAAAGATTTCCAAGCTGAGCTCAATGTCTTAGGGTCCCAGGACAGGGCCGTGCCCGCAGTGTCCTCTCTGTGATGCTGAGAGATGGAGGCTGGTGGTCTGGCATGAGAGGTCTGAGGTCCTCACTGTGGTCAGTGTAGGCAGGTTATTGGTGGTCTATTCCTTGGGATTCTGGGGAAGAATGCCTTGGGAGGAAGAAGCCACTGCTCCGTTTTATTGCGAGAATAAACTATAAAAAGCCTCGGCGTTCTAAGTGGATGGGAAAGAGATTCTATTTTGTTTTCCTCATCCCACTAGTTCCTGCAGTTGCTCTTCCAAGCAAGATATTGGTCTTCAGGTGTGACCTCTGACTCGGAGTCTCTCTGGGCCCAAAGTGTGGAGGCCATTTCCTCTGGTTCCAGTTCATGGGACAAACACATGATGGAAGAAGACAGGTTTCCTAGCAACTTGCACTTCAGAGAGTCTACCGTTCTAGTCATCATTGTGGGCCCTTTTAGAAGCTTCTGGTCTTTCACCTGCAAATATATGCCCAGAAGACAGTGAGCTAGAGGGAAACACTCTCCCCACCCCCACACACCATCCACACCTCCCACACCCCTATGTCCCCATCCCCGACCCTTCCCCTCCCCCAACCTGTACCAGTCTCCCTATGTCCCAAAGCCTCTCTGTACCAGAACATAGGAAGCAGATGAAGCTTGGGCTCTGGGAGGAACATGGGAGGCATCATCATCTCCCACTTGTGCTAGAGACCTGGGACTTGGTTTTCCATCAGCGTCTGATGCTGGAGAATAGCCAGGTGCCCTTTTAGAGAAGGCCTAGCATCCCCACAGCAAGCCACCCTTACCAAAGTGGGGGAAATCACAGACAGGCTTCTGCCTACCCAGCTTCCTGGAACTGACCCCCTTGATATGGTGATCAGGGTTTGTGAGTACTCCCTGGTTCTCTAACCCCTCCCCTCAAGAACTATTATGAGTAAGCATGTTATGGCCCTTGTCACAAGGCTAGATTTGCTTCTCACAGACCTTCAGAACACCCCTCCCCCCAAACCCCTGCTCAGTTACCCCAGAAGATGCTTCTTAGGCAAACTCAGACTGCCTGACCGTCCTGACACAGCCGTCCTGACAAACTCAGACCGTCCTGACACAGCCTGTCACAGGCTCAGCCAGGAGCTTACTTTTAATTTAAATCTCTCTCGCTGTGCTTCAGGTAACAGTCAAGTGTGGCGGGTTGTTACTCCAGCCTTGGCTCTGATCTTCACTCAGCTAGGTGGCCAGCATTTGAGCGCCCATTCTTTGCCTTTTCCTTTCTGTTCTTTCCCTTTCTCCACTGCACTCACTTCATTGGCCCTTGCTATCCACTCCTGTTTTGGAGCTGGAGCTATTTCACATTGGCTTGCAAGACCCTCCACAGTGTGGCCTTTCAGGACAGAGGCCAAAGGAGCCTCTGATTTACAGCATCCCTCACCGTCCAACCAGGAGGCGCTGCCCAGACAGCAGCCAGGCAGTTACCCCTCCTCTGTCTCGTCATGTTCTTTCCAGAGCGACCTTGCCTGCCACTCAGATTATGCATTTTGGTTAATACTTTATGAGGCCTGACTCTGGGGAAAGGCCATGGAGTCCTCACCGTGGGCTCCAGCCCTTTAAATGCCGCTAATATTTCTGAGACCCCATGGCTGGCTGCTTCTTGCCTCCTGCTCCCCCCTCAGCCCACTGTGGTGACTTCCTGGGATGAATTTGCAATCATGAATCAATCATGGATTGATTTTTCTCCAAGAGAGAGAGAGAGAGACAAACCAGCAGGGTGAGGCCTCGCTACCCTTGCCCAGGCCACAGAGCAGCTGGCTGCCTCTCCAGCAGCCTTCCAGAGGGCCCCTGCTAGTGATTGAACACTTGCGTCCATCCTGGAGAGACCACTCCATCCCTCTCCTTTAGCTGTGTGCAGCTAAAAGGGCCTCTGGAAACTTCTGCAATTAGAGAAGAGGGAAGGCAGGGAAACAAGGCATTGTCCGGGCACTGACTGCGTGCGGGTTTCTGGGCTGGTTTGCTCTTGACACAGAATCACATTCTCTCTTCCTGGACTCTCAGAAACACCCGAGGTCTGCTCTGTTTTCATAAAGGTTAGCCAGGTTAAATGGTTTGCTCCTGAATCACACAGTAGAACCTAGAGGCAAAACAGTCTGTAGACTCACAAAACCATGTATCCTTCTCCTTCCCTGAAGGACCCCTCCCAAATCAGGCTGGGAGCTATGAATTCATCAATGTCTCCAAGGGCTCCCCACCATGGGGGAGCTAGTGGGCGGAGCTCTTTTGGCCAGCTGGTGGGCTACCAGTCACACAGGGAGGAATCAGGTCAGAGACTCCAATGTCTGGATCTGAATGAGCCTGGGCACCTAGTCCATCTCCAGCTTTGCCCTTATCTGGCTCATTTGTCACCTCTCCTGCCTTCAAGGTGTATGTGTTACTCACTTTAGATTGGTTGTATGGGATACAAAATGCAGGCAGGAGGAAAGGCCCCCGTGACATGCACTGGGTCAGCTCTGATCTTGAGAGACAACCCCCATACTTCAGGCTGTTGTCAATTCCACACTGTGCAGTCCCTGCTGGGGAAAAATATGGTTGTGTTCTGTCCATGGTTCAGAGGCTAAGCCTCCTTGAATTCAGTAATTTTCTCTTTGGATTTTACTAGATCTTTGCTCTCTTCCCATCTCAATTTCCAAAGAGCTCTGATTTCTGCCAGACTTCTTTCTAAATCGTAAAAGGATAAGATGGTAGAATCCTATAGAGCCCATCATAGCATCATCCCAGACCCCTGTAGCAGAGCCTCTGAGCAAAGCCAGGCAAGGAAACTTCTGTAATCGTGTCTGACTAATCCATTCTAGAAGCCAAGCACCCATCAACAGGAAATTCTTCCTGCTGTCCACTTTCAATCTCACTTGCTTTCGCATCAGTACGGACTCACGCTCAATTTTGGCTTTCCCGACTCTGAGTACCAGAGATGAGAGCATCTGAATAAAATTAAGGTGGATGGCAGCTTATTACGATTTAACTTTCCCATTACCTACCAAATAGCCTAAGCTGTCAATAAAGCCACCATGGGTGCCTCTTAATATCTCTTTCCCAGCAAAGAGAAGGAACATGGCACCTTCTAGAAACAGCACTCGTAGATGTGCTGGGAAGCCAGCACTGCTCTGATGAATCCCAGGGCAGGTGTTTGTCCATCTGGCTCCATCCAAAGGCTCTGAATGCTCCTTGGGATCACTGCTGTCTGTCCCATGCCCCTGGGATTTACCCAGGAAGTTTTCTAGAAACTACTAGATACCGGCTATGTTGGGTTGTACTGAACGCCTCCTCTCTAACCTATAGGGAACCGTGTGTCTCTTCTTGCTATCTCTGCTCCAGTTTATTAACTCCAGATAATATACTGTAAGGACTTCAAGAATGATTGCACTCTCTACAGAGTATGTATCAAGGTCTCTAGCCGAAGGGTGACTCGTTCTGGGTCTTGCCAAGAATGCTACCATGTCGTGTGCTCCCATGGACTTGGAGCCCAGGTCTCTCTTGCTGCTTTTCCTTTGGTGTGTGTCAAAGGTGTTAAGCAAAAGAAAACCTGCTCAGGCACAGCCTGGGTCACCCGTCCTGCTTTCAATCTCTAGATCTGGATCCTCCTTGCTGTCCTGTTTTGCTCTTCTTGCCAGGTCCCTCATTTCAAAGTGGCCCCAGAGGAATTTGTCAGGTTCCAACTCCAGAGATTCACTACCCTGAACCTTCACCCCAGCAACACCGACATCAGCGTGGCTGTGGCTGGGATTCTGAACTTCTTCAACTGCACCACCGCCTGCCTCATCTGTGCCAAGGCAGAATGTACGTATTCCCAGGCTAGCCCATGTCCAGACAGGCTGGTCTAGCTCCATGTCCAGACAGGCTGGTCTAGCTCCATGTCCAGACAGGCTGGTCTAGCTTCATGTCCAGACAGTTAGTCTAGCTCCATGTCCAGACAGGCTGGTCTAGCTCCATGTCCAGACAGGCTGGTCTAGCTCCATGTCCAGACAGGCTGGTCTAGCTCCATGTCCAGACAGGCTGGTCATATTCATTGTTCATTTTTACTAGACTGTGGGCACCTGGGCTTGCAACAACCCAGGAAGGACGTATTCCTAGGATCCTAGTCTGACTATAAACAGATGCAATTCTCTCTCTCTCTCTCTCTCTCTCTCTCTCTCTCTCTCTCTCTCTCTCTCTCTCTCCTCCATGTATGTGTAAAAAGAGAAACAGCAGTGCCCATAAGCGCCCTTTGGCATGGTACTAGGCTGCAAGGGAGACTGGCCAGCTGCCAAGTCTCTTTGTATCTGCAAACTCAATTCCCACATTTTCAGCCTCATTGTTAAGGAGATACAAAGAGAGAGGGAGAGAGAGGTGGGAATACAAAATTGAATGCATTTGTACTTGATGAGCTGTAGAGTATCTTCCCCGGGAGAGCAGGTTTTGCTGATGGAACCAGGTCCAAGGTCAATCCCTGATAAAGCATCTTCTTTTCTCTTTCTGCAAACACAAGCTTGGAAACGCGTTTTCTGTGTCTCTCGCACAATTTGAGACGTAAATGTAGTGTTTATGAGATTAGCTAATTTGAGTCAGCAAACACGTGTGTTCATGCAGTCCGGGTGGCACCTGTATACCTGCTTATTGTCAGTTAGAGGCTGGCTGCTGGTGTATACTGGTGGCCGGTGCTTGAACCTAGCCTGTCACCTGCGCAGGGGAGCTATGCAAGTTGTTCTGACCCTGCAGGTTGTCATAGGCTGTGCTCATTTATGGAGGTATGCTCTCTTCTGCCAGTACCTGAGAACTGCTCTGAGCAAAGCCTCCCTCTATCCTTGAATCCAAGTAATATCTAAAAACAAAACCACTGAACAGGTCAGAAGCACCCACTTCAGCAGACCTTCACCCTTGGCTGCCTCTACATGTGCACTTTGTATTCATCTTCCAGCTTTCCTGATTGGTTTACTCGGCAAAACCTGCTCCTCTGTATGCTCTATCTATACCTAATTATTACAACCAGGCTGAGGTTTAAATGACATAGCAATCCCCATTTCCAAGTCAAGGATGTTGAGACTCAGACTCATTCAGAGTCCTAAACCTTATGCAGAAGAACTAAACAGGTCTTCTCCAGACAGCCCAACCTCCTTGAGTCCAAAGTGACTACAAAGGAGTGCAGGCCACTGTGAGCTATCCCCTGATAAACTGTGCTAAGTATCAGGTTGAGCATCGTGGCTCATGAGAAGGGATTCTCTGAGCCCAGAGATGCCAGGAAAGGTTTCCAAGCTTCGGTGGGGCTTCAGATGAACCTGGAAAGATTCAAAAGATTTAGGTTAACAAGGTAGAGAGATACAGGCCAAGGGAGGGGAAAGGAAAGAAGAGAGACTGGTTCTATGTCTGAGGAGGAGTTGGCTCCATTAAGAATGGCTATGGATAGGAGACCGAAGGAGGTTGAAGAAGGAAATCTAAACCCATGCCTGGCAAGTAAGGGAGTGTAGAGATGGGTCATGCGTTCAAGGGTCTTGGAGATCTCTTCTCTGAGAAATGGCCTCAGAAGAAAGTTCACTGTGATGTTGGGGTCACTGTTAAGGGAAGACTAGTTTGAGTAGATGAAAGTGCTGCCAGGGTTGGGGACCTGAGTTAGACTTATAAGGAGCTGAAGACCCTCAGGCCTGGGGAGGGAATGCTGGTTCTGAAGGGTTCCAGCCAGCAGGCCCTGCGAAGGCTCACACGTGGGTCACGTGCAGGAATACACCAGTTCTTCTCACTGTCAGTCAGCATGGGTGCTGAAGCAATTAAATGCAAGAAAGTGACTTTGTAGGAAATGGGATGTGTGAGTGTTCGTAGGCTAGGGGCTCGCTGAAGGGTTTTAGCAAGGACTGAGCAAACAGATATCAAATCCCTTCAGTTCAATAAAGGAAAGAGAACTCCAGAGAATAGTTGCCCTTGTCTAGAGTCCCACAGTTAAGTGGTAAGAGTTGAGGCTAAAATTCAGGTTTCCTGGAAATAGTTCAATGTGTTGCTGGCATTTGTCAGACTGGGTTCCTCTGGATCCAAGCTAACCCGTGCAACTGCCTCAAGTCCCTTTTCACCATTTACATTTAAAATCTAAATTAAGTAAATGAAATTTTCAGAGCTGGGTGTGGTGGTGCTCCTCTGTCACCTTAGCACTTGGGAGGCTGAGACAGGAGGATTGTGCAGATCGAAGCCTTCATAAGCCACAGGGGAGATTCTGTTTTTATAAAAGGAAATATATACAATATGATAAATTTACACTAAAAATTAAAATCCCTCAGTCTTAATATCCTCACTTCGGGTGTTCAGCAGCCGCGTGTAGCCATTGGCCACCAACTAGCAAGCGCTGAGACAGAACAGCATAGCACTGCAGAGAGCTCCCTTGGACAGCATTGCTTTGATGTGAATGAGTAAGGGCAAAGAGTTCTGTGGTTAAAAAATAGAGATAGGTGAATAGAGGGCAGACCTTCATCCTTTTTCCTCCTCATGAAGACTCACACTTTTACTTGGCATGGACATTCTGGGATGCTCACAAGACTCACCAAGATCTGGTAGTCCATAGGATGCTAATATTTGGTGGAAGGTGGGGGGTGCCGTACTTCTTCCCTCTGTATGTAGTACCCAGCATCAATGGGTGATGTCCCAGAATTGAGCCCCTTCCCCGTTCTAGGAATTTATTGTCACAATGTCACTCTAACCGGAATTACACAGTGGGGGTTTTAAGAGATAGAGGAGAAGGCTGTTCGAAATATCTGGAGGCAAAAGTTGTCTCAAAGTCTACCTCAGTGCTAGCTAACAAGAGCTCACCCATCCTCCAGGAAATTCTTTCTTGTGTCTAAGCCATGGTCCATCCTGCTTATAAACTGAGCCTGTCTCCCTCCTATAGCTCTTATGAGACCTGGGGGCAGGGGGGTCTGTGGCTCAGGGGTATGTGAAACAACGACTCTGCACTCAGTACTTTGATGGGTATTGCAGCCTCCCAGATTGGTGCTCTTTCCATTAGGATCCTGCACTCCCTCCTCTCCTCAGGCATACCGGAGTAGAGAAAATAGCGTTGAGTGTTTTTTTGTTTTGTTTTGTCTGTTTTGTTTTAAAGGACTTTAAGTTCTTATCACTGCAAAGCCAGGACTCTTCTCTGGGTCCTCCTACCTCAATCTGGGGCTTACCACTCACTGTCTCATCCTCCCTCTCCCCAGATCTGTACACACAGCCCTAGGGCAGCACTTGAATATGGGCTCTGCCTGGTAGGTATAGAGACTTCTGGAGCAGAGGTTGCCGCCATCCTGGAAAAGAGGGAAAGTGTGGCTCAATACACTCCAGGGTCTGGAAACTCAAGGATGTCCGGACACAGGCGCAGGGCCTCTTCAGCCATAGCATAATGTGCTTAGAGAATTCATTAGGTTGCTTCGTCTCCTGTCCCCACACACTAGGCCAGGGAAAGGAAGGTGGGGCAGGCAGGAGAAGTTCAAGGGCAGAGAAGATTAAAAATCTAATCAAAGGCTGAGGAAATGAGGGGCTGCAGGGAAATGTGGCGCAGAGCTCTGGATGAGACCGTCTTCCATCTTCCTTATTAATGCTGGGCCAAGAGACACTGAGGGTGGAATTAGGAAGGGGAATCTAATTCTATTTCTCCACCTCGGAATCGCGTAACAGGGATCTTTCCACAGGGAGCCGACCATGTATGATCCTGTTTCCCAGAAGGAGTTTTTATTTTAATAAGCAGGTTTGGGACCAAGCAGAGATACATGGTGAATTACGTTACTTTTCTTTAATGAGAAAAAAAAAGGTCAGAAAGTCTCTATGTTTTTATTTCTAAAAAAGGTTGAGGAGATGTGAGTGGCCCTGCCATGGCCCTCCTAGGTATCTCCACAGCACCCAAAGGAAGTTGTCCATTTGAAGGCTTCCAAGGAGAGTTGTGGGTGCCACAATGGCTATACCAACACACGTGTCATGATCATAGGAGGAAGTGCCACCTAAGAGAGAGGCAGGGTGGTGGCGTGACAGAGAACCATTCAGGGATAAAGAAATAGATGCTAGTGAAGTGCCTGCCACACAATCATGGGAACTCAAGTCTAGATCCTCATAGAAACTACATAAAAACCTAGTCAGTGGTGAACAGTTACAATCCCAGTGTTGGAGGAGCAGAGACAGGAGGCTCCCTGGCTACTCAGTCTAGCTGAATTGCTGAGCTGCAGTTTCAGAGAGACCCTGTTCCAAAATGTAAGGACAGTAATTGAGGGGGCCATCTAAAATCGACCTCTGGCCTCTACTTGAAAGCATATGCATACACACACACACACACACACACACACACACACATCCATCTTACTGTTCCAAGTATATTATATATACTCTTATACACACGCGCACACACATACACACAAACACACATACACACAAGGGTGGGGGAGAAGAAGAGAGAGAACGTCACACTGCTGTAACCCAGAGGAGCTGTTTGTTGCTCTGCCTTTCTGAGCCATTTTTTCCTGTTGCTGGAGAGGATAAAGCTCAGTAAGGTGATTGGATGGAAGGTCCCCACACCCAGAGGATGATGTACATTTGGTTACTATTGTCCTACCCGGCAACTGGCTGACAAGGTGGGAACTGAGCAGGGGACATTATGGCTTGCTACCCAGCATTCTGTCAATGGGTATTTGGGGCAGTAGTGGACTTTCTCCATGAGCCACTGTGAGAAACCTCTTGCTCATAATGTTACAGACTTAACCATACACCTACAAGCTGATCTTGAGAGGGGACAGTGACCCCGTGACTCAGTGATATTTACTGTGTACTGGGCACTGTGCTGAGAGTGTTTATATTATCTTAACCTCAAATTCTCAGGTCCTGGGTTTGATCCTTGACGTGACCCAGAACATTTAAATCCTACAGTTTAAACCAGAGAAGTGAAGATGACCATTTATGATGGGTTCTGTTATCAGTATTATTATGTGCAGGAAGAAAGGTGAGGTGACATCCAATTTCATTATGTGCAGGAAGAAAGTCGAGGTGACATCCAATTTCAAGGTCACATGGTTCCCATCTCCTCTGATCCATGTAGGAGAGACAGGAGTGAGGACCACCTTTTCCTACATGTGGGGAGCACAGAGACCCTCCCCCACGTGTGAGTGGTGCAGTCGGAGACCAGGTGCTAGAGCGAAACAGCTGTGCTTGGTCCATACCTGCCCGGACCTCTGTCTCTGTGGACTTCTTCCCTTCCACCTCAGCTCCATAGCCTTCTCCTCCCTCCTTGTTCCTGGGGCTAGCTTCGGGCATGAGATGGGACAGGACAGAAGCATGTGAAAGGTATTGCTTCCACACTTGAATCTGAAATGTATCCCTCACCAGGCAGTGACCAGTCACTGCACTCTCACCTTCTCTGGTCAGACTCAGTTTCTCCAGCTAGGTAAGCTGGCCCTCAGGAGGCTGAAGGAGAAGGATGTTGAATTTGAGACCATCCTGGGTTACAGAAGGAAAAGACCTAGTCTCCAACTGACCCCCTCTCTGCAAAAAGAAAAAAAAAATTAATTGATGCCACAAGAGGACGTTTGACAGCCATGCAACCTGGGTTTGACACTTGATAAGAGAAGCAAAGTGAGCACTCGGCAGGGTCAAGGTCACCAGGCACCATGTCACACTCATTTAACGTATTACCTTCTCCCCAAGGTCCTCCCCAAGGTCAGTCCAGCAGCTTTAGCTGCTTCCCCCAGGACTCCACAGTACTTCCCTCCCTGGAAGGGAGCACTTCCCCACTCTGGGAAGGGAGCACTTCCCCACCTGGGAAGGGAGCACTTCCCCACCCTGGGAAGGGAGCACTTCCCCACCCTGGGAAGGGAGCATTTCCCATGGTCAAGTGCTGTAATGGGGGAGTCAGCGAGTGGAGGGACAGAGGAAGTGGGCTGAGAGAGGACCAGCCAGACTAGATACTGTTTTGTATTTTCCTTTTCGAGACGGGTTGCATGTTTCACAAGATGGCCTCAAACCCACTGTGTAGCCAAAGATAACCTTGAACTTTCTGACCCTCCTGTCTCTAACAACTGATTGCTGGGATCATGGTGTGAGATCTCTTGCTCAGTTTATATGATGCTGGATGGAGGTTGAAGCCAGGGATTCCTGCATGCTGAACAAATGTTCAACCCACTGATCCCCAGTAGCCTGATGTAAATATTCTTTGTAGTGTATGTGTGTGTGTGAGAGAGAGACAGAGAGACAGAGAGAGAGAGAGAGACAGAGAAACTTATAGGAGGTAGTTTTTTGCTTTTACCATGTAGGTCCCAGGGATCAAATTCAGGCCATCACTGGGCAATCACTGGGCAGCAAGCACCCTTGACAGATATTTCCTCTCTCTCTCTCTCTCTCTCTCTCTCTCTCTCTCTCTCAATTGGCTTTCTTCACTAAACTTGGAACTTCTTGAATCCTCTAAACTGGCTTGCCATGGAGATACCAAACCCCACCTGCCTCTCTGAGTCTGTTCTCCTCCGAGTACAGATCCACAAGCCCTTGCCCCCACACCTGGCTTTTCAGAGTGCTGAAGAGCCAAACTTGGCCCTCAACGCTTGTACAGTAAGCACTTGACCCTGAGACAACTACCTGGGCCCTGCTTTTGGATTTTGATATTGGAACCTCTGTGTCCCCTGCAGAGACATTACTCAAGCATCTCTGCCCCTGCCCTGTGTCTATAATCAACTCTAGATCCAATGTCACAGCCTCGATGTCCTCCCTCTGGCCCTGGGGCCCCTACCTTCTAGTTCTGGAAACGAGCCTATGCCCTTCCTCCCAGAGCAGTTGCCTGTTGGGTTCCACATCGATCCACTTTGATCCTGATGGAGACTAATGGGTTCCCCCAGGCTCCTCAGCACAGCCTTGGCAGGCAGGCCTGTCGCTGGGCCAGTATTCTGTTTCCATCCTACAAGGGAGAAAGACTAGGGTGGGGTGGGGTGGAAACCTGAAAGGAGAGCAGAGTTTAACCCCTGTGATGGCGACTGTGCCTGGGAGAGCCTTAGTTCTAGTGAAGAGGTGAGGATGGCACCAGCCCAGCGGCACCAAGAAGTACATGCTTTCTCTTCTGCGAGTCTCCCACGACCTGGAAATAAGAGTAGCGACTTCTGGGACCTGTGAGATGGGTTATGAGCAAGCATGGTGGTCCGTGCTGGAACTCCAGGATCCACATGGTGCAAAAAGCACTGGCTCCACAGAGTGTTCACTAATCTCCCCATGAGTATGTGTGCATACATGGGTAGGGACACACATTCTCTCTCTCTCTCTCTCTCTCTCTCTCTCTCTCTCTCTCTCATGCCAACACAAAATGCAAAGTTAATTTTAAAAGATTTTTGGTTTTTTGTTGTTGTTCTGTTTTGTCTTTGTATCCTGTTTTAGATTTGCAGATTCAGAGACTCCCAGAGCTGCAGATACACATGGTTTTTCTCTCTTTCTACTTCCCACCCACAATTTAATTCCCTGCAGAAAAGTCCATAAGAGGGTCTTCTTGGTGACGGGGATCTGAACTGCTGCACGTACAGCCCGTTGCATCTCTAGACAGTGAAACCAAGATGCTTCCCTAGCGTGAGTGAGCCTCTCTCCCTGTGACATCTAACCCGTCACAGTCCTGAGACTTCCATGACCAAGTCTTTGTCTTCTGACTGCCTTTCCCATGTTTCCTCAGACCACACCCTTTCGGTTAAGCTGCCTGCCTGGTGACAATGTGACAGTGTGACAGGCCTTCCCAGGCACTACTGACCCCTGGTCTCAGAGTTACTTCCTCCAGTATCTAACTCAGTCCGATCCGACAAGTGCAGTGTGCCGGCCTTTCCCGGGGCTGTGCAGAAATGTCTGAAGAGTTCCCTGGCTTTCCTGAGGGGAATCATTCAAGTATATGGTATTGTATTTGGATGGTCCCAACTTACAATGATCTAACTTACATTTTCCAACCTTTGACATTGGCAGAAGCAGTGTGCCCTCAGTGGAAAATGTTCTTAAGGGGCTTTTGCGAGATAACTCAGTAGCTAACGTGTACCAGACAGGCAGGAAGACCCAAGTTTGGGTTTTCCAGCACTCACATTAAAAACTTGGAGGACAGTGGCATATGTTTTATAATCTTGGCATTAGGGAGATAGAAACAGGAGAAGCCCTGGGATTGTTGGTCATCAGCCTAGGTGAATTGCTGAGCCTCTGGTTTGGGGAGAGGCTCTATCCTAAGATGTAAAGCAGAAACTGAATGTGGGAGACCCTGGACACTGAACGCCCTCCGACCACCACCCTCACCTCCACGCTACACACTCATACTGTGCTTGAAATTTTCATTCAGATCCCTTCCCTGGAGAATGGTATTAGGCCTCACACTTTCTGGGGATGGTGGGCAGTGCTAGCAAGTCATGTGATCACAAAGGGTGTGCAACCATCCCACACTAGAGTGTGCACTAGTGTGGTGCGGCTAGGCCACAGTGTTGCACGGCGGCAGTGTGCGTGGTGTGTTTTCAGATTACGAGAGCTCCAGCTGACGATGGCCTTATCAGAATTGAAAATTCAGGGTACTATGTATGCTGGTAAATATTTTATGTGATTTATCAGCAGGGGCTATGATTTAGGTGCTGGATGATGGCTCCTGTAAGTGTTGGCAGGGGAGGGGTGGTGGAAATGGGTAAAGACTTGAGAAAGGAGGGATGTCTTCAGGAGGAGAGGCAGGAAAGTGCAAAAAGAGACAAATAAGATTCGCAGAGGTCCTTCTGGGTGACTGACACCTCCGTGCTGAGCGACTAACTCTATCTGATAACCTTGCTCCCAGACATGGAGGCACAGTGGGCTGGGGACATTGTCCCACTCCATCCCTTGCCGTGTTTGAGTCTCAATACTGTGCTCATTTTTGCCCACTCTAGGTAGGGGAAGGGAGAGTTTTCTGATGGGTGGTCTGGGTGGGTGCACACCTATAGGGGTGTTCACTGCCCTTGTCTTAAGCCCTCCCTCTTAGCACACAGAATATGGGGTGAGGCAAAGGAATGTGGTGGTTTTGTTTAAAGGGTAGCAGAGGGGGTCAGTAGTCACAGATCAATTGGAGCAGGGTCTCTAGTGTGTCAGAGGCCTGGGGAGCTCTTTCCCCCAAGAGCCCAGGGCCCCTACCAGGATGAAAGGGATGATGGGTCCCTGGGCTGCCTTTGTCAGACATTACCATTCTGCCAACCATCCTGCTGCATTCCCCTGGAATTCCCAGTCTCACTCTACTGAATGGCTTTGCCCATCTCATACATTTTGGGTTGGGAGCAGAATTGGCCTCTTTCTTGCCAGCTTCCAAAGATTCTCATTGCTACAGACCAGGCCTGTGGGGTTCACTCAACTTCCACATTTTAATAGCTCTGGCCTCAGGGATCACTCAGTACCTAGGACCTGACTGAAACCCTGCAGTGCTCTCTCTGTGCCCTCTACCCTGACCTTCTGGTGAGAACAGTGCCTTTTGGGGCAGAAGCTCTCTGGTCTGTGTCTGGTGGGGCGTAGCCTCTGATATCATCTCAGAGGATGGTGCAGTATGCCCTCTCTCCATCATGCAGCTAGGACAAAAAGAGGCCTGTTCCCACAGGAGTCTAAATCCACTCAGGTCACTAAACGAAACAGGAATATGATTTAACTTTACTCTCCATTTGTCTTACTTTAAACGCCGAGGGCAGGATTCATTGTGTCTGCCTGCTGTCTGTGTACATAAAGACCCCAGTGACATATCTCCTTCAATAAAGCCACACCTCCCTATCCTTCCAAAGCCGTTCCACCAACTAGGGACCAAGCTTATGAGCCTACGTGAGACATTCTCTTTCAAACCACCACACACCACGTAGCTCCTGTTTGTGAAGCAAGTTATTCCAGCCCGTATCTCTCACCAGGCAGCTCCCAGCTCGCTGGAGGACCTTCTCAAGACTTGGGGACAAGTAGTGGTGGTGGGGGGAGCAGGACACAGACACAGGAAAAATAGGTGAGCCATTTTTCCCAGCTTTCTCTTCTGTCAGGCAGGTCCTCAAGCTCCCACTCTGGTTTGTTCTTACAAAACAAACAAAACAAAACAAAACCACTCTTAACCACTCTTATTGTTAAACAAAACAGAACAAACACATTGAGTGTTGGCTTCCCCCACTTAAGTTTGATAAACTCACGTCCATATCCCTGGGAAGCTGTGTAGGTACCATACTTGCTGCTACCTGCTTTGTTCCCAGAGGCAATTTGGTCTCCTGGATGAAGAGTCGGGTGGAAGTCAGAAAGTGCGAGTTCTAGCCTCAGCTCTGTCCCTCGTGTGTGTGACTGCACAAGTCACAGCATTTTCTATGACAGGAGGGCTGGGTGGATGTTTCTCAGTGCCACCTATCAATGATGCTAACTGCCTTTGAACCTCAGGAGGGTACAGGAAAGAGTCTCTATGGGTTGTGTTGATGGTACCTCTGAATTGAATTGACGGTGTCTGTCAGTGATGAAGCTGGCACAGGGAACATGCAGTGGTAGAAAACCAGCCTTCTTTTACTGCCCACAGCATTAGGTACGTTCCTTACTTCCCTGTCTCCCATTCTTCTTGGAACTTGGGAATTCTAATACTGTACAGTATTGTTACGAGACTTACATAAGATAAGCCATGTAAAAAATTTAGTACATTAGCCAGAGCATAATAACGTTTGATAAACGTTTCTCCTGTCATTGCTCTGTGAGCAAATGCCTGCAGGTATCTTTCTACCAGACTACAGACTACTAGCTCCGGGAGATGACTCTCCTACCACACTTCTGCCCTCCCCCTGGCCTGCCGTGGTAGGGACAGACAGAACTAAACCCCTTTAGTCTCAGTAGCGTTGTTCTGGATCATTTCTTCACACCAAGACCGCTGACATCTGCTAGCTGGGGGTGGAGGGGGAGGGGAGAATCGTTAACACAGGGTCCCCTTTTCCCTGTTTGGGTCTGAGCCTAGGTTTGGTGCTGTTCAAAGCCTTTTCTTTTATGATCATGATAATACCTCGTTTTAGAGCAGCCGCAGGGCTCTAAAGAATTCAAAAGGGTTTGTTTCCTGGGCCTCAGGATCTTGGGGGAACTGCTTCGCCGCCACTGCCAAAATGGAAACAAAGGCTTTTCTTGATGGAGCTTGATAGAACACTTCTGGGTTCTCCTGAGCACCGGAGAGCTTTATAGTACATCATTTAATGCATGCACCACCCCGGGAGCTGTCCGCGGTTAGGATTCATTCTTCTTAGAGGAGCTGACTAGACAACTGGCTACATGAGAAGGTTCTGGAAATGGGGAAAGAAATCCAGGCCTGCTGCTCTCCGCATCCAGCTCTCAGCCACTGGGCACAGTGCTTCAGAGAAGATCTGAAGGCCTTGCCCTGCATCCCTGAAGGGGCTTCCGGTTCTACTCTAAAAGTAGAGGACTACTGAGAAACTGAGGGGAGATTCTAGATGTTTCTTATAGTTAGATAGCATAACTGGAGCTCGAGAGGCAGAGAAACCTGCTTGGGGTTTAAAACTCATAGCACCGCACTGAGCTGCACCGAGTCACCATGTGGCCCGCTTTTTGTGAGTGTCTGTGGAGACAGCTCTGCACACCCTCAGGGGCTTCCCACCCTCTTTCCCATTCCAGGCCTTTTAAACCTGGAGAAGCTGCTCCGTCAGTTCCTCATCTCCAAGGACACACTCTCGGTCCGGATGCTGGATGACACACGGGACCCACTCCACTCCTCAAGGAGATCCGGGATGACAAGACAGCTACTATCATCATTCATGCCAACGCCTCCATGTCGCACACCATCCTCCTGAAGGTGGGAGCCTGGCTGGGGTGGGCGTTAAGAGGATGTTTCACTCTTCTTACCTTGTCTTTCCTGACTTGAGCTACTGTTGTCCCTCGGTTCTGGGATGGATCTGAATGCAGATGTTCTCTGTCTAACTCTGTTTCCGTGGACAACTGCTCCTCCAAAGAGAAGGCAGGATGATGTTGTCACTCAGAAACACTTAGCACCTGGTGGGGCTGAGACACCAGTTGGACCTAGAGTCAGACTTGAGAGGCTCCAGTGGGGGCCACTTGTCAGACAGTGTGCATATAGCACCACTCACATACGGGAGCCGAGTGTCAGCCTGTCCTCAGCCCTGAAGGTGTTTCTACAGCTTGCAAAGTGCCTCCCTGTCCTTCCATAGTACAGCCCTCTCCAAGGTGATGTGAGGTGCATATGTTGTTGTCTTCATCATGCAGGTGAAGAAGATAACTCTGGGAGGTTATCCGCTGTCAGAGGCCAGGGAAGCAGGGCACAAGACACCTAGTGGGAGCATCCGCCTCGGGGCAGGCACTTTCTGTTGGGTTCATGATGATCTAGAGTGATGTCCAAGCTTTGTCAGAGAGGCAGGGCCTAGAGAGAGAGAGAGAGGGAAGTCGGGTAATTAGGGTCACATGGACAGCTGGCAGCAGCTGGGCAGCTGAGGGGCCACCTGGCATCAGTCCCTGGGCTAAGCATGTGCTTCAGAAGGCGAGCCTTGCTCTAGGGTCTTCCCGGGCTCCTCCTCAGCATCATCACTGCTCAGACACATTGACCTCTCTTAATGATATTTAAATTGCACTGCTGTGTCCACTGGGGTAGCCATGCTTCTTGTTAGTTAACCTCTGCCTGGCTGTGGGAAGCCCCCACGACACTCAGTATCTGTCTCTCCCTCTGCTTTCTTTTCTGCGTTTTTCCTCCCTCCCCTGACCAGGCATTTTTTTTTTCTTTTTAATCTAAGAGTTAATAAGAGATTTGAATGAGTTTCTCAGTACCCAGGGCTGTCCCTTCAGCCTGTTGCTATAGTAATTTTCCACAGCACCAAAACCACATTTGTCTGTGAGCACTCAACTTATGAAAGAGCACTCAGACACACACACACACACACACACACACACCACACACACAACACATCCACATACAGAGACAAACATAGAAACACACAGACACACATACATAGACATGCACAGGGATATATACACACACACACAGATCCACATACATTGACAAACAGAGGCACACACAGACACAGAGATACACACACACTCACATACACAGAGATGCACATACACACGCAGACACACAGATACACACACACATGCACACACACAGATCCACATACAAAGACAAACATAGAGACACACAGAGTCATGAACACACTCAGACACACACAGAGATACACACACAGAGGCAAACATAGACACACAAACATACACACAGAGACATGAACACACAAAGACACAAACAGATACACATACAGAGACAAACACAGACACACACACATAGAGACACACACAGACACACATAGAGAGTCATGAACCTACTCAGACACACAGACAGCCACATAGACATAGAGACACACGTATATGCACACAAGCATACACAGAGGCATGAACACAGACAGACAGACAGACATACACACACACAAACACACACACACACTCCTCTTTTTTGCCCGTTTCCTTCTCACATCGTTAAGAGTGAATAGGTTCCTGTAGGTTTCAGGGAATGAGAGAAGCAGGCTGAGGGGCATCTTTCTGGGTAAGAACTTCAGCTCAGTAATCAGATGGCCTTCCAGCATGCCTGTGGAGAGCAGACGCTGAAGAAGGAGCCGCTCTTTGCTAGAGTGCTCCACAACGCCTGCCATAGCAAATTGATGTTCCCCCACCCCCCACCCCATTCTACCCACACCCTGCTAACCTTCTGAGTTTATTGCTGAGATTTTAGAAATTACCAAAAAAAAAAAAAAAAAGTACAAAGAAGAAAATAAATGTCACTCACAACTCTCGCAGCCTTAACCTTTCCTAAAATTTTGATGTCTATTCTTTCTGCTTCAGACATCCCCCAATCACCCCCACGCTGTTTAAAACCCTCTGTAATCAGCCATTCTTTTTGCTCAACTATGTATCACACATTTTCCATGTCATTAAATATTTCTCTACAGATATTTTAGTGGCTGTATCATTTCCTATCATGCCCCGTGTCCATAATTTATTTAGCCATCCCTTCATCCTTGTAGAAACAGGTTGTTTCCAATCTTTTGCTATGATAAATAATGTTAGGGCACACGTCTTCATGCATAAATCTCTCTGCACGTGCGTTCATGCATATTTCTTTAGCATACGCTCTCGAAGTGGAATACCAAGTTCAAGTGCTAAATGCCCTGAAGGAGTTTGGGATGACTTGCCACTCAAACCATTTACATGCAGAGACATGACATACAGTGTACCTTTGCTAGTACTGAGACGTTCTTTTAAACATAGCTTGTGTTTTCCTGTTTCTTAAGGATTTTAAGCAGGGGAGGAAGACATGGGATGGATGGATGGATTTACTTAGTGCATCATGCTTTCGAAGCCAGCTGTCTCTAGTGAGCCATATTAGCCAACAGCTGCCTGGGTGCCCCGTGGCCAGCCTTTCTAACCTCCCCTCCCCCTTCTACTTACACTCTTGCATTTTACAGCCAAACTGATCAATGAACTGGGAGGCTTTGAAGAAGCCTGTTCCCTTGTTTCCTATCTGACATCCTGGTAGCCACAGACAGGCAGTATTTCCACCAAGCCTAGCTTCTATCCTTGGGCTTCCATGAGGCTCCATGTTTGTCTCCTGGGCTCTGGGCTCCTGGGGCTCCTGGGGCTCCTGGGGCTTTCTGGGCCCTGGTAGGCATTTGGGAGCCCTGCTCTGGTTGGCTGCTCTTGGCCATTTCTTGCTTTGAGGAGGCTTTGCACAGTAATCCCCTACTTTATTGAGTGGCTGTTTGAGCGAAGAACTTCATATTTACCCAGAATTCATGTCTTAAAAAGCAAGGATCTCTTGTCTTTTATCTCTAGGAAAGCAGGTTTCACAAAATGGATTTTAACTACTGACTATGCCCCTTAGCCTGCTCCTGGATGCCTGCCAGCAGTAGTCAGGTGGGTGTAGGCAGTGTTCGAGGCAGTGGTACTCTCCTAGGAAAGATGTGAGTGGGTACGGTAAGGTGTGAACGGAGGGTAGTATCCTGCCTTATCACAGTCTTGAGGATGGAGAAGGAAGTGTTAAAGGAAAGAGCCCAGTGGAAACTTTGCATTCTGCTGCAGCCCCACACCGGTGATCTTGATCTTGTCACCAAGCCGTTTGTTCAGGTGCCCATTGGGACTCTGGTGATGTCAGCGTATCCAGAACCTCAAGCAGCTGGGGAGATGCAAACTTTGGAGTGCTTGCGAAGTTATTTGAGTTCTTGGGAGAGAAAGAGAAAGATGCAATTATCCTGCTCTTGTTTCTCTCTTCCTCCTCCACAATCGTTATGACAAGAGACGTCTCCCAGTGGCCCGGGGCTGCAGGATATATATGAAAATCTAAGGGACTGTCAGAAGGGATGAAGGCCCTGGAGAGAGCCAGGCTCATTACTCACGTGATCCCCGTGTCAATTTCTATAGCACCTGTCACACTCAAAGCCAGGCACGCTGACAGGGAAGGTTGGTCAGGGGTGTTTATGATGGCTACAGAGATCAGACAGAAGGGAGGCTGTATCAAAGTCACACTTCTCAGCTGCGGGATGGCACCACACTACTGCACAGCGATCAAGGGTGAAGCGTGTCACGGGAAGCTCAGTTCCTTAGCAGGAATGAAAGAATCAGGTTTGCAAATGACTCACTTAATCTGTGCAGATCTCCTGTACATTCTGACAGATTCAGGGTTCATTTGGGCTTGTTCTATATTCCTCGTCACAGTCCCTAAAGTGCTCTGTGTACACTTCCATCAAGCTGTGGTCCTTGACAGGGAGTATGGTTTGGTTACAGTACTTGCCCACTTTGGCGAACCCATCGGAAGGCTCTAGAGTACCTAGCACAGACCTAATGGTGGGTCAACCTTAGCCAGGGTTGCTGTTAGGATTCATGAAGATTATTCTAATATGTTTCCTTATTTGTTTCGTTTCCCTTAAATCCACTCTGTCTTCTATAATACTCAGTCTCATTTGTAGAAGTGTATTATACATAAGAACACCAGATATGTGCATGTCACCCGGGGGGAATGGGAGGAGGTGGATAGGACATCTTGTAGAGGCTAAAGTTTCTGCCTTGTATCCTCTAGCTTCCAGGGCCACTCGAGGACCAGCCGGATGTTCCTCTCTGCTTTGTGCTGAGGGTTAGTGGGCCAGATACATGGTAGAGGCGCTGCCCCCCACTGCTCCCGTGCTTCTAGTGGCCTCTCTTCTCTAATCTCCTTCTCTTTGCATTGCAGGCAGCTGAACTGGGGATGGTGTCAGCCTATTACACGTACATCTTCACCAATCTGGTAAGACATTTCCACAGCCTTCCTCCTTAGCATACTGTTGTCAGTGGCCAGGGCTAGCGAATCCTGATGGAATGATATCTGGAAGATGGTTTGTGGGGAAAGGGAGGCAAAAAGAGCAGAAGCCAACATAGTGTCCGAGCATCATGAAGACACAGGGTCCAGAAGCCTGTGGAATGTTCATGCCAACACTGAAGCCCTGTGAGAATTGGGATTTGGAGACTCTGATGTCATCTCCTCCAGTTGTTACTAGTTTTATAGCAATGATTCCTCAGGGCATCTGAGCACAGTTTGCAGCATGCACTAGAGTATCATCCCCCCCACAATCCCCCAATCATGATGATAACTCAGAAGGAGGAAAACTAGGGCACAAGAAGTGTGCGTGTCTGATGGTGTTGTAACCGAATGTGGCTCTGCAGGTCATCTTAACTGGACCCCTTATTTTATGGATGAGAAAACCAGGACTTTATTGAATTAGGCTTAAGGACTAGCTTTGCCAAAATAGCAGCCATGTGCCCTTTAACAAAGCATTGAGCTGTGTGCTTATCCATCACATATGGACACAAACAGGTACATCACTGGGCTGTTGTTAAACTATAGGACTTAACACATGTGGAAGCATTTTGAAATTGTAAAGTGTTAAGAACTGTGAAAATGTTGGCCGGTGGTGGCACACACCTTTAATCTCAGCACTGGGTAGGCAGAGGCACGTAGATCTCTGAGCTCAAGGCCAGCCTGGTCTACAGAGTGAGTGTCAGAACAGCTAGAAATACACAGGGAAACTCTGTCTGAAAACCAACAGACAAATGTGAAAAGTATTGTTATATATATCACAATATATATGTAAATATGTATGGATATAGTATAGATAAATATATATAATCAACTCAACAGTAGTCAGAAACTAAGAAAACAGGCATTAAAATAACCTCAGTGGAGTCGTGGCTCAGTGGTTAAGAGCACACGCTGGTACTGCAAGGATCCAAGTTTGGTTCCCCGCACCCACGTGGCTGGCTCAAAACTACTTGTAACTCCATCTCCAAGGGATCTGACACCCTCTTTGGGCTCTGCAGGGATCTGTATGTACATGCCCACACTAACATGCAAAGACATATGATTAAAAATCTGACCTTTTAAAATGTGTAACTTTAATTTAGGAATCATGACAGGATAGCTAAGAAGTCACAGAGATAGCTACATTTACTTGTTGGCCAATCTTGGGGCCCACGGGGCTTTCCTTTAGGCCATTGCTCTAGAGTTCCACCTGCTACGCCTCTCCCTACCACTGCTGAACGTTAGAAGCCATGGTGACCCACTTCTCTCATTTCAGAGTCTGAGGCAAGTGATACTGTAGGTGACCCTGAGGTGGCATGCTCACATGGTAGAGAGTTCCGGGGACCCACCTGGGCCTTTGCATCTTTTCTGCTGTTTAGGCTTCATGGTCTAGTTGTCCCTCAATTTGCCCAGTTTCTCACAGATTGGACGATGTTTTGGTTTTCTTCTGTATGCTATTATAGATCAGCATTCAGAGAATTAATTTTATTTTATGAATCACTTCACTAGGGGTAGTCATTACTTTTCTCACGGCTGTGACCAAATACCTGACAAGAAGCAACCGAAGGGAGGAAGGGTTTATTTTGACTCACGGTTTGAGGGAAACAGTCCATCATGTTGGTGAAGGCATGTCTGGGAGTCAGACTGGAAGCTTGGAGTTTGCAACATACCCCGTTTTTCCACTCTGTGGGCAGAGTGGGATCATGCTGGAACCAGGACCAGGCTGTAATCCATAAGGCCCAGCCCTCAGCGAGCCACTTCATCCAGCTAGACGCCCCACCTTCCAGGACTACACACTTTCCCAAACAGTATTGACTGGGAACCAAGCAGTCAAACGCAAGAGTCTGTGAGGGATGCCTTATATCCAAATAATGACGCTAGATAGTCCCTTCATCTAGATGTGCTCTTGAGTATTTCCGTATACGGGGTGTCTTCGTTAGGATTCCCATTGCTAAGAAAAGATGCTATGACCAAAGCAACTCTTATAAAGGCAAACATTCAGTTGGGGCTGGCTTTCAGTTTCAGAGGTTCAGTCCATTATCATCATAGCCGGAAATATGGCTTGCTTTGTAAAAACCCAAAGTACCTCAGAAAATATACCATAGAGAATTCTATTTCTAGATATGTTATGAACTGCACTAACCCTTGGACAGGGACGAGATGTTCACCCTAGGGCAATAAGGAGCAGCTTCATTGAAGAATGTTCTAGAAAAAAGCTAGGGTCCTTCTGTACACTCAAGGAAAGGAAGACCACTCCAGGATAAGAAACTGTACCCTCAGGTAGTTGGACATAAGATAGTTTGTGGCATGTCCAGAAAACAGCAAGGGTCTTTAAACTCATGCTTTCCTAGGATTTTTGAGCTCAGCTGTTTTTATTCACTGTCTGTTGACATCCTTCTTTGAAAATAACCAGTGAGTTGTAAGACCCTTGCTAAGAAACAGAATTCAGCCTCGCAGCTTGGATGCTTCGGCTTTACAAAGAGAAAGATTGCTTGTTAGTAAAGACCTTGCTGACAGTGTGCATAAGATGGCTTAGAAGGCTGTGTAGTCTTCCCCCTGGGAACTGGGGCAGGTCTCTTTCATGGTCCTGCAGTATTTAAGACATGCTTGTCTAGAGAAACAGGTCTGGATTGACCATAGGTACCACGGACAGCTCCCTCTTGGGGGCTGCCTTGGAATTGCTAGCCCTGACCCATCGGTTGGCCCAAGCTCCCAGAATGAAAGACTGTGTGAAGCGATGAGCCAATCCTTTCCTTGTGGTATGAAGTCTCCCTCCACCTGTGCAAGGAAGTCATTCCCCATGGCTTGAACGTACATGGCAGTACATGGCCGGTTCGTCAAACCTAACACTGCAGTTTGCTGTAACTGTTTTTACTTTTGTAGCACAGGCTGGCCTCAGAACTCATGGTAATCCTTCTGCCTCAGCCTCCTGAGTACTGGAGTCACAGGTGTCTGCCACCATGCCTAGCCCATGGGATCATTTATTCAAGTCTGGAGTGCACAGGGAACACGGTGCATATTATATTATGCACAGAGCAAAGAGCTGTCTCCAAGTGAGCACACCTGTGTAAGCAGCCTGTACATCCAGAAATAGAATGTCACCAGAACCCCAGAAGTCCCCCTCTCTCCCCTCAAAATGTAAAATAGAACAAACTCCTTTGTTTGCCTTTTTTCTTCTTCTATCTAACGCTGCAGCTGTGAATCCAAGAATTAACATGTAAAAAGGGAAAAGAGGATTAGGCTATTCCCAGGGCAATGCAAATGGGTTTGCTTAAGGTGAAGGGGCATCTGGGGCAGCCTGGGCAAGTTGGCGGAAGAGGAGAGAGATTAACAGACAGTTCTGCTTTGTTCTGAGACTATGGTAGGGACAGAGAGAAGAAGGAAGAAAGGCAGATGGAGAGGGGTGAGGTTGCCTGCTTTGTCAGCCTTGCATCAGACAATAGCAGCAGCTAAGGATGGAGCTGGCCATCTCCTGTCACCAAGCCACTAAGCAAATGGAAGAGAGTCGTTCCCTACAGTAGTCAGAAATAGTTGGAGGTACTGGCTTGGGTTTCTAGGAGGACAGCATCCGATGTGGCACAGGCAATACTGTATATCACCCTTCTCTCTTCTTGGAGAGTGACAATGTTCTCTAGAGGGAAAAATGTACTCTCAAGTCAGGAGGCCCGGAACCAAGTCTTCATACTACCTTGTCTTCTCTGGGCGACTTTAGGAGAGCCACACCGACTTTCAGTCCCCATTTTCTCACTTTAGAGATAACAAAACCTTGCCATGGGCATTGCTGAATGGTATGTGTCAAAGCCACCTGAGTCCCTAAGGAACATTGTCGTTTTTCATATCAGGAGGATGCTTTCCTCCTTGTTGGGTGAGACTAGCTCTGCACTCTACCGCAGCCTGAGTTCTTTGCACCTGCAATCAACAGGACTCATGCCCGCCTGCAGGATTTCAAGTGGAAAGCAGAGATCTCAGCAGTCTCATCATCTGAGTGATGCTGCTTGGGAGACAGTCAAGAAACAGAAGCAGGAACGCTGCAGACATCAATCATTGGGAGAATGTTCTGGAAGTTGCTTGCCAGTGCCTTGTTTTTCCAGCAGGAACAGGATCCAGTAGGGGTAGAGCTTGTTTTAGGGCCAGTCTTGCTGCCTGGGGCTTTCAAAGTTTGGACACAGAGCAGAGGAGCTTTGTGGTGGCGGCAGATCTTCTACACATCCTGTAGGTCCTTCTACCACACAATACACTGGGCTTTCCTTCTCCCTCACCCCCTCTCTTAGGCCCTCAGGGAATCCCATCTTGTCCCCTCTCTCTGGCTTCTGCAACAGTGATGTGAGTCCTCAGGTCTGTCTCTTGAAAACCAGGATGGAGAACTGGAAAAGACACAGACCTGGGCATTTGATAGACAGGCCTTTAACCTTCTATCTAGTCTGAGGAGCTACCGGCTGTACGGACTACTTAACCTATCTGAGCTCTGGTGACCTCGTTGGTCAGTGGGCCCTATATCTAACTCAAGAGAACAATTGGCTCACAATAAGAGTTTAATAAAGGGGAGTTATTATGTGAGGGAGTCTTGACTTTGCTTCTTGTGGGTTCAGAGGAACAGGAAACATATTTTGCTCCTAGAAAATGATTCCAAAATACCGTTCTCTTTATTTCTAGTGAATGATCAGTCATTATTTGCATGAGCGTGTTTTCCATTGCAGGATGTTTGTGTGCACGCCAGTAATTACCGAGTATTGACCAGGTCCCCACACCTCAGTCCCATCCAGGTGTTAAGAACACTGATTGACATAGAGCATCTGCAATAAATGAATTAAACTGACAGGTCTGGGTTCGATCTGTCGATTACCTATAGCAAGAGTTGGGACAAAATGGCCAATCATAAATTAACCATTAAGCCATCAATCCACAGAGCCCTGTTCATGCTGCACAAAGCACAGTTTCTTTCTCAGTCAGGGCCTGGGCATTGGGAGAGTGTGCATGTCAACCTTAAACTTTGAGTGACATGAGAGATTGATGTAAGAAGTGTTGCTGAGTCAGGAAAAAAAAATGAGTCTGCTCTTGGGTCCAGCAGAGCCCAGCAGAGTCTATGGTTTAAAAGCCAGGCTGCTGAGTCCAGAAGAAGCCTAAGTCGGTGGCAGAGGGACAGGAAGGTGTAAGGTGCTGAGAGACACTTAGCGGCAGGAGGTAGACCTGTGTTTGGGTCAGTGCCCCTGCTCTGGCCAGAATAAAAGTGCGCAGTCACAGTTCACAGCAAGAGGAGTTTAATTCTCTTCTTTATTTCCAGATTGATCTGGGGGTGCTCATATTGGCAGTTTAGTCAATCAGTGATGCAACTTCTTGTCCCCATTTACGATTCTAATGAGGCACATATCAGTTCCAGCAGAGCAAGCCTTTGATCAGGAGATGGGACCAGCACCCGGATGATGTGGGAGCTCTGGGGCAGGGGGTTGGCTCATGGGGTTCAAATTGCAAAACACAAGAAGTCACATGGCCAGAGGTCAGGATCATAGAGGGTCATAGGAGGAAGTGAGGCCCGGCCAGCAGAATAGGTAAGTGTTAGGCTTAAGAGGGAGAGCATGGGCTGAGAAAGGGACAAAGCAGAATCAGTGTGCAAAGTCATAAGGCAGCACATGCACAGTACAGAGAGCCAGTTCCTGCCCTGGTCCAGAAGTCACTCAACCAACCTTCCCTCTTTCTCTTATGTGTTTCTTTTCTTCATCATCTCTGTTTTTGAGTAAGTGTGTGTATGTGTGTGTTTGAGTGTGTGTGTGTGTGTGTGTGTGTGTGTATGTATATATAACATGAAATTTGCCATTTCAGTGATGTCGTCACTTTCCCATTTACAAACCATCACCACCATTTCTAAAACCCAACCCAAACCCAATAGCTCCCGTTTCTCCTCCCCTGCCCCTGGCAACCTCTGTTCTTTCTTCTGTGTGAATGCAGCTCTTCTTATCCCTCATTCAGGGACCTTTTATAGTTGACTTGGATGGTGTCTGGCTTTAGTGCACTCAGTGTGATGTTTTCTAGGTATATCCATTTTGTACCATGTATCAGAATTTCATTTCCTTTGTTTTAACAAAAAAAATTCTATTATGATAGCAATACCCACCATAAAGTTTACCAGCTTAGTGTCTATCAGTGGCATTAGCCTATTTGCACTGATAACAACCTTCATCACCCTCCGTTCCTACAATGATTTCCGTCTTCCCAAACCAAAATTCTGCTCTATTAAACCAGCACCCCGATCCCCTCCTCCTCCCAGACACACCCTGGCCGCAAACACACTTCTACATCTTTCACTGAAAATGACTGCGTGCTTCATGGAAATGAAGTCATACAATATTTATCCTTTTGTGTCTGGCTTGTTTTATGTAGATTATGTCTTTAAGTCTCATCCTTCTTCAAGCTGAAAAATATAACACAGTGCATGTATACCACATTCTGCGTATCCATTAGCACATCCTGAGCACTTGAGTTGTTTGGTACTGTGGCTCATAGTCCCAAGAACATGGATGTGCAAATCTCTCTTTCACTTTCTGCTTTCATTCCTCCTGATGAGGGAACTCACTGGACTAGACCATTATCACCTTTTAATTTATTGGGAGATCACAACTGTTCTCTAATATGACTGTACCGTGCTTCATTCACAATAACAATGAATAAGAGATGGAGTTTCGTTACGATCTTGCCAATGCCTCTTAGTTTTCATGTTTTAGTAAGAGCTACTCTGGTGGGTGTGAAACGCTCAGATAAACCTTCTCTCTCGTTAGAGTTTGCAGATGGAGGAGTCAGGACCCCATGGGTGTAGTTGAGGGCCCTTCTAATGAAGAAGCTTTGTAATAAGAGAAAGCAGCTGGTGTTTAAGAGCCCAGCCCCAATGGACGTTTAGGACAGGTGAGAAGCCCTGCTTCTGAGGTGTTCGGTGACTTGCATGGACCTGGGCTCTTGGGACTTTGGTTTTCCCTTTAGTAAAGCGTGAATAGTGGTAATGCCTATCTCAAAGGTTCTTAGTAGGAATTTGAAAATAGCTATCGGTGGCATTGTAGCTGCTACAAAGAGCTAACTACTACAGCTAATCAACCCATAAATCTTATAGCTTCACTGTGCAGAAGCAAACATGTAGTCTCTTACTAAGGCAAGGGATGGTTCTAGGACCCTTTTTGAATAAAAAAAAATGATGCAGATGTTCAAGTCCCTCCTTTAAATGGTGTGACATTCTCTCCTCCATACTTTAGGTCTCTAGATGATCACGTACTTAATGTAAATGCTAGCTGTTATTATTGGGAACCATTTAGGGAATAGTGAGAAGGAAGGTATCTGCGTTTACTCAGCACAGAACACATGTACCCTGACTATTTTCAGTCATCTGTTGGATGAATCCATGGTGCGGAACCCACAGCCATAGAAGGTAGACTGTATATTTCTTACCTGAAGTTCAACAAGGGTTGCCCTGATAGAAATAGCCTCAAATAAGGTCACTTAGGGTCCCGGGCATCTTCTAGCTTATAAATACGTCTCATAAAGTCCAGGGGTGGGGAAAACCATGGAGGCTCACACACAGATGAGTCAAACCTTGAAGCACTGCAGATCACTTTTTACAATTCCATTGGCTAGATCTCATTACAAGGCTGCACATCCCTGCAAAGGTGTCTGGGAAATGTAGTTTGATTGTGTGCCTAGACAGAAGGGGAAATGGGCTTGGTCATCGGCAAGGAATCTCTGCCACATTATTGGATTACTCATCGCTACTGCTCTTCTCTTTTGTGGATGCTGCAAGAGCATTTGACACCAGGAGCCTGGCTTGTCTATATAGATGAGAACTGATCCTAAGAGTGGGTATTAGTACCTATTGACTCCCCAGTAACCAAGATTGCTGGGGGCTTAGAGCGCATCTGCCTGGATGGGGTGCACATAGGCCAGTTATGAATATACTTCATTTGGCTGCTGAGTGGAATGGAATGGAGTCTCTGCCCTTCACCTGCCTGGCTGCAGTTAGAGGAAACTTTGTTTCACAAGGCACACGCAGGTTGGATACAGGGCGTGAAGAATTAAGGCTCTGGGCAAAGTCCTCTCTGATATTATGGCTGATGGGTTTGAAAAGAAGAGGTGAAGGAGGAAGCTGGGTTTGAGCTAATAAATCTGGAGGGTTTCTCCAGCTACTAATGAACCCAGCAAGAGCTGCAATCACTTCCTAATAGGAAAGATAAGATCACTCTAATCTCCTGTCAGAGAGCCCAGGCAGGCGATGTGCCATAGGAGGGAGCTGCCACCTTGGTGGGGAGAATTGTAGAGATTTAGGGGTAAAGTCAAAAGTCTCATGGGATGCCAATGGAAAGCTGGAAAGTGTGAGCGCCAGGCCTGGGCATCCTCTAGCCTCACAGACAGCCTGGATCTCTGTCTCAGCACCATTCTGTGATGCTGCCTCTTGGGGTGCAGATAAAAGCAGCAGCTCCCCAGACTTGTTCCCTGCGGGAATCTAGAGAGAAGCTAAGGAGGAATAGTTATGGCAGCAGAAGGAGTCGAGGCACTGGACTGGCAGTGAAGCCACTGAGACACCAATGGCTGGCTAATCCTGCCACTGATACTGGGTGATAGCGATGGCTGTACTTGCAGTTTATGGAATGACTTCTCTGTGCAGGGCCCTGTAAACACTACGCCGTGGTTATTTTCTCATGTAAGCCTCACATCAACTCCAGCAGAAACAGCTATTTCATTCCCATTTACAAGAGTCGAGGCCGATAATGCCTTGGTCTCTTGCTTTTAGCGGAGCCAGATCATAAAGCCAGGCAGTTAGCTCTGAACCGCCCCGCTTAGTCATTCCGTTGTCTACACAAGCCATTCGTTCTCGCTGAGCTTAGTTCGCTGTCTGTTTATTGTGGTTTTGCACGAGGAGATCTCTGAGGGTCTTTCTAAGCCTTGGACTTGTTTCTCTGTGCGTTGGTTGGGAGCCATCCAATTCATGATGTCCTGGGGATAGAACTGTTTGCTGGAAAGCGAGGAGAACAACACACTGAATGGAGGCCCCACGTGGCCCACAGAAAGCAGTGTCTGTTTAGGTCTTTTCTGTCACAATTATAGCCAGGTCCCAGCAAGCATGCAGTAATCACCCTTTCACGTCCCAGGCGCTCATCAGTATGTGCAGCTGGCCTTCCTCCCCTCCGTTCCTTTTACTGCCAAGCAGACTTGAGTTTGTATTTATTTCCAAAGGCTTATCAGCAAGATTAGCCATAAGTAATTGAAATTGCTAAAATTATTACAGGAAAGGGAACCAGGGCAGACACACAGAGAAAAAGGCAATTAATTTCTGGAGAAAGGGTGACTGCCTCTGTCCCAATCTTCTGCTCCTATCTACGGCGAGCCAGCCCTGCCCATCTTCCAGGTGTTACTTAAATGTCATTCTTCCACTGAAGTCATCCTGACACATCACCAGGTTGAGTGTGTTGTCATTTTCACAGTTGTGTCTGTGACACACTCACACTGCGCGCGCGCACGCACACACACACACACACACACACATACACACACACGGATGCACACACTCATGCTTACAGACTCGTGCCAGAGAAAGACATCAGATCTCTCGGTCTGTGTCTGTTGCTCTCGGTCTCCATTCCTGTACCTGGAGCTTCCATTTCAGCTAGGCTGATGGGCCAGCCAGCTCCCAGGACCTACCTATCTCAATATCTAAACACTGAGGTTCAGGCATAATGGTCATATTTAGCTAATGAATGCACGCATATTGAAGCTCAGGTCCACACACAGGAAGTACTCTTACCCATTGAGCCATCTCACCAGCCTCGCTCACAGTTAGCCCTGCCCATGCTCTAAGCTTCATAAAGTCCAGACCAAGTCTGTCTTATCCATCTCTGTAATCCTAGTGGCTGACTGGAACATAATAGATGCTCAACTAATGGTTATCGGGTGGGTGACTGGATTATTTCTTCACATTCTAAGAGATCTGGGCATGGGAGTTCTGGGTGGGGGTGGGGATAGCTCATCTCCTTACATCCAAAATGAATTCAGTTCCTCTCACAAAAGCTCTCCAGCTGAAAGGAGCCCAGGGGGTTGATTGGCTGCTGTCCAGCCTTGGAAACGTTTCCCTATCCCTAAGATGCCTCTGCTCATATGTAGCCCACATAGTCACGGGTAACTGCTGAGTCTCACATGCCCTTCCTCTCATTCTAACCTGGATAGATTTGGATTGAAGGGTGTGAGGACCCGGCAAAGTGGGTTTATTCGGGATCCAATAGCAGAGTTTGGAACTTCGCAGAGGGTGAGAGATGTCAAAACCTAAGGTCAGGTTACTGCTGAGAATGATTGTGGCAGAAGGAAATTCAAGGGTAGCCGTGATTGATTGCGCCAGGGGGCTTCCCTATCATCAAGAGGTACCGATGGCCACACTGTGCCCTGGTGATCTGAGGTCACGTGGTTTCTTGAGGCCTAAACCTGGCACCTGCCTTATAAAGGGTCTGCCCAAAGGGTCTTCAGAACAAATCCGTCCTTCAGATCTGAAAGGTCACTTTTAGAGAAGTCCTTTCCCCTTTTCCCCAGGCTGGCCCCAGGAGATGCATGACAACAGCAGTGAAGTGGCGTTTTGTTTCCTAGAAGCAGGCAGGGCCTCAGATCGGAGGGAGCATGACTTTAACTCTATGGCTGGCCTTATGTTAGATGTGCGTGTGGCAGCAACTTTACCTATTGGACTCCGTATCCGTTACTTTTCTTGTTGCTATGACAAAATGCTGACAAGAGTAACTTAAGGAAGGAAGGGAGGCTTTATTTGGGTGAAGTCTGACAAAAGAGAGTCCACCATGGCAGGAAGGCACTGTGGGTGGGACGGGGGAGCATGGAGGGCTGGTCACCTCGCACTTATAATCAGGAAGCAGAGAGAGATGAACTCAAACACTGGCGTTCCACTCAGTTTCACGTTTTTTTTTTTTTTCAGTCAGCCCAGAGCTGGGTGCAGGGAAATGTGCTGTCCCCATTCAGAGTGGATCTTCCCACCTCAATTCAAGTTCCCCGAAAACACCCTCACAGGTGTGCCCCAGGGCTGGTCTCCTACATGGTTCTAATCCCATCAAGCTGACAATCAAGATTAATCATCACAGACCCTTTGGCAAAGTAGGATAATGATGTTTCCTGAGGAGCGTGAGGAGGCTTCTAATCCTCAGTTGATGGCTGGTGAATCTTGCCTCCTCCCCATCACCAACCCTTTCTTCTCCATTGACTGGAGACCTCATTTTCCTAATGGCTGCTTCTGGCCTTCCTCAACTCCAGAGCTCTCGTCAGAAAAAAAAAAATGTCAAAATTGGGCTCATCTAGATAGAGCTACAGTTTCTGCTAAGTCTGACTTTATTCCAGATTGTTCACACTTTCATTGAAAGAGTACAACACACACACACACACACACACACACACAACACACAAAACACACTCACCAACCAGCCAGCCAGAAGTACAATCCATCAGCCGGACAACTTTCTGGGTGCCGGAGCAATTGATTCTAAAGTGTAGTTTATTGTAAAATTATTAAGAGTCCACACATATTTCAGCTTTATCGAGCCCTTTAGGAGAGCCATTCTGCATATTCCAGTATGCTTTGGTGAATAAATGCGGATTTATTTCAGCCCAGGGTAGAATAATGAAGTGAAAGCTCCCCATGAGTCTGTCTGAGCTGTGAACGTCTCCCCCACTCCCACCCCCAACCCCCTGAATGCAAGCCTGAGAGGTGGCAGGTGCTGCGGTGACAGATGTCTGCTGGGCCCACACAGCCTAGCAGCCTCTTTAGGAGGATCTGTGACTCCGGCCTGCTGTTCAGCAAGGATCCTCCTTGCAAGTGTGCTCTGAATCACTGCTGGAAAGTGTGGGTGCATTTGTAAAGAGCAGTGGTAGGGCAGCCCGAAGGAGGTTCCAGGGGCATTAGCTAATGTTTTGGGTTTTGGATTTCTGTCCTTTAGATTTCTTTGAGAATTCATACCGTTTCACAAGGGTAGCCTGTCCTGTGTAAGGCAGGGAAACAGGAAAAGCTTCGGTCTCCAGTGGATCTAAATCAGCGCCTTTCACCTGATGGGAGTTTATCACAAAGGGATGTCCCAGACCAATAGTCAAATCACAGACAACAGTGAAAGATTCTCCTTATCCAGAGGAATGAGTATGACTGTCCTAAACAGAGATCAAACTCATGAGCTGCCTCAGGGCACGAGCAGGGGGTGGGATGGAGTTTGACTGGTCTCGAAACCCGGTGCAGCCCTGCTTCCTTCAAGGCAGGCTGCCAGCTGCTCAGAAATGTCTGAAAGGAGAACTCTGCCCCAGGATTCTGCCCTTGGCTCTGACCGTGGGACCTGCCAACCCTGAGGCGTGAAGACATAGGAGCAGCACTGCCAGGGAGCTGTAGAAACCTTTGGCAGCAGCAGAGGTCAACGGGCACATCTACCTCCAATGCCACGTACTATGAGGAGGGGACATTTGAATGAAGGAATTGTTACCCTGTGACTGCTCATAGGCCATTCCAGGAAGAGAGACGAAAACATCATCCTCAATGAGTGTAGATAGCCAGTTGTCCCAAGCTGCTAAAAACTGCCGTGTCTGAGATACTCTGCTTGGTCTCTCCGTGTGTTTTCTCCTCATGGTGAGAGTTGGGGGGAGGTCCATGAATGTCCCCGTGAAGGGAGGATGAGACATGAGGCGAATTATCCCAAAGAAAAAGCAGCATGAGCCCAGGTCTACAGAATCATCGAGAATGGATATGAGCCAGTTATGCCTTCATCCTCCTCAGAGCTGGTGTGGAAGAGAGTCTACCTGGGGCTTCACAGTGGCACCGGCTGACCGTCGCCTACCATCTGGTTACCGAGGCAAGGCAGGTGTGTGTGTCTGCAGGAGTCAGGCAGTCTCTATCCAGGTGGGGCAGGGATATGTGAGAACAGACAAGGTGTGCCTAGGGTAGCAACTGGAAAAGCCTTTGTAAGGTGCTTTGCTGGCTTGGGTGTTCAAGAGCGTGGTTCAGAGGAACCAGTTATCAGGCAAACACCTTTGTTGATGTTGGACAAACAGGGTGAGAGCAAAGATCAGCCCCCTTGGGGCTCCCGAATCCAAGTTAGAGGTACGTGTGTTTCATCTATTTAATAAAAGTTGGAACTCATGCCTGCCTTTGCTTTCAACTCTGGCACACACATCTGAGTTTCTCTTGAGCCCAAGTAAGCTTGTTACTAGGTGCACCAGGCTGTTTGTAGGAAATAAATTAAATTGAAGTTAAGAAGCAGGCTCTGGGGATGACTCTGGCTTAGTCTCTGGAAACATAATGGAACTGTCCCCTCCGACTGTCCAGGCCATCTGTCTGATAGGGCTTAGGAAGAGAGGGATATGATGCTGACTCCTGTCACAGAGTTCTTAAACATTCAGAAGTCCTACTAATTCAAGGAGAGTCACTTCACCACCTCTCCTGTCCGTTGAGCTAGCAGTTTCAAGATGTCTCCCTTCAAGAAGATGTATTAATAAAATCTACCCATTTTCACAAGCTGGAGTCGAGAGCAATAGCTATCTCTGGCTCTGGGTGTAGTGGGGTGCTAGATGTCACCCAAGCACTTGATCTTTGTTTGTAAAGGGGTGAGATATCCATGAGCGCAGACACTGGGGGTCATCCTTTGAGATGTTCTGCAGGCATCATCCACCTTGTTTTCTGAGATGATCTCCCTGGCCTGGAGCTGGCCAAGTAAATTCTGCTGACTGGCCATCAAACTCCAGGGATCCACCTACCTCCCCTTTCCCAGCAACTTGATTATGACGACATGTCACCTTGTCCAGGGTTTTTGTGTAGCTCCCAGGGATCGAACTCAGGTCTTCATGCTGGCGTGGCAAGCGCTTTCCTGACTATCTCCCCAGTCCTTATAGTCAAGATTTTTAAACATCAACAGTGACCCTGCAGGGAGAGTTGTGGTTCTATAAAGCAGGGCAGAGAGTCTCAGAGAAGGCTGAATCCTGTCTGTCTTCTGGCCACATGGTGTGTGAGAGGATTTGCTGTTTTCTTCCCCTGCCAGCTTCTTGGCCTTCTCTCTCTGTTTATGGTATCGGTGCTCAGTATCAGTTTCCTATCATTATACAACAGATTATCACATTAGTGCCCATGTAGGTCATCGGTTTGGCTTAGCACAATGGGGCTCTGCTCAGGCTACTACGATCAAGGTATCATGCAGTTTTGTTGTCATCTGCAGCCCAGAACTCTCTTTCCCAACCCATGCCTACCACTGGCAAATTCACTTTCTTGAGGCTGGAGGGCTGACATCTCTGTTTCCTTCTGATGCTTGACTTGACTGAACACCGAACATCTGGAGCAGGTCTCCAGCCTTTGTCCAGGGCCTGCTCCATCTCACTAGCAGGAGACTTTACCCTGGTCCCCCACTCCTTACCAGTGAGATCTCTTTGACTTTCTGTCTTGCATCTGACTACTTTTAAAGCAGTTGTGGGTAAGTTGGATAAAGTTTACCATGTGGTATTAACCAGTTACAGAAGTAGAGTTCACAGTAGTCCCAGTTGCAGGGATGGTGTGTGTGTGTGTGTGTGTGTGTGTGTGTGTGTGATGCGCACGTGTGCACACGCACGCACATGTGACACTCTTGTGCACTTAGATGAGACATACAGTGCACACTACCTATGTAAATTAGCTGATTCCATGTACTTTCCCATTACCACCAGGGAAAGCTAGACAAGGCAAGAGGTAGCCAGGGAACCAGGAAGAGTTACTAGAGACAATTGTGGCAGGAAATCAGTCCATTCCCTGACTGCACATGGCAGGTGGCACGTGGCTCTGGGCAGGGCGTATTCCTGGGCCTCAGAGGATGTTATGTAAATGGGGCTCTTGAGGGAAGACTGAGAGCAGAGTAAAGGGAGAAACTGAGGCCTTCTGAGACTTCTGTAGCTACCAAGGGTGCTTTGTGCCCTGAGGAATTCAGGTCCTACTGAGAGGAGTGTTTGGGATTAATGTCTGTTTGAGCTGAGCAAGAATGAGATGAAAACACACCATGGCAAATCATATTATTATTATTATTATTACACTCTAAGTGCTATTGTATTAAACAAGCACCATTAGGAGTAGCAAGTACTGTTATTATTAAGCAATCCAGCTTCTCTGTCTTCCACTCAGTGTCAAAGGCATCTTCCACAGCTCAATTCATCACCATCAGAGGCATTGTGCATGCTGGCTCTGGGGTGCTGGCACTTTGTGGTACAGCCCAGGGGGTACCAGGACACCTGTCATCCTGTCAGGAACTTCACCTTGTGACACCTCTTGTAAATCCCAAAGCCTGCTTTTATCTTGGACGAAAGTTAAAATCTCCCAAAACCATTCCTGATCTTATCACTCTTAAAGATCCTCTGGGTGCTCCCCCCATTGCCCCAGAGTAAAGCCCAAACCCCTGACCACCACTCCTGCAGCCCCTTACCAACTTGTCCCTCGAATTCCTCCTGCCTTGCTTCCATCTTTCCTCCACCTCTGGGCCGTCCACTGTGTATGCTTCTGGCTGCTATTAGAACATGTCTGAGAATCTAGTGACCTGGAACACATCACAGTCAGTAAGCTGGCCACCTCTCGTGGAACCTGCGGCAGGGGTGGGGCAAGCAGCGTCAGTAAAGAGGCAGAGGTCACTGATTGACAGTGTCACTCATCTTCCAGACAACTTCACTCATAGTGAGAAGGGATGTAAGTGCCTTAGGCGTGTGTCTGTATACCTATATACCTGATCGCACGGGGTAATGCACTGGGACCTGGGGAAGGAGACACTGGCCTTCTGATATGAAGGTAAGCGGTCTCACTAACAGTCCTGAGTGCAGAGGACCTCAGATGCAGAGACTGATCTATGAAGCAAGCCTTCACGCAAGCAGAAGCTCCCCCTAGCTCACAGGTGGGAGCACAAGACGGCCACCATTTTTCATATCAGTTTCACACGCGGAAGTTTAAGCTATACAGCTAACAACATAGTTAACAACTACTTATTTAGCACCTGAAGACAGAACAGTATCCTCAACCCAAAACGAAGACAGTCCCAGCTGTTGCCGAGGGGAAGGAGGGCTTCCCGCACTGGCCTCTGTCTTCCTCTTCATGGGAGCAAATAACGGACATCTTTGTAAGAGGCAGTTACACTCTGAGGGTGTGTTTCCAGGAGAACATTAATTCATTTAATGAGTGTACCCTGAACACCTGCTGAGCACAGGCATGGGGTACGGAACTGGGGACAGAGCAATGAGCCAGACAGAATGTACTCTGCCTGTGAAGTCCTGTTTGCCAGGTCACACCGGGAAAGCAAAGCCGAAAAGGGACAAGGTTCCTGGGAAGAATAGATATGCATGCTCAGGTCACGGAGTAAATGAATAGGAAACATGCAGGGAGAAGAATCCAGGAGAGCTGGGAGCTGGAAGGTTTGGGGCCAAATCTTCCATTAAATAGGACTTACTGACAGGTATGAATTAGCCTCCCAGCTGCCACTGTCTTCAAAGACCTATTATACAAAAAGCAATCTTCCAGCCTGCAGAGAGCACAGGCTTTGATGCAGATAAATAGACTGGCAGGTACCACAGTTAGGAGGCCTCTGGAGGGAGGGAAAGAAGGAGGGACAGGAGAGAGAGGATGCTAAGGTACCCAAGAGACTCCAAACTTCTGCTAGCTATAGGGCCTCGCTAAGAAAGGTTAAGGTAGGATTTGGGAGAGAGGGGTCAGGGGCCTGGCTTCTTCCTTGTGTCAGGTCTAAAGAGAAGCGAATAATATGGCTATAAAGAAGAATTTGGGCTGGGCGGTGGTGGCACACACCTTTAATCCCAGCACTTGGGAGGCAGAGGCAGGCGGATTTCTGAGTTCGAGGCCAGCCTGGTCTACAGAGTGAGTTCCAGGACAACCAGGGCTACAGAGAAACCCTGTCTTGAAAAACCAAAAAAAAAAAAAAAAAAAAAAAAAAAAAAAAAGAAGAGTTTGGGGAAGTAGCAAGGCCCTGATTGCCCATGTGAGATGGCAGGTGGTCCCTTCTGAAATCTGGTCAGCCACCAGCGCTGACTTCTTTCATGTGTGATATACCGAGTGATGTAGTAGCCCAGTAGCTACCCAGCCTGGGGGGTGGTAGCTTTTTAGAGACTTGTGTGATATAAAAGCTCTAATTAGACAATAGAGGTATCATGATGGCACACTCAAGTGGCCCTGTCCCAAACTTTGTATGATGGAGGTCAAGGTGAGGACCGTGGAAAAAGGTGGGCGTGAATTGTGCAAAGACTCGTGTGTCTAATCGTGTCTTGTGTGCAACTTGGGCAGGTGGTGGTGGTAAACATTCACTATAAAATTTATATTCCACAAACACCCCTCCAGCAATAGCAAGGCAAAGGATGTTGGAGAATTCCAAGACCAGAGGAAAGGTAGTCATGAGATGGTGAGGACCAGAATTGAGGAGATGGTCAGTAGGGATGGAGGGCAGAGGACAGAGCCTAGGGGTGGGACAAAGGGACAATGGTCTCAGGTAGAAGGCAATGAATGCACACAGGCCTGCAGAGGGGAGGTATGGCTGGTAGGAGAATGAAGGAAGTAGAGGGTGATGTCCAATTCTAGCTTGAAAGACTGGCCTTTAATCCCAGCACTTGGGAGGCAGAGGCAGGTGGATTTCTGAGTTCGAGGCCAGCCTGGTCTACAGAGTGAGTTCCAGGACAGCCAGGGCTACACAGAGAAACCGTGTCTTGGAAAAAAAAAAAAAGAGAAAGAAAGAAAGAAAAAAGAAAGAAAGAAAGAAAGAAAGAAAGAAAGAAAGAAAGAAAGAAAGAAAGAAAGAAAGACAGACAGACAGACTGGTGGGCAATGGTGACATTGCCAGATAGGGCAGCAAGGGAGAGGAGCCAAGTGGGGTGGGAGGATCCTGAGTTCGAATCAAGGGGGGACGCCATCTCAGGATTCCTCCCATCCGCCCCACGTCCTAATGACAGGTTAGGAAATTGGAGTCTTTGGTGTTCTCAGACTCCCAGGGTGACAGCGTTTTAAGTTGTCAGTCATTAACTACCTCAGGGAGGAGATGTGTGTGACTGCATGTCCTGGTGGCCCTCGCCTAGTGCTGAGTGTACAGTGGGAGTGAAATAGGATCCGACCTGGCGTGCGGCAGGATTTCCTCCTGTTTCTGTCTTTTGGGGAAAACCCTTGCCTCTGGGCATGTGGCTTCTTTGTTCTCTAAATGGGAACACGGGGAACTCTCCCCCCCTGAAACACAGGGGTGGGAGGAACCTAAAGTGACTCAAGAACATACCTTGTCAGCCATGTAGAGCCACACCAGTGGGCGTAGGTGTGAGCATGCTCACGAGTAGTTGGGTGTTTAGGAAATTCCTGTAGTTGAGGTGACATAAGGCTGGGACCTCCCTCCTAGGCTGATTAGGAGCTGAGGCTGAATGTGGAGCAGTGGGAACCAAAGGCTCATGTTTGTGACAGCAGCAGAAAGTTCTGCTGAGAAGAGGGCCAAGTTCCATATGACTGACCTGTTAAGAAACTTGACCGTTCTGGAATGAAGGGACCGCAAGGACATCACAACCCGGCTGGGTCCAGGTGGCTAAACTGGGAAGGATTCAGTGGCTCTAGTGAGACAATTCACTCTATAGGTTGCCTGTGGCCCTGGCATAAAGAGAGATGTACAGGCTGACGAGCTGCATCAGCCCATAAGTGAAGACACTTGCCATCAAGCCTGCCATGAGCTTGATCTCTGGAACCCACGTGGTGGCAGGAGTGGACTGACTCCTGCCAGCTGTCCTCTCACCTCACATGCATACCGTGACACATGTGTGTCACTACACACACACACACACACACACACACACACACACACACACACCACACAGATGCACACACACGCACACATACACATACACACACACAGATGCACACACATACACATGAACATACACACTCATGCACGCACGCACGCACGCACGCACGCCTAAATGTGAAAATAAATTAAGCCAAGTGTGGTGGCGGTGCAGGAGACAAAAGCAGGTGAATCTCTGTAAATCCAAGGTCAGCCTGGTCTACCTAGTGAATTCTAGAACTGCCAGAGCTACATAATGGGACCCCCATCTCAATAAAATGAAAAAGAGCCAGCAAGGTTCAAAGGTCAACAGGAGCTTGCTACCTAATGCAAAAGCTGAGTGGCCACCTTTGCAGTGGGCAGACACTGCAGGCTTCATGAAGTCACACCGTCTTCCTTACTGCCTATCAGTAACACATGGACGCATGTGATAAATGACTCCAAAGCAGAGGCCCGCAAAGAGAGGTTTTCCTAAGACAGGTGGTAACTCTCGACCAGCTCCCTTTAGAAGCTGGCCAAGCTCACGAAGCTGAGCTGGACACATCTTGCTCCGTACCGTCCTTGCCACACGCGTCTCCACTTCGCTCCCATCTGCTCCTGGTTCTTCCTCCCCTTGTGGATATCTAGCATGGCTCTTAATTCCGTGGGATCCTTGTGCTGCACAGATGAAGAACAGCCACAGCTTTCCCAAATCCCTGAGAGCCATTGCCATCCAGGTGGCAATCTGGAGCTAAGACAAAGCCCTAGACTTCCTAGTAAAAAAACTCCCCCTCACAAAGAAACTCAGCCAACGCCTCATAGCCCCTCCACAGACCATTTGGTGTGCAGTTGGCACCTGTGTGTTCCGAGATTAGCTTTGACTTGGTTTCCTTGGTTATTTCATAGCATGGACCCAATGAAATCACCTTACTTCTCTATGATGAGAACATTGTACACCAACACACAGCCCTGGATTGGAGGTCAACAGAACCTGGATTTGAACTCACAACTCTCTTTTCCTAGGCATGTGGCCCTAGGAGAGCCACTTTGATACTCAGGGTCTCCATTCTGATGCCATGAAATAATCAAGACTAACTACCATGCCACAGGCTTGCTCTAAGGATAAATAGAGACCATGGATGAAATGTGCTTCGTTCTGTCTGACCAGTAGATTGTAGCAGTTGGTACTATAGTCATTAATGTCGTTAATGTTATTCGGGGTTGAAAAAGTCCAGAACTTGAACCCCAGCCTTCCTATTTGAACACATATGACCTCACCAAACAATTAACATCTTATGAGAACTTAGCTGAGCCCTTCTCATTTGATAAGGAGCTAAGAGTAGCTTCCTGCAGAGGATATGGAAGAGAAGCAGGTGTGGAAAAGCCCACAGGGCACAGCATATTTCCTATGGGTGAGGCCCAGATGTAGCTCATGGTAGCCAGAAAGAGGGGAGAAGAAGGGTGCTTGGGCCCTCTTTGTTAAAAGCACAGGCATTGACTGCATGTAGAAACAAGGGAACTCATGTGTCTGAGGGATCTTGTGCGCTTCTACAAGGCGGATGCTCTTTCTGTCTATTATAGGTAAAGAAATTGGCATTGCAGAGACCTACCACAGACTACCTGGCTAGGACTTGCTCACAAGAGCATTAAATGCCAAACTTGTCTGTCCTTTTTAACACCTGATTCTGTTTCCCGATGAGATTGCACAAGCACAGTAGGCCCTATTTGTACTGTCTTCAGGACAAAATGGAGTTGTACAATATAGTGGCTTTGTCTCTCAATGTCAGCTGCAAGGTCTGCATTAAATATGCTGCCCGCACAAAAGGGAGAGAATGAGGGCGTATCCCAGTGGGGCTGGAAAGGGAGGGATAAAGTCCAGAGAGATTCGGGAGACCGATTTGACAGAACAGCGATGAAGTGGGCATAGAGTTTCAAAAGGAGAGAGCTGAGACTACATCTTCAGTCTTGAGTTTAGATACCAGAGACTAGGATGCATACTTGGTCTAGGAATGTAAATGGAAGGGTTTCTTGGGCTAGGAGATGGTCTTGACTTGGCTTCTTGCTTTTTTCCTTGAAGTCAGACACAGGCAAAATCAATTAGTCATTAAGAGCTGTCACACTCACAGTTGCAATGGACAAAACTTGGCCTGTCCCTGGGTTGACTAATGGATTAGACTGGTTAGCACAAGCACAAGGGTCTCAGAGAGGACACTTTCCCCTCTCCCTTGCCCTGGACAGAAGCTGCCCATAAGCACAGATGTGTTTTCCACCCTTTGTCCTGAACCCCTGGTACCCAAGCTGTGTTTCTTGATGTTCGTGGCATCAATCCATGAATGGATGCCTATGTGTAAACCAGAACCTGGGAAATGTCACCTCTTTTAGAGAAATAGGAAGCTGGATTGAGCTCTGCCACCTATGGTGACCATTCCACACAGCCCTCACCCATGGGGCAGTCTTCCATGCCACTGAAACACTCTCTAGCTCTGACCTTACCTTCAACTCTAGTTATTTGGATTTTATATACCATAACATAAACAAGCATGCTCGTGCATGTATGCGCGCGCGCGAGCACACACACACACACACACACACACACCACACACACACACATGGGTGTGTGCAGGCGGGCTAGTACAGCCTATGCTCATATTCTTATCCCTTCCATGGGTACAAGACCTCGCTTGGTGATAGAGATAGCTACAGCTAGGACCTCAGGGTATTGAGATGACTTCAATCCACCGTCCTTCCCCCAACATTAGCCAATCAGATTCTAGGAAGCAGATAGTCTGAGGTGCAGTGAGTGAGGTTCACAGTGAGAGTTGTTTGCTTTTACTCTGTGGGGACATACATCCCTTTAGAGGATGTATGTGCAAAGGACTGCCACACAGCTATGCCCATCAGGTGTCATGGAAGATTGCATCTTGGTCTCTATTTCCTGACCTGATCTGACCATTGGCTATTTGCCCTTACTGGGAGATTCAAATACCCTAGTTCTATCTGGATCCCCCATGAAAACCTATCCCCTCCCAGGAATGATCTCTAGGCTATCTATCGTTTTTTGAAAGGATCAGTCAGGCTGGGTAGGGGAGACAGGAAGGATACAGGAACCCGAATGTGTGCATTCACCGTGGGAGATGGGAACAATAATCAGACAAAACTTCCTCTCTTCAAACCTGAATTTTGTTAATTTTATGAAATATCTCTCATGGTCTGGCATCTCTTCCACCTGCTTTGGGGTTTATAATGTTTCTCTGAATGTGTTTAAGGTAGCAGGACCCAAATTGTGTTCTGGTGAATGGGACTGTGAGACACAGATTTGAAGGTGTGGGGAGGAGAATATATATTCCGTAGTAGTCAATGTGTTTGAAAAATTCGAGATTAAACAAAATTAAGCCAGCTTTACTGGAGGACTTCTTTCAGCCTTCAGTGTGCAGGGTTTCTCTGTGAATCTTAAAGAGCCAGAAAGAATAAGTGACTGTTTTTAATGTTATCTGAGCATGCCACCTTGTTTTAGTGAAATTTCTGTCCACTTTTCCTGGGAAGCTAATGTCTGCTGGAAGAGACTTAGGGAAATACTCTCTTAGAAGGTTTTCATTGTATGAAAATGGGTAGCTGTCACTGGTTTCCTGAACTCTCTCAGAAAGTTTGCTTCAGAAGCAGTGGGAGATACACACACACACACACACACACACGCTCCAACAGTCCAGATGCTGGCAGAGTAGAATCCTGACGTGTCTGGGAGATTGCAGTAAAAGGGCCTGCCACTTCTTTCTTGTCCTTCTGCGCGCACTCCCACGAGTCATCGTATATAGCACGAGTCACCAAGGAAGCCCCGAAATCGTTTTATCTTAAGAGGCCTTTGAAACTAGGAAATAGAAAGTTGTCAGGGGATAAGAAGGTAGGAATTGAAAGACAGGAAGACAGACTGGCTGGCTTCTAGGGGGACTGCCTCAGAGGGTCTGCAATTAACCCTTTCATTCTTGCTCTGCCCAGAACATACTGAGGGAGGACGAATTTCCTCCCTCCGGGTTCCAAGTAGAACTAAGGAATGAGAGGATCAGATGCTGCTAAGACCCCACGGGCATTTCTCAGTAACTGCTCACCTCTGAGTCCTTCTCATTTGCCAGGTGCTGCTGCTGGGCCTTGCTTTATACCTGGCTTGCTTCTTTTTTTCTTTATTGAATGGCGTGGGTGGGGACGGAGAGGTGGGGAGGTGGGCGTACGTCATGCCGTGTGTACGCCACAGTGTTTCTACAGAGGGGCCAGAGAACAACCTGACTTGAGTTGGTTCCCTCTTACTACCATGTAGGTCCAAGAGATTCAAACTCTGGCTTTTGGGCTTTGTGGCAAGTTCCTTTTACCCACAGGGCCATCTCTCTGGCACCTTGATTGTTTCTTGGAATAACAGGAGTTTTTTTTTTTTAATTTTTATTAAAAATACATTCTTTACTCATACAATATATCCTGACCACAGTTTCCTCTCTCCCCACTTCTCCCACTTGCCCTCAATCCCTCCCCTCTCCCCTATGTACACCCTTCTCCATCTCCTCTCCAGAAAAAGAGCAGGCCTCTAAGAGATGACAGTCAAACAGGACAAAACAAGATGCAACAAGCACTCATATTGAGTCTGGACAGGGCAACCCAATACAAGGAAAATAGTCCCAAGAGCAGTGTAAATACAGTCAGAGATACACCCATTCCTGCTGTTAGGAGTCCTACAAGAACACCAAACCAGGAAGCATACCCAGAGGACCCAGTGCAGATCCATGCAGGCCCTGTGCTCACCACATCAGTCTCTGTGAGCCCTTGTGAACCCTGCTTAGCTGTTTTGATGGGTCATGCTCTCATAAAAGATGTTCACTAGCATCCCTCCTACTTCACAGTGTGGCTGCAAAGGCCAGAAAAGTTAAAGACCTTGCTCAAGGTCACATATCCTGTATGGTGAGGAAGATGGATTTGCCCCAGAAGCTGTTGTCTATTGTGGACTCCTTAGTGCTATTGTGAATATAGACACACAAGATATAAGTGTCTTCATCTCTCAGGCTGTACATGTGGATGGACATGTAGGTATGTCTGCCCACATTGATAAAGAAGCCAGCACAAGAGAATATTCCTAGACTTTGCCATCCATGGCCAGCAAAGCCCCTTGGTTTCCTAACAACAGCCTGGCCCTATGCCTTGGTCACCTCATCCTTGCCAAATACATTTCTTCTCATTAGCCATCTGCCCCTTCATGCCTGCTGTTAGCCCACTGTGGCTGGGCAGCTGCTCTATTAGAGAGATAGGACATAACACCAGCTTATGAATCAATGCATTCTCTGGCATGCCTATGATCCCCTAATGGGAAAGTGGCAGAATCCAAAACACACTTCATCCTCATCCAAGTTCACTCTGTGGGGTTGGTGGCTCAAAAGAAGTCTTTGTAACTCCAGTGTGCAAACTAAAGCTGACATGGCTGGGGTCTGGGAGGGTAAGCTCAGGCCCACAGCCTGAGGTCCTGGTGGTGGCTGTAGGTGGAGGCAAGATACAAGGAGGGTACCAGGGGCTGGGAGAGCAGAGTCATTAGAAAAGGAGACCACCTAAAGGAAAGCACTGTGTCCACCTGGCTTGGGTGTAAGCCTAAGGCACCTGCCATCTGTCCCATCATGCTGAGTGACTGATAGGTCATTTCTAGTGCCTGTAAATACTGTGTGCCCATGGGCTAGAGAACTGTGTATAAGGCATTTAGAACTAGCATGCAATGGGTGAAGCTCCAGTCTGGCCCAACCTCATCTGAAGGTAGTTTTACAGGAATGGACCAGTGAGTTGAAGAAGCCACACATTTTTGTTGTATGGGGCCAAAGGAAGTCCAGGGTAAAGCTGATGGGGTGATGGGGTGACAACCATGGGTCTTAGTCACCTTGCACATTGTTTTGGGTAAAATATAGACCAAGTCAAATTATAGGAGAAAGACTTCGTTTTGGCTCGTGGTTGAAGATCCATCATAACTGGATCGTAAGCAATGGAGGCATGAGCTTGAGGAGACTGATCACACTGCCTCCTTAATCAAGAAGCTGAGAGCACTGAACGCTTATGTTCAGCCACCTTTCGCCTTCTTGTGCAGTCCAGAGCCACCTACTATTAGTGTGTGTCTTCCTACACCAATTAACCTAATCAAGACAGCCTTCCTAGGCATGGCCAGAGGGTAATATAATCTAAATAATTCCCGAAGATACACCCAGACACTTATTTCTTAGGTGACTGGAGATCCTGTCAAGTTGAAAACCATCATTAACCATCACTGCATGGATGACTGGATGACCCTTGAACTTCTAGATGTCCCAGTTCTCTGACTGCAGACATTGGACTCCTTCTCTCTCTCTCTCTCTCTCTCTCTCGGCTCCTGTAAGGCTCTTGAGTACCAAGGACATATCCTGTGTGTGTCCTTTCTGCCTAGAACGCCTCTAGCATGTGAGAGAGATGTTTGCATATTTATGAAATGAATGAAACTACAACCTTGCCTGCACACCTTCCGGTTGACATTTTAGAAAGCAAACTTACTTGGCTCTGACACTCCTCTGCGAACAGTCCCCCTCACTTCCAGGACAAAATTCTGGCTTCACAGCCTGGGCTGCTCCCCCACACTCAGGCCCTTCTCTCCTGCTCAGGCTTCATGTATCCTGTGTATTCATTCATTCATTGCTTCTGGAACTTTAGTGCTGATGAGATGTAAGGACCTAGTGATTATTCCTCCCCAAGCCCTGGACTCAGCTCCAGGCATATTCAGACTCAGGTGGTCCCATTTTGAGAAAAAGCTTCTGGGGTGTTTTTGATGGTAGACCCATACTATGAGGAGCTCATACCTTTATCAAAGTGCAATGGGGAGCCCAGTGAGTGGCCACATCCTTTCTCCCCTTAGTGTCTTTGCAATGATTTCTGTAGGGAATAACCCTTGTCTATCCACATTCTCTGTGCAGAAAAAAATGCCTGCTCATCCTTCAGGCCTGGCTCCTGGATGACCTGCTGAGGATGTGGTCTTCCTTCCCCCAGCCACACAGTTCATGTTTCTCTTTTCACCCAGTGCATCTTGTGCTTACCTGTTTAGGAACTAATCTACTGACTTCTCTTTTCTCCCTGAAGCCAGCACTGCAGATCCCAGAAGAACACTCTTAGCTATTCTGTATACTAAGCATCCAGTGGGGTGTCTCATGTGTCCTGCGCCGGCTCACAGTCCCCGCCCCCCGGTCCCCATGCTTCCATCATTTTCTTTCCTCTTTTCCTCCATTCTAACTGTGTTCTCTCTTTCTAATTGCCCCGTCTTCCAGGAGTTCTCCCTCCAGAGAATGGACAGCCTTGTGGATGATAGAGTCAACATCTTAGGATTTTCCATTTTCAACCAATCCCATGCTTTCTTCCAAGAGTTCTCCCAGAGCCTCAACCAATCCTGGCAGGAGAACTGTGACCACGTACCCTTCACCGGCCTGCGGTAAGTGTCCTCTTAGGTGCCCTTGGGCCCCAACACTCTGTGGTCAATCACATACTCCATACAATGAGGCAGATTCAAAGTCATTGGTCTCCAAGATGTACCATGGCAGGGAAGTGTGAGCCCCTCTACATCTGAGAGTATAATTATGGCGGTCCATAGATGCAGAGAGGAGGTCTGCAGAGGTCAGAGAAGGCCTTTTAGAAGGTGTCAGGCAAACCCAGCTTAGTCACAATGATTTGGTCAACCAAGGACCACATGGCCAGCAGTGATTCCACTTCCTGGTCACCTTAGTTTGTGTAAGTGCACTCTGTGATATTTACACAATGATATAGCAGACTAAGCAACTGCTCCTCAGAGTATCCTGTTATTAAGTGCTGCTAGACTTGTCATTCATGCTTTATGTACAAGACCCAGATGGAGAGAAGGGCCCGCTTCCCTGGGTAGAGTAAGAGCATGTTCTGTCTCACTCTCCTGCCACATGGATGCCACCTACAGCAGGTGTTCCCATGTGTCACCTTCCTAGCCAATATAGGGTCTTCTGACCCCAGGAATGTTGGAATGGATCTGAGTAGCAGACAAGGTTTACTGGAGTGCAAACAAGCTGACCCTTAGACTCAGGTCAGTCTCTATGTGACATCATAGGTCCTCTTCCTCCTTCAGTTCCCTTCCAGTCCCTTTGGCTTTCTTGCTGACATGAGGGTGCCTGTTTTACCTAGGTTTACTCCTGCCTAAGCACTGCAGCATATCCCATAATATTACCTGCCTTGGCCTTTTTTCCTTCTTCATGGCATCCCAGTAACAGTTCAAAGATGGCCATCCCTTTCTGACAATGAGAAACAGGCCCAGGAGAGCGGGGGGGGTAACAGGTGAGGATCTCTAAGATCCTTGTTTTAACACAGCCAAGTCGGAAGCCTAGATCAGCTTCTCCCTGTAGGGAACTTTTGCAGCCATCTTTTCTCAACAATGGCCTCTGAGAGAAAGGAAGGTGTTAAACCTTCCTCAAGAGCCAGGAAGGGAGTTGGCAGCAGCCACAATAGCTGCATATCCCTCTAAGCCTTCTCACATCTGCAGCTTACCTTTTCAAGGGCTGCCTCTTCCTGCCTCTCTGGAGGCCAAGAAATTCTCACTGCAAACAGCCCAGCTCCTCAGGGCAGCAAGCCAGAAGAAGGTGAGGGAATAGCTTCTAGGAAACCATGGTGTGGGCTTTCTTCTTTGCTCAGTTAAGGAAATGCTGCACAGGTTCCTGCCTCTGTGGGAATGCTTCATCCCTTCCTCTTCTCAGACAACCCTTTCTTCATCTTCTCTTCCATTTTCTCTCTAGTCTCCTTGTTCCTTTCTCTCCCCGTAACTTCCTGGTTTTCTCTCTTTCCTATATAGCATTGAATTCTTGACTCCCTCTCTTTTCTTCTTTAGGCTTGTATGAGAAGCTACCTGCTTTCCCACCTTCTCACGATCCCAGGTGGGACGCCCAAGTGGGGAGTCTAGTTTGTAGGGTTTCAAAGGAGGGACTGGGCTAAAGATACCTAGAAGAAAACTCAGCACGCCTACCCTGGCCAAGAAGCTACCAGGTGGCCAGTGGTGTGCCACAGATGCGCTTCCTGCTGGAGACAAAGCCAGCACAGAGAGAGTGTTGGGAAGGGACACACACGCCCACTAGCTTCATATGCCATGCCCATTAATCATGCTGCAAAGAACAAAAATCGTGGGAAATCATTAAAATTACAGATGGCTAGATTAAGTAATTAGAATTTAGGCTAAAGCAGATGTTTGTAATTAAGTGTTTATTTCATTGAATACAATTCAGATTGTAAGAACTAGTCCATGAGATCTTACTGGTCCCCGCTCTGGTATTATTTTGGGGGCCAGAGTTTAAGCTTACAGAGGTTCATGAACAAATGGGCTTCTAAGAAGATCCCGGGAATCCAGTCCTTGCTGCTTTGGGGATGATGTGAGTTACAGGTGTGTGTCTAGAAGATTTTCTTGTTTTCATTTGAGGAGGAGAGAAGGGAACCCAGCCACAACTCCCTGAGTCAGAATTGATTCATCTTAATTTATACAGAGTCTTTCATTCCCTGCAACAATTTGCAAAACAGCTCAAAAGAAAATAACAATGAAGAACCAAATGAAAATATAAAAACAAGAGAATAGAAGGTTCCTTGCCAAGCAGCCTGTTGGTGCCAAGAAAGAAGAGGATTTTAAATGAGGATTGAGCCAGTTGGGGGGATTTAATATTTAGAAGAGACAGGGACAGCTTAAGCAGAGACAAAACCAAGAGACAGGCACGCACCCACCCAGATGGGCAGCGGGGGCCTCAACAGGATGAATGGATCAATCATGGGAGGAGAACAAAGTAGAAAGGAAAGAGAGGTGATAGCTGAAATGTCTGCCTTCCCTTCCCAAGTGGACCCAGAAGGAGGGACAGGGACAACACCTTTTATGACAGAAGCCACTTTTAACTGACCATGGCCCAAATGCTTTCCAGGATGGAATTAGTCAATAATGGTAGGGGGAGAAGACAATTAAGAGAATGAAGAGATAGCTCGGAATAGAGAGCTGGACTGCAGGGCTCCTATGGGCAGGCTAAAATGGCAGTCTTACTCCCTGGCAGTCGGGATCTGGAAAAAGGAGTTAGAAGGAAAGAAACTGGCAACTCGGGCAGACTAGCTGGAGGAGTTGAGGGGAGGAAGTAAGGTCTCAGGAGGGAGAATGATGGGGTGAATGCCTAGGAGATGGCCAGGAGCCTATAGGAGAAGGGCATCTGGTGACAGATGAAGGACCGAAGGGGACTGTCCTGGGGGTACAGTGTGCTCCAGTATACAGGAAGTTAACTTAAATTCATCCAGGATTAGCTTCAGAGAAGACCCAGGAAGTGCAGTTCCCTTGGGGACACTTGACCCATGTCACTCTCTGAAGGCTGTATGTAGGTAGAGATGAGATAGGAACCCTGACCATTTTCCACCCACTTGGTCCCTGCCCCAATGTCCCAGCTTGAATTGTAATTACAGGAAGGATCCAAACGATCATGAAGGCCTGGAGTTGGAGATGATAAAGGACATTGAGAGCAGGCACACACTGACCTCCCAGCATTTGGATAACATACTAATAAGATCATCAGCTGGGACTAGGGAGATAGACGTTTGGGCAAAGCTCTTGCTATGCAAGCAAAAGGACCCAAGTTTCTACCCCACATAAAAGCTAGGCTGGTGCTGCCCACTACTGACCCAGTACTGAGGAGGTGAGAGCAAGAGGAGTCCTAGAACTTGATGGACAGTAGTCTGGCCAATTAGTGAGTCCCAGGCTCAGGGAGAGAACCCTGCCTCAAAAAATAAGGAAGGTAGGGACAGAGGAAGACATGCTTGTGAAGACAGGTGCACATCACTCACACATACACTTGTGCATATACACGTGCACACATACATCTGAACATATATGCTTGTGTATTTGTGTAACACACACACATATATATCTGAGGAGAGAGAGAGGAGAGAGAGAGAGAGAGAGAGAGAGAGAGAGAGAGAGGCATCAGACAAGGAAACTTCACCCCAGCAGTGAGACCGCAGCAACCATATGGTAGCAAGGGAGACTACAGTCTGACTGGCTTCCTCTGTCTTTAAACGATGCATAGCCTCCAGGAGAGGAAGGGACCTCAAGAGGGGATGGGTCACAGACCTCTCTTGGGACCCTGAACAACACCACTTTGAGAGAAAGGAGATCCCTGGGTCTCCTATATTGATTAGGATGCTCCCATTTGCTAGTACAGGAACCCAGTTAAAATGCAACGTGGTGTCACACAGCAGAGGGGAAGGTAGTTGGAGGCCCAGACCCTTCATCCTCTAATCAGTCACTTTGGTGTCACCTCCATGCTCAGCCTAGAGCTAAGCACTGGATCCAGACATTACTTCCAGGAACAGTATGTAGAGAGAGAAGAAAGCCAGTCTCTTCTACGAGACAGATGTGCCCTGAGCAGAAGACTCCAGCTGCGGCTCAGGCTCACGGGTCAGATCTGGTCTATTTTGTGTTACACACTGGCGGGGGATGGGTGACTCAGTTGACCCAGGCACAGCTGGGTCAGAAGTTGATAACCACTCTGAAAGAGGGAGGACTCCAAAACAAAATGGGAAGAAGCAGACGAATGGGGTCTAGGCAAGCAACACTGGCTGATGGTTCACATCTTAACAAGCACAAGGACAGAAACCAATGAGGGTAGGAGGTAAACCGTGGTGTTCCAGATACCAGGCATCAGAGTGAGTTGTCCCTAGGTATCCCTTCCTCCGGCCTTCAACCTCCTTGCCTTCAGACCTGGCCTGAATGTTCTGACTTCCATTTATTATTAAAAGGTGTCCGTGTTCTTAAAGATTGCCCCAGGTTATTCAGGAAGACTAGGCACAACAGTAAATGGGGGGGGGGGGGTTGGGAAAATGTCTCAGGGGTTCAAAGCACTTGCTGCTCTTGCAAAGGACAAGAGTTCAGTTTCTAGCACCCACATGTAGGCTTACAACAACCTGGTTCTCTGTGGGCACTTGTACTTATAAACACATACCTCTCCCTCCAACTACACATAATTGAAAAGAAAATAAATCTTTACAAAAGAATAAATCAGGGGGCAAAAACAATGAAACAAAATGAGCTGAGGCCTGGCCCTGCATGGACTTGTTGTGTGTCCATGGGCAAGAAGAACTCCTTGAGTCCCATTTCTTCACTGACACAAGAGTTGGAGCAATGGATGTGTCGAGTCCTTTGCAGCCAAGCCCTGTGATTTGGAGGACCCAGAATAGGGAGATGAACTATAAAGCAAGCCAGAAGATGGGTCAGAATTGGTTTACAGTGCCACAGCCCTCAGTGTAGTTGTAGGGAAAGCAAACATCTGTCCAATCTGCTTTCTGGACTCGGGGCATCCTCTGTCTCTTGTTCCCTAATGCCTGACCCCTGAGCACTGCCAACTCCCTGGATGTGAGGTTTTGTGCTCACTGCAGGAATGCTCACCCCTGTGAACTGATGACCTTTAAGATTTGTGAGATCGGGCTCTTCCTCTTTCATGGATATGCGCTGTCCCTGCCTGAAGTTCTGCGAGGTGTTCAGGGTCACTCAGCATCCAAAGGAGGGACTGGAAGTAGAGTGATACTCTCAAGTTCTTCCCTCTGTACCTTGCTATCTCATGCCGTGTGACCTCTGACTGGAGGGCTGTGGCCTCCTTCCCTCCACACTGGAAGGGCAGTGTTGTGGAGCCTGACAGAAAGAAGGCCAGGTTAAGAAGTCCACCACACCAGGATGCTCTCCTCCAGTTTCTCCCAAAGCGGTCTTCTGATGAGCAAGAGGGCTGGGTAGGGAACGAACTGATTGCCACGGCTGGAGATCATGCAACCATGGAGGAACTAGCCCTCTGGTGCCTCAGTATTACTCCTTCAGTGGCTTCTTCCTGCCTCTCTGGGCTTTTGTCAGCCCCGTGGATGGTGCCACCACACCAAACAGGACTTCGTTTCTTTGTACATTTACAGCTCTGCCTGGATGGTACAATCCCAGGGACAAGTCAGCTGTGTTTCTATTCTCTCTAGCCACCCAGCCCTTTGGCCTTTCCCACCACAAAGATCTCAACACATTGACTTTACTCATTAGGCAGATGTCAGCCAAGACTTAATCCAAATCAAGTTATCTCTTTGGGGGGCTGGAGAGCTGGCCTAGAGGTTAAGAACACCTGGCTGCTCTTCTAGGGGACTGAGATTTGGTTCCCAACACCCACATGGTGGCTCAGAAGTATCTGTAATTCCAGTTCCAGGGGCTCAGAAAACTTCTTCTGGACTTCTTGGGCATTGTACACACAGGTCAGAGAGTCAAACACTACATATAAATGAGTAAAATCCAAAAGGCACTTCTACCTTTTTTAACCATAGAAAATAAAAACGATGAGTTTTTGATAAACCTAGCCTATAATGAGCTATCCTGCCATGACCCTCCATAGACCATTAATACAGACAGTGAAAGAGTGAGCAGAAGTAGGAAGACGCGAGAAGGAAAGAAAAAAAGAAAATACTGACTGATTGCCACTGCGGGTAGAGAGACAAAGAAGTCCATACCCCTGCAGTCATCAGGTCCTGACCTGGTTATAGTAAATATCAGAGCAGTAAAGTAAGCAAGTCTGGTCAAGGGTGGTCAATTCTCTGTGCTCACCTGTGAGGCAAGTTTCAAACTGTGAATTCTTCCTAGGGTCTGTTTACGGCTGCACAGGGCTTCAGGTTCCCTCCCTCTCCTCTCTCACTTAGCTTGTCTTTTCTCTTCCTCTTCCTCTCTCCCCTTCTCTTCTCCTTCCCTCTTCTCCTTCCTCCTCTCCTTCTCCTCTCTTCCTCTTCTCCTTCTCCTTCTCCTTCTCCTCTCTCCTTCCTCTTCTCCTTCCTCCTCCTCCTTCCTCCTCCTCTCCTCCTTCCTCCTTCTCCCCCTCTCCTTCCTCCTCTCCTTTCCTCCTTCTCCTCCTCCTCCTCTCCTCTCCTCCCTCCTCTCCTCCTCCCTTCTCTCTCCTTCTCCTCCTTCTCTCCTTCTCCTTCTCTTCTCCTCCTCTCCTCCTTCTCCTCTCTCTCCTCCTCTCCTTCTCCTTTCCTTCTCCTTCTTCCATCAGATTCTTGGGGGAAAATTCCAATTTCTTAGAGAGCATTGTTTCAGTAATCTGACAGCAAAGAGAGAGACTCAAGTGTCTCCTTAGAGTATCTCTATTCCTGTTGGGACAGTTGTACACTTGAGGTCCACCTGGGATGGACCTCGCTCATACACTGCATCCTTATTCCCTCTAGTGCCTCCAGGCATGCTCCCCACTCTCATCTCTGAGCCTTTGCCCCTGTGGTCACATCCTTAAGCCACCTGTCTCCTCTCCACCGTCCTGTACAATGCCATGCCTACTTAGATCCTTTTGCTCTCGGTTCCAATGTGACTCTTCATAAAACACTTTCTCGGTTCCCAACTAGACAGCTCCCATTTAGACCCCCAGAGACCTTTATAGTTCCAGATCACCACTCCTCCTGACCATTCCCCTGATTAGTGTCCTGCTCCTACCTTTGTACCACCTGTCATCTGTCATAGGAATGGAATTTCACGAAGTTTTAGACCTATAAACTTACCAATGTATTTCATACGCAGCTGTAGGAACATACAGGAAGGAACAGTTTCACAGGTGACTTCTGGGAGAAGTGGCCTATGCCTGAACCTGGTAGAGGAGGCAAGTTTGAGAAGAGTGGTCAAATTCCTTCCCGCCTCCTGAGATTAGCAACCTTACCTCTCATCCTGTGGATTTATTCCTGGCAGCAATGGCAGTTGCCATTTCAGAGAGAGAGAGAGAGAGAGAGAGAGAGATATAAATTTAGAGTCCAAAGATGTACCTTGATGCTTCAAGCCAGAGCAGCTTTGTCAGTAGGATGTAGATTACAAAGCCCTTGATAATGCCCTTAGACCACTGGCAGACATGGGTGAGACCAGAGGAGGGGTAGGCAGAGGCAGCGAATGTGCCCCTTATTTGCCTTTGTGTGCTTTCTCTCTTCCCCTCTTCCTCCTCTTTTCTCTCCCTATTACTACCCTCTCTCTCCACTTCTCCCAGTTGTCCTCAGCCCTGCTATTTGATGCTGTCTACGCTGTGGTGACAGCGGTACAGGAACTGAACAGGAGTCAGGAGATTGGCGTGAAACCCCTGTCCTGTGGCTCAGCCAGATCTGGCAGCATGGCACCAGCCTCATGAACTACCTGCGCATGGTGAGGAGCGGCTGAAGGCTTGGTAATGGCCAGCCTCAGGGGCGGGATGCTTGATAGGGTCACAGCCCTGGCTAACATATCACTCGTATTGACTGATCATAGGTTCATTTGTTCCAGTTCTTAACACTCTTGGCAAGAACCCATGGCCAGCTTATTCCCAAGACAATAGTTCTTGGATCTTAAGCTAGAAAGGAGTTCTGAATTCTGCTGGTCCTGGCCCCGGACCAGTAGTAGCCCCTGCACAAATCAGCACAGCTCAGAGAAGACCATGTTGCTGGAACAAAGGATCCCCTGGAGACTCAGCCTGCAAACTTCTAGCTTGATGCCTGGTTTTCTCATGTTCTCTCTCTAGTCATATTTTCCTTTCATAGAGAAGACATGTTTCATTAGAGAGAAAAGACAGGGGACTCCTAGATTTTTGCAGTGAGTCGGGAGTACCCTGACTTCCTGTAGGCCCAGGGTCAGCAGATTCCCCCAAAAGGAAAATGCTTGTAACAATCCCCCACCTCCACCCTACCCCTATCCACATACCTACAAAACAGGGAGAGCTGACTTTGACTTCAAGTCTGTGTGGTGGCTCCTGATGGCTTACATATTGGTTTGGGGTTACTGGGTATGGGCCCCCTCTTCCTGCACTCAGATTCTGTGGCTTCAGAGTGGATGAAAGAGTGTTTTCCAAACACTGTGAGGTAGCATGAAGTAGCAAGTTACTTGGGGCTAGCTCTGTGTGGGCCTCTTTGGTGCTGTAACTCACTCTCTCTTGGACAGGTAGAATTGGAAGGTCTTACCGGCCACATTGAATTCAACAGCAAAGGCCAGAGGTCCAACTATGCCTTGAAAATCTTACAGTTCACCAGGAATGGGTTTCGGCAGGTAAGCCTACCTATGCTGCCAGAGTGGTAGATGCCTCCTCCTTTCCCTTTTCTCTGTTCTGGTTCCAATGGCCTCCAGATATCAAGTGTCTCCCCAAATAGCAGGCTGCATCCATTCTGATCTGGGCTCCTGGACTGCAGTTGTCACATCCTTCTGGTCCCAGATCAACCCATGTAAGGCTCGGCCAGCAATGTGCCTTGTAGAGGGAGGAGACAAGGGGGTGTCACTTAGAAAGGAATTCCTGGCCCCTCAACACTCTCGATTGTTCTTTTTTGGGAGCAATGGAAAGTGTTAGGGGATGTTCCCCAAGCCTGGAATTCCTGCTTGACTCCAGAGGTACCATTGCTAAGGCAAAGGGTGGATCCCATGTGGGCTAGGATGGCTTTTTGTGTTGGGATAGCCTGATCTTCTGCTCTTCTCCAGCCCACCCCTACCATGTTCTCCTGTCTTAGGCTGTCTGTTTCCAGCACCTGAGGATGCTATATCCTTCAGATACTTTGGGTTTCTGTACGGTTCTTCTTTCCCCATTAAACCCTCTTGTTCCCTTTTCTCTGATCTTCTACCAGAGGAAACAGACTGTGACAACCACTCCATGTCTCTCTAAACATCTCTCTCATCTCCATCCCCAAGGCCTCTCCAACGCAGGGGAGGATGGAAAGACTGACCCAGACACCAATTACAGTAGGAAGCAGTGATATATTAAAGATCCCCTGACTGTCACAGTGGTTGAATGAGGGAACATCCCACTGTAGTGCTGGAATAGCCATCCTTCCAGTGAATTAGGAAGAACCCATTATCTTTATCTTCACATCAGCATCAGCACCATTATGTGGTTACTCTCATATATTGAACACTTACCATAAGCCTTCTGCCATGATTAAATATAGCATGTGTTTTTGTGTAAGTCTACAAAGTAGATGCTTTTATTTACCTTCTATCTTTAAAAAAATAGGTACTTTGTATGAGGTTCATGTATACATTCATATGCATACACATGTGTGGGCACGTATGAAGTTGGGTTGAATATCTGTCTCTAAAGTTCTCCACCTTATTTTTTTTTTGAGATAAGTTCTCTTATTGAACAAGAACACACTAATTCAGCTAGATTGGATAGCCAGCAAGTCCTGAAGACCCTCTGGTTTCCACCTCTCCCAAGTGGGATTATAGCCACACACCATTATGGCAGCTCTTTTTGTGTGTATGCTCTGTAGGTAAAACATTTTATTGATTTATCCCTCTTTCGTTCTCCCAAATGGATACTTTTTAGGAACACCCTCACTTGTTTGTGAGGTTTATGACTGATTTGCCCTTGACCAATTAAGTCACGACAGAACTGGTTAGGGATCCATGTATGTCCTGCCTAAAGCCCAAGACTTTATGGTAAACTATGTATAAAACTTGGTAATTGCTGAACATACCATTTGAGATTCTACCCCTTGGTAATCTAGGAAAGAAGGCCCAGGATAGGACCTAGAAACAGATCTGGCAACAGGTATCCAGGGTGACCCTCGTGGAACCCGTCAACACAGAAGCCTAGCTCATCTGTCTCTTTCACATCAGTTCTGCATCTAAGAGGGGACCCTTGACCTTACATGGGCCCCAGAGAGCCCTTTCTAGGCGATCAGTGATGATTTTGGAGGGCTACTCTTCTTGCAAGAGAACAGAGGAGAAGAAAGGATCCCAGGAAAAGGGAGATGGCCTCTAAGGCTGGATGTTGAATGTCAGCAGCACCTCCAGCTCTGGATGGGAGCTGCTGGGATGGTGGCACTTTCCCATCTCCTCAGATAGGAGCACGATCAAGTGGGTAGCTGGAATCACGGGGTGGTTCCTTCATCTACCCGACAGGTCTTTTATGGACCATCTGCTGTGTGTCAGACATCACACTGGGTCTGGGGAAAGCAGATGTAGCCTCTACACTGAGAGAGCTCACAGTCTGGTGAGCGTTAAGTGATGTAGGGAAAAAAAAATCCAGAGAGAACGAGAGCTGCAATTTGGGACTATTAAACTCAAATCATGCCCCTTGGCTCATCATCCCTGAATGAGTAGGCTGCCAGCCTCTGGGAAAATTGTCAGGGAGACTTTTCCCTGAGCCCCAATCTTCTTGGGGGATCTGAGTAAAGAACATTCATTCACTCTTTCAAGTTGATACCTGTTGAGTACCGCTGTCCCCCTCCTAGGTACTGGTTTAAGATGACAAAAATCTGCTTTTGTGCAGCATATGCTCTAGCAGGGGACAGATGACAGGCAAAAAAAAAATAATACATATGTAACATTATGCCAGCCTGCTAAGTTCTCTGAGAAAAATACAACTGGGTAAGGAGTCCCAGTGTGACGAGCATAGCGTTGGAGGAGTGGTTGGAACAGGCTGCTCAGGCAGCTACAGTCCCAGACCAGAGGGCCCCAGCCCAGCCTTTGCCAACCTCCCCTGGACCTCGGTGGTTCTTCCCTACAGTGATCCAGGAAAGAGCCTACTTCCTATGCCTCCTTCATGGTGTTCTCCATCTCTCTATCTGCTCTCCAGTTGACGGATAGCTGGTGGGGCTCAGTGCGTCTCTCTGCCTTCATTTGGCTTCCGTCCCAGCCGCCACTCAAGCTGGCTTTGGGGAGGAGCTGGGGGAAGGAGGGTGAATACAATCAACACACATTGTATGAATTTCTCAAAGAGCTAACAAAAACTGTTATGTTTTCCAAAACTGATAGAAATCAGGGCTGGAGAGATGGCTCCTCGGTTATGGGCACTGGCTGCTCTTCCAGAGGACCCAGGTTTGAACCCCAGCGCCTACATGGTGGCTCATAACCATCTAGGATGGCATCTGATGCCCTCTTCTGGCATGCAGATGCAGGTGTACATGCAAATAGAGTATTCACCATTCAAATACATAAATGACATAAATACATCTTTTTAAAAACTGATAGGAATCAATATTAAAAATATATGAAAGGAGGGGAGGCAAGAGGCTAAGGTAGAGTGGGGTCACGGGGGTAGAGTAGTTTTTATTTTCTTGATTCCCAATACCACAACCAATACAACAGAACTGCATAGAATTGAGCCCTCAACAAGCATACTGATCCAATCAGTATTACACACGATAAAATCGATGCACGCTTATTAACTTTATTGGTGAGAGCTCCTTCAAGATGACTTTCAGAAATGGCATCAGAAAGGCAAATGGACTATCATATCATTTTATGGGATTTTTTTTCTATTAAAATGTTTTTCAGTGATGAATTTTTTAAATACATATTTTATAATGAACATAGAAAGAAGTCACCATCATCAGCCCTGCCCCACCAGATACCATTTCCAGCCCAGCCTGGCCAGGACCCAGGAGTCTACCTTGGGGCTTTCTTCATGTGACATCTACCTCTGCACCAGCAGTGCCCACTAGCGGTGAGCAGTGGTCATTCAAACACAAGTCCGCTGGAGGGGGGACCCATGGACCTTGCTTTATAAGGTTCATCCCCAGGCTCCATGGCCCTGCGTTTTTATTCAGTAAAGCACTGTGTTCTAAGGAATCAGTTTAGCTAGCTCCCAGTTGGATGATTAGAACGATGGGGTGACCACAGGCTAGCCTTTGGCAAATACTGACTAATAAGAGATGTTCTATGAGCAGAGTTGTTTTGTTGGTTTGGCCTCTCTGTGCCCTACCCCATTGTTTTGAACTAACACTGAATGGAATCTTCCACACAAGTGACCATTAAGACAACTGTCATTTTGACCTTCGGCTACCCTAAGGAACACTCAGTCCCGTCTGAACTTAGAAAGTTGATAGTGAGAATCTTTTTTTTGACCTCGGCTTTTCAGTGAGTCTGGCGACTGTCCTGCTGCTTTTCTGTCTGCTTCAGGTGCCGTGAGCACCAACTGGAAACTGTGTATGATGTGTCTCGTGCACAGATGCGCTTCCGAGCGCCAGTCCCCAGGTCCCATCCCAATCACCACCCAATCTTTGCCTCTTGACGGGCGTCCTTCCCTGCTTATTGCAGGGTGAAGAAATGGTTTAAGGAGGGATAACTAATTAGGTTTCTCTCCCAGGACAGGAGGAATGTCAGTACCTCTGCTCTGTCTGATATTCTCCCAGTTCCTTCCAAGGTGATGTTGGTGCAGGAAAGGAAATGATATGAAGCCGGAGAGACATCTTATATAAATCCTCTGTGTAGCAGACTCTACATGGTGCTTTGTGCAGGTTTCGCCTCATCCTGAGGATGACTCTCTAAGGTAGACTGGCTCGTCAGTAAGAAACTGCAAGTTCAGCAGACCTGCGGATCTGAATTCAAATCCCTGGCACCCACATTAAAAAGCTAGGTATGTCTATGTAAACCTGTTACCCCTGCACTATAGGACAGAGACAGGGCTTCTTGGCTGGTCAGCCTCACTGTAATGTGAAAGTGACTTCAGGTTCTATGAGAGAGCCTATCTCAAAATGGTAAAGCAGAGATCGCTAGAGGAAGATACTGATGTTTCCTCCTAGTATTCAAATGTGTACATAGGAATGCACATAACTATACACTCATGTACTCACAAAACACACACACACACACACACACACACACAACGTGGGGTTGTAGTATGCGTGGGTCCTGTTGTGTTGATATGGGTCCCACATCTGCCCCACCAAGGGGCTAGGACCATGGCTCAGAGAGGCAGAGGCACAGGAATTCAACCTGTTCACTCCACACTGGCCCCAGGTGGAAGTTGGGCTGTGTGAAGCTGCAGGACTCTGCTCTGGGGGTGAGGGAACACAGTCTGAGGTCCCACTGGGAAGGGAAGAAGCTCTGGCTGCGTTCCGTGCGGATGGGACTCTTGGTCAAGGCGATTTGCTTGGCTGGGTCATGGCTGGCTCGGCTTGCCTGCTTGAGTGGTGGGCCTCCATGTCTGGGAAAGTAGAGAGGTTGTCAGCAGGAGATTAGACAATGGGGATTGGTAGTTGGAAACCTTCTCCATGGTTCCCCATGGAGGGTCCCAAGGAAGAGAGATAGTCTATGGTCTTAAAATGTTTATTGTCATGGTGGAAAATGGATGAAGCTATACCCCGATATTCTTAGGGCGGACCTGAGGTTAAATACCTTCTGCAAGGAGAAGGGTGTGGAAGGAATGCTTAATTGGCTACACTCTCTGGCCTTTAGGCATCTCATTAATATGGAGATCTGTCTTGAGGCTCCTTGGTCTGTAGTCATGCCCTCTACCTGTGGAAGGGCTAGTAGGAGCCTTGTCCTTCATGCCTGAAAGGCACAGATCGATGGAGGTTTTGGGCCTCGTGTCAGGAGCCTAGAGTCTGGGAGTATGGCAAAATGTATGCCACCCCTTGCAGGGAAACCTGTGGGGTCTCTAACCTGCAGGGTCTCTGCCATCTTTAGCAGGTGCTCAATCAGAAACCATGTTGTCCTTTCACAGACACACACACAACCAACCACCAACAACTTCACTGTCACCAAGACCCTGGAAGAACTAGAATTTATATTCAAGTTTGTCTAACTCTAAAGCCCATGTTCTGTCCCTTCTACACCTGGTTTCCCTTCCAGCTCTTGGGTACCTGAAGCTCCCATTCTGAGCCTTGCTTCTGGTCTGTTGCTCTGCTGCCCTGATGGCTGCCACCATTGATTCTACACCCTGCTGGGATGGGCTTTCTTTAGTAATGACATCTTTTCATTTGGCTTTGGTTCTGTTCTTTCTCTCCTGTCTGGGAGAACTACTATTAAGAGCTGGTTTTGATTATTTAGAAAGCACCACGCAGGGACCCAGTGGTCTATAATTGGTAAAATGTCTGAAACAACTACCATATTCCCTGCCGGTGGCTGATTAAAGGATTTTTTACCATTTTAAAAATAGTCTTTCAGAATTAAGACTTAGGGTCTTTTTTTTTTCCATTTTAAAAAATTACTATTTTGATTCTGCATGGAGAGTGTTTGCCATCTTGGGAACTTCCACTACAGTACATTTGGAGGAATGAGCTCCTTATGTTGTCCTGTAGGGGACATTCTGAACCATCGCCCATTATTTATAGACAGAAGAGTCGGTAGCACTGCCTGAGTCTCTCCCTCTGTGTCTCCATAGTGTTTGTTCTTGCTGCCCAACCCCCATCGATGTGCTGAGGCGTGTCACAATCATGTTGTCCCCATTCCTGTCTGGCAAAAAAAAAATCTCCTTGAAAGAAGCTAGAAGGAAAAGAAGGAAGTCTTTAGGAACCCTTAATTTCCTTCATTTAACTTAGTCTGAAGATCAGAGATGACTGTGGGCATCCTTGAGCAACTTGTTAGTGCTATAAAAGACGAGCATACCTTTCATCCAAGGATCGGAAATGGTTTAACAGGGTCTAATAAGCCTTGGGGTTGACATCCTAACTAAAGATGCAGATCTGCCTCTTCCCGTTAGTTCACTGTGTATCCCAAGCGGTGGTTCAGTTTCTTTCCGTGTAGTAACCCTCATATTTGGTCTCACAGGATCGGAAGATGATTGAAATAGCTCCGCCTGGCACTGTGTTTGAATGCTATACTTATGTGCAAAGCCGGCTCTCCTGACATCATAATAATAGCCCACATTTAGTGTCGCCTACATGATGTACTGTGCTGGGTGGTTACATATATATTTAAATTTTTAGATTCTTTTATCAGCCTGGCATGAAAGCTGTTCTGTCATCTTGTAGGTGGAAAAATAAGGCAGAGAATAAAGAAACATATCCATCTTCATCTAGGTGGGAAATGGCAGACGTGAGAGCCCAGTTTGGGTAGAGCTTCCTCGGAGTCCAGGGCCTTTCCATTATGCAATGTTTACCCAGAATGTGGGGGCAGAGAACACCTTTAAGCTTCTTAATCAATCTTCTAATCCAATGCAAGAATGGTTTGTGTTGGGACACGAAAGAGATACCCAACCTGTCTGTGAGCCCATCTGGGCTGGAGAAATAGCAACCCCTTTAGAGATAACATTCAGACTCTTCCAGGTACTGGGTCAACCCCTGTCTCCTAACTCTACCCTATGGAACATTCCAGAATAGTCTGCTTCCTCTTCCTTGCCAGCTCCTCAGATATGTAAAAACAGATTGCTTTTACTGCACTCCTTCATTTTTCCATTCCTGAATTAGCCTAAAAATTTTCCTGTAAGATCTACTCTTTGTCATAGGCTGGGAATGCTGGATAAAAGAACCCTACTCCACTTAAGAGCTCGAGATCTTAGGGGCTGAAATTGCAGCCCGCAATTGCCTTAGAGTACTCTGATTATATACCACTTATTTTACCCTTCGCTGAGCAGTGGGCTGTACCTGTTCCCAACGAACATGGCTTACCACTCTCTCAGGAGGAAGAACCAGGGGCTGTTGGTGCTCTTCAATGCACAAGGCTGCAGACCGGATGCAGTGAGACCATGAGGTTCTAGCAGTTACCTCAGACTGAATCCTCAGTTCTCGTTTCCCACATTAGCTTACCGGCATTTATTTTTCAAATGTCGCATTCCTTCCGAACCTGGGCTTTGGGGTCATTTAGTTACTCTACTTGCTGACTTGCCTAGTAATACACTCAGCCCTCTGCGTGTACACTTTTCATAGAGACTAGACCCAGGCCAGCTTTTCCTGGGACGGCTGATCCATTTGACTCCGTTTCTTTAGAAATGGAGAAACCGACAGGGCTGGCCTGGGGAGTGTCAAGAAAAGTAATGTTGTGAACAGATAGCCGTATTTTCCAAAACAGAGACGAGCTCAGTGTTCAAAGGGATCGTTTCAGGAATGATTTCAACACTTTTCTAAACAGAGGCAGGAGGATGGATGGCTTATCCAAGGCACTCTTGCAAGCAGGAGACTCTAATTCCCTGATTTTTAGAATGCAACCCAGAGCTAACTTCCTGAAGATCCTGCAGGACCCCACTCACTGACACAAAAGTCAGGCTCCTGCCATTCCTTTCTCAGGCTGCCATCTTTGCTGAGAGCAGCCCATGCAGAGGCAGGTCTGCCCCTCTCCCAGGAAGTCTGGGATCCTCCTGTGTTGGCAGTTGAAGTCCTGGCTCTGCTGCACCCCTGAGGGATGCAGAAGCAGCAGAAAATTCTTATTACAGGCCATTAGCAGCAGAAGCCACCGGAAGTAGTTTCTCCTCTGAAGATAATCGGAGCAGACCTGCTGGTGGGGGTTCGAAACCTTCCCCACCTCCTGACCCCATCCCCCACTTCAAAAGCAATCAAATATAGAACAACAGAAAAGCCTTCTATGTACTGTCTGTCAGTAGTCTGCACTCTATGTAGCAGCTGAGTAACAATATGGAGGATGTCATGGTCTCACAGAGAGGTCCGTCCAGGTCTATACTTTTCTCTCCAATCCCTCTTACTCTGAGCTGCCTCTGTGACAGTCCTTCCTGTCCTCAAGTGAACAGCCATTGCTCAGATAGCTTGCCAGTGGGAGAGGCAGCTCTGAGAATCCTGTGACTGTCACTGTCTGATACATTTTCAATTTCGAGGAAGGAGTTTACCATAAATATGCACATCCTTTGAAGCTGTCTTTGCTGAGACCTGGCTCAGGGCACTGGAGCCCGGTTTGATTGCTGGAGATCAGCAGCCTCGAGTGCTAGCTCCCCAGCTGGGGGATGGACCTGCAAGAGACAGGCCAGCTGGGGAGCTTGCATGGGCTGCAGTCCCCCAGAGCCAGCTCTGCCTTTGATGAGGAAACTCGGGGCTGCAGCTCCTCAGAGTGGGGGGGAGGTGCTTGGGGATGCTTTGAAGGTGACTGAAAAGTCACTCACTTCTTTTTAATTAAGAAGCCAAGAGAGAGGGAATTGGTGTGGAGTTTGAAATAGCCATTGCTGTCTCTTAGAATAAACGGTGCCAGTTCCTAGGGCTGCTGGTCAGTTAGACCAGCTCTCTAAGAAAGGCAGTGACTTATGGGAGTTTGGAAGCCCTTAGTGATCCTATTTGCTTGTAGAGTAAAGGGTGTGGTCCTTCAGTGAGTCTTCTGTCCTCTTCTTTCCTATTCTACTTTCTTCCCCAGTAGTCATGGATGATCTTGGATGTACAGGCTGACCCAGAGTCACACCTGTGTCTACCTCATTTCTGACATGAAATGAACCCAGAAAACTGTCACCGCCATGCCTGCTCTGTCAGCGCCCTCCCATGACTATACCATCCTCTGACCACTGGCCTCCCAGGAGTGAGGACTTGTGAGCTGGGCTCACCCACTCACAGCAGGGAACGGGTGTGACAGTAAGTGAGAGTCTTAGGACTCAACAGGGACGGGAGAGGTGACTGTGCAGGAACCATACAAATGTGCCCTCCAGGTCTCAGGTAGCTCAGAGCCAACAGAGCCCCCGGAACTGTGGGGTTTCTAAAGCCAATTGCTTCCTTTTTAATTCAAGAGAATTTCATGTGCCAACAGCGTTTACATGTTTTAATTGAAAGGCCTCTGGAACTACTGACTCATTTCTCGCCCTCTCCATTTTCCTCCATGCAGTACAGGTCCCATACTCTGGAACAAGAAGGGCTCTATCTAGAATGGTTTCTCCCGGGAGAGATGTTCTGACTGTTCCCCTGGCTGCCCGAAGTGGGAAAGGGCAAGGAGCAGATGAGCTGGCTTTGAGGGCTGTATCCTAAAGGGCTTCTTGTCTTTTCCAGCCTCTCTGGCCCCCACACATCTGACTCTTTCCCCCAAAGCACAGGGACTCCTGCTTATCGGCTCTGCTGAACAATTCAGCAGCCACAGACGCTTACAAGCTTACTCAAGCATCAGCCAGCCAACAAATTAAGAGGTACTTACGATTTCGAACAGGGGGCTGGTTTTGGGCAGAGGAGGGGATTTTAAAGGGCCGCATTTGAAATCTATTTCTCGTCATGTGCCCGATCACGCTCTTCCCTGAGATCAGCCTGGGGAAGTCTGCCAGCTCCCGGAGACACTTCCTGCGCCCCTTCAGCCAGCTCATGCAAGGGGGGAGCTGGAAGAGGACGATCTGCTAATTCAGTGCCATGAAACAGCCTGCAGCGGCAGCCAGCTCCTCCGAATGAAAAGCAAGCCAGAGCCAGGAGCAGGCATGGGGGTACAGACAGGTGGATCAGGAGAAAGAAGCAAGCGGATTGTGGGGGGTAGCGGGCTTACCCAAGGAGGCAGGCAATGTGTGCTAATAGCAAGACTCAGGGCTGAGACCCACACTCCTTGTTCTTAACTTCGCTTCCCACTTTCCTTCTCGGTAAAGTCAAGAATATCATGATTTCTGCTTCTTGAGTATCATAAAATTATTGAGAACAAGATGAGCTGTTGTTCTAGCTGTACTTTGAGGGTCATTACACGTGCAATTTTTAATTCTGTTATCTCACATGGGGGCTATCTAGCTATATATCTCACTGTCTTTGCAATAGTCCTTATAATGTCCTAGACATTCTGACCTGGTTCAGGGCAAAGAGAAAGACACAGCCTTGGAAAGGGAAGGCTCAACATGCGGGGTCGTTCCTATTGGAGTCACACAACCCTGGAAGAGGGCATACGAGACCAGCCATGCCAGGCAGGCATGCCAGGCTGAAATCAGCTCTGCCAGCTGACTCTTATCTTCTTCTGTCGCTCATCTTGGCCTTTTCTCTATATGCCTTTGGCTTACTCTCTGACCTTCAGCCCTAATTTGGTGACTGTGGATAGACATGGAGATGAGAGAAGCCAAATTATGGCTACTTCCAGGAGAAGCCATAATACACTGAAGGCCCACTGAGTATGATCAACATTGATCAGACAAAACCAACAGACACCCCCAAACTACAAGTCCTGCCTCATTCCAAGAACGCAGTAAGACCCAAGTAAAAACTCTTTCTTACCCACAAGCCTGCACTGCACCCAGCTAGGCGTAGGAACAAGCCATTCTCAGCCGCAGGCCAAGAGCTCAGAAGCCACAGTGCTGTCCTGATTTCAGCACCAACATGGAGAGTGACCAGCTTCCTCCAGTCTAGATGCTTTATTGAAAGCATTAATTCAGTTGGCACCTAGGAATCAGAGCTCAGAGGTAAGGCGTGAGCACCGCTGCTTCCCACCGCACTTCTTACCTGCTGAGTTGAACAAACGAAGCTGGTATTGCCTGGCCCCCATGTTCTTTGACCATAATTTTCTTAGACAGAAAGTCTTGTGCATGTTCGAGCTCCCTGATTCCTCAGCAGCTCATGTTGACATGCCTCCAGTCTTCTGAGAAAGAAGAGCAAGGGAGTCTTCCTATCTGCTGACTGCCATGTCCTTGTATACGTATCAGTGTAAGAAAGGAAGGGTGTCATCTGCAAACATCTTGAAAGATAGCCTGGGAAATTTTCAGTTATATTAGAAAAGGAAGTCAGGCATGGTGGCCTATACTTATAATTGTAACACTCAGGAAGGAAGGCTAGAGGACTATGACCTTGAAGCTATCCTGAGCTACAGAGCAAGTTCAAGGCTAGCCTGGGCTATAGGTTAAGATCATCTCAGAAAAACATGGGGAAAAAAATGTCTGGAGATTACAGTTAAGAGAGTGTTTGCCTAATATGCATAAAAGCCCTGGTTTTCTTCTTTAGTTCCACATAAACAGGCATAGAGGCACATGTCTGCAATAACATGTGGAAGGTAGAGAGTCAGGAGGACCAGAAGTCCAAAGTCATCCTTAGTTACACAGGGAGCCTAGGCTAGTGATCCTGTCTAGAAGAAGAGGAGGAGGAGGGGGGGAGGAGGAGAGGAGGAGGAGGAGGAGAGGAGGAGGAGGAGGAAGAGAAGAGAAGAAGAGAGAAAGAGAAGAGAGAAGAAGGATAACTTTTAAAAATAGAAGGTATTAGGATATAGACAAAAGAAAAATTTAAACTTGTCCAAACAGGTAGGAGACCCAGTCATCCTTCTGATCTTTCTGTGGGAGTTGTTTTTCGACTGAAGCCCTGATAGTTGGGGAGTCCATTACATCTGTGAATCATTGGGTGTCATTTGTAATCAGAGCCAACACAGGTGTCCTGAACCCCAGAGTTCCTCTGGATACAATATTTGTCTGTCACTGCATTCTTCAAGAACAACGAAGGTTGGGGCTTTTAGGCAGGAAGGATAGTGACCAAATCCCATGTTACTTCCCAGAGGCTGGAGATCATGACTGGAAATCTGAGCACATCTTGGTGACAGCCAAACAACCCAGCATGGACAGGTCTAATTGGTTCTCATTATTTGCGAGATCTATATTTGCACGTTGACTGCTTGGTGACATCTTTTTTTTCAAACCTCTATCAATACTCACAACCATTTTACAGACATGTGGAGAGGCAAAAATTTGACTCACTCAATGTGTGCATCACCAGCTGAGCTTGAACGTGGCAATGTTCTGCTATGTTCTTTCAGAGCTAATATTGTCAACAAGTGTCTTTTTATGAACTATTGAGTGCTAGTGTGTGTGCGTGCGTGTGTGTGTGTGTGTGTGTGTGTGTGTGTATGTTTCCCCTAGTAATTTTTCTGTTTAAACTAACTCCCACAATGCAATGCTGACATGCCATTCCATGTTCCTATGCATGAGAAAAATTGTGGCGTGCTCCATGGAGACAATCTATGTTTGAGAAGCTTCCCGCAAACCTGACCTACGACACTGCTGTGTGATCTGCTGAATCGGCAATCTGTATTAGATGAGACAGAGACATGTATAAATTAATTTGGCTACATATTGACAGGTTGATAGGAATTCTCTGACAGAAGCTCACAGGAACCTTACTTATTTGTCCTGGGAGCAGAGGTTCACTAGTCCCTACTTGATTGAGTGTGGTAGCTTTAATACAAGTCAGAGGAGCAACAAATAATGAGAATCAGCCATAGAGAAACTCAGCCAGGAGACAAAAGCAGGAATGAGCCAACAGGAATTTCTGAATTTTCCTGCAGAGCTTTTCTCCGCATTTGCCACTCTGTAGTCTTGCTCTTTTGCTTACTTGCTTGCTTGCTTGCTATGTCCAAGGCCCCTATTTGCCCCACAAGGCCTTGCCTTCCTTCTGGTTGCTCTGGTGTAAAATTAGAGCATATATCCTGCAGAATGGATGGCATAATGAAAGCTTTGTAGACCAGTTCTCTAAATGGATTACTGCAAACACATACTCATGAGGGGGAGTCTTACTTAAATGCCTAATAAGAGAACTGAATACCTTCAGGGACAGCATACTCCATCTTGGAATGCCCTTTCTATTCGAAAGTCCTTCCTTATTGGGGACAGGTGTCCTTTCTTCCAAAGGCTCTGACTTTCATCCTTTCATGTGTTTCCTGAGTCCTCACATCTCTTCCGTTTGTCCCTGACTACCTTTCCTCAAGGAAGTCTTGTATAGGAGGGAGAGATTCCTTCTGTCACCACTTATGTTAAATGGCCACCTGCTTTGCCTTTATGACAGGGCTGCTGCACTTCCACTGACCCCCTGTGGCCTCTCTTAGGCCATATCTCTTTCCCTATCTCTCTCCCAGGTTCAGTCCAAGGCACTTGGGAAAACTACACATTATAATTCTTTGAGTTGGAAGAGGCCAGGATACATTATTCTTTCAAGATGTGCTCACTGAAGACTAAAATGCAGTGACCTACCTAGGAGAACTTCAGAATTCAGTCCAATGGCGTATACTGGGTAGCCTTTGTAAGCTAGGCCTGGGAGTGAAAGCCACAAGAGAACGGATTCCCTGTGGTCACAGGTTTAGCAAGTGCTGATTACACACTTGGTACGGAGGACAGGGATCTTGTCTCTCAAGGAGTCTAATGTCTGGTGGCGACAATGAACTTAACACATATGACGGATAAGAACAGATAAGAAGTTGTATGATTCCAAGTGTGTTGAGCTTCCTCAAGGGGGGAGTGAGCACCCTGTGGTCCCATCAGGGATGGACAGCTCTCTAAGAGCTTTAGGGAGCAGTGCCCAAAAGAAGGGGTTGATCAAAGTCAGGTCAAGTAGCCAAACTTCCACTGCTTAACTTCCACAATAGCCTGTTCTAGCTTCCCTTGGCCTTTGCTCAGATACTCTTCTCTACCTACATAAGTCATAATCAAAAGCAAGGGAACACAAAGGGATGTGGGCTCTCAAGCAGAAACGCTTATGGAAAATGATGCTGGCCAAAGTATCCATTCAAATATTTGCTGAATGGTTAACTATATATCCACAGCCTGAGAAATTACAATATCCTGGGATAGTGCACTACAGTAGTGATTCTGTTTGAATTTGAATCTTCTCAAATCTTAGTTTTCTTATCTGTAAGATAGGGATGGTAGCAGAACCATCTCGATGTATAAGATAACAAAATGTTGAGTCCAGAGTTGTGGCGTGGAAGGAATGCCCAAGAGTGCATTCACAAATGTTCTAATAGATAGCCTTTAATTACAAGGATCGATCAAGACTAGGAATCTACGAGTATCAACAGTATATTTATTAAACCTCACTCATCATCCACAGACTGTGCTAGGTGTTGATGATAGTGTAGTGGACAGGTAAGCTCTGCAAGTTCCGGATGGTGTGAGTTTGCATATTTGGAATATAATTTGTATGCAGGGAGTCATTCAGGATACGTTCGTAACCCTATGCATAACCGAAACACAAATGTATGCAGTACTCATTACCTCTGCTTATGAATTCCCCCTTCTCCACTCCATATAGAGATCTCACTTTTTAAATGCAGGTGTTGGTCCACTCAATTGATTTCATAACTCACAAATGGATTGTAGCCAACTTCCAATAAGACACTGTATTAGACAAACTGAGTGGAAGTGTGAGAAAGCCTATGTTGTCCTGGATCTCCCTAGCTCGCCCTGTACTTGTTTTTGATCTCTTCTTTTCATCGGAAACTGCTGCTGTCCCAGAATTCTAGATTTTTGCAGCATTCTACACTCCAGTGCTCCAGTGTATATCTAGGTGTATTCCGTGGCTGAGCAAATAAGGCCTCTGGTGGACTTCCACAACTCCTGTTGTTCCCCGGTCACCCCAGCTCTCAGCCTGGGGTTTGCTCATGACCCCAAACTGTTCTTGTGTCATATAAGCTGTTAAATGCATAAAGACATTGGGTGAAAGCTAATGACCATTACTCCTGTATGATGGCAGGTGCTCATCATGTAGGCTGATTTAATAGTTTGAGTTGGTATATATATATATATATGTATATTTTGGGTGGGTGTACATACAGGCGTGTGCAGGTATGTGTGGAAGCCAGAGGTTAGCTTGAAGTATCAGTCTTCAGATTCAGTTGTCCTTTGGGTAAGGATTGGGATTCCCACTGAGACTTGGGGATCACTGGTTAGACTAGGCTGCCTGAGCAACACAACCTACAGAGCTGTCTGTGTCTGATTCCCTAGTGGTACCCTGTAACAAGCATGGGCTGCCACATTGGGATTCTTTTTCAAACAAGGATACAGCTGAGAACGCACATCCTCCCGTTGGCTGAGATGAGCCATTTCCCCGCCCCTTAAGTTTATCTCTGTCAAGTTGTACACCTGTACTACCAAGTCTGTGGAACGATAACCCATCTCAGGTCATCCCTGGAAATCTCCTGCCACAGTGTCCTCCCACACCTGCGTGCCACGCCTCCGTCCCATATGAAGAAGCTTTAGGCCCATGGGTCTCAACTTTCCTACTCCTTTGACCTTTTAATACAGTTTCTCATACTGTGGTGACCCTCAACTGTAAAATTATTTCATTGCTATTTCATAACTGTAATTTTGCTACTGTTAGGAATTATCATGTAAATGTATGATATCCAAGATATCTCATATGTGACCCCCAAAGGGGTTGAGAGTCACAGGTACTCTAGGCACTCACGGTTACGTGTATTTTATCATAAGCATCCTTCAGAATGCGAACTTCAACTCAGAACTCAGAACTGTAATTTAAAAGATGATGATGATTCAAAACTTTGGGTGAGCATAGAAAGAAAAGGCCTGGACCATTAAGAACTTGCATTTGATTGGCCTTGACTCTGTCACATCTGTGACTACTTCCAGTGATCCCCATATGTGGAGAAGGGTGAGAAAATTAAGCTGACCTTGATTAGCAAAATTGACTTCCCCAGGCTGCATAGTAAATGACTGGTGAGTAGAACCTGAACCCAGGTCCTCCGACTTCTGATCACCTGCTGCTCCCTTATATACATAATCATATGCTCTCTACCTGTCCATGGCTTATGGCTCAGCAAAGGCCTTCAGCTGCTTACCAGGAACACTGCATAGTATCACAGCAATCAGCTTACAGTTACTAGATTGCGAATCCCAGCCAATCAGTGTCTGAAGACAAAAGGGCCATTTGAGCTTACAGTATTGAAAGGTTCAGTCCATGGTTCGGACCTGCTGCTTTGGGCTTAGTTTGGTCCATCATGGCAGGGACTATGAGGTGGAGCCAAGCTGTTGATCTCATGACCATGGTCAAATAGTTAAAGAGAGTGAGGAGGTAGTTGGACCTCCTACTTGGCTTCATGGCTTAAAATTTCCACTACTCTCCCACAGCAGCAGCTGTAACACGCAGGTCCTTGGGGTCCACTCTAGACTGAAGCTGTAGCACATGTGTAGATTCTGTTGTTCACTTCCATTTTACGGATGAGTGGGTCCTTTTGGTTGGCTCCATTCAGGACTATAGTCAACAAACAAGTTCACGTTGTTCAAAGGGACATGTGGGAAGGCCGAGGCTCCAAAATCAATATAGCCTATACCTACCTATCCTAAACCAATCAATAAGGCAATACATGGGATCTGAGTTCAAGTCCTAATTTGATCCCTATTGGCTGTTGATGCTCAGCAAGTTGCTTGATATTTCTGAGATTTGGGTTGGTTCGTTTGTTCGTCATTAACTTCGTATGCACGTACTTACTTCAAGCATTTTTTATTTATTTTTATTTTTTTTATTTTTTTTACCGTTTCTAAAGTACCGATGAGCCTGCATTTCTCAGGTGTGAATGATGACACGGTTGCTATACAGAAAGCAGGGAAATTTATGAAAGGAAACCACATGGGGCCAGGGCCCAGCAAGCAAAGATCAATAAGTATTTGAAGCCTCTGACTCTGGAGCAGGGCTTAGGGTTTCATCAGCACCCCCGTAGAAGAAGCTAGGTCTCAATGGTGCTGAGTACAAAGAACAGCTGTCTAAATGTGCACAAACTATTAAATGTTCTAGTGTTGTGTGCGCCTCTGCGGATGGGGCTAACGATGTGAGCAGGTCCCTTTAGGTTTGAAAAACGATCCCTTTTTACTTACTTAAAAAAGAACAAAGTGGCTAAAAGACACCCCTGAGCACCTTTAGACAGGAGGGAGTGGGCTGTGAGCTACAGGGTCCTAGGGGCTCCCAGCAGCAGCAAGGAATGCTAGTCACCGGGCTGATGATTTTCCAAGTCCCTAACCTTCCAGAAAAGGTCCCGAGGGCCCCTATTTGACAGCTGAGAAAGAAAGCATTGGGCAGAGATGGGGAGGGACTTGGAGAAGTTTATGTAGGTTCTGCCAATGCCAGGAACTGTGCTAAGCTGGTTCCCATGGTTACGGTCTTGACCCTTTCTAACCAGATAATGCAGTGGTTAGGAACATGGGCTCTGGTGATCGAGAAAAATCTGTTTGAATCTTCATTGTGGTGCTTATCGAACTGTGACCGTAGAGACTTTAATTACCTAACCTTGCTGGTATGCAAGGCTTTAAAAATCTTTAAAATGAATATAAAATGGTCTGCCCCTTGTAGATTCACTGGGGATTAAATGAGATAAAGTTTCTGGTGCATTTGTTCAGTTATATTTAATTGAGCATCTATAAGACATGAGGCAATGAGCCGAGTCCTGGGAATAAGAGGGCAAGCTAACCAAGTCGCTCTCATTGGTCTTATAAGGCTTATGCCATAGTAAGACAAACAGGCAGTCAGCAATGTTCAACGGACAGATGTTCAGAGGGCTAACAGAAGACAAAACAGGCTTTCTGGAGGAAGCGGTTTTCAGGCAGAGGCTTAAAGGAAATGGCTGAGAAGTGGATGAGGGTGTGTAAGCATATTCTATGACATCTAGAGGGTGGATGCTTGGCCTTTGCAGGCACCCAGCATTACTGTTGCAACTCTACCCTTGTGAAAGAAAGCACTCACAGACTACGCAGAAGCGAATAGGCCCAGCTGTATGCCAATAAAACTTTATTTGCAAAAACAAACAGTGGTCGAATTAAGCTTACAAGCCATGATTTGCCACCCTATCCCCCGAACTGACTGAAAGAGAGCTGGGGTCAGGAGATCACGTGGCTGGTGGAATTCTAGGCCGGGAATGGCACATGCAGAGATGATCATACATAGCAGGGAGTGTCGCAAGGCCATGGTAATGAGCAGGCATGTGGGGTCTTGTAGGTCTAACATGCTGCAGTATGGGTCCTTGTCCCTGTGTCTGAACCAACATGGAACAGAACTGTAGGGTTTCTAAGCAGAGACTGCTGTGACTGAAGATGAGATACTGGGGGTATGGCTGGTTGCTGCCCTGTAAGGACAAGAACAGAGAGGCTCACAATGTCTTCCAGACCTCAAAAGCTTCAGCAAGAGCAGGGAGGCTCACAGGATCCTGTGGTCACAGCAGTAGGCACTAGCATAGTTAGGTCTCCTGACTCCGAGTAACATTCTTTCAGTTCCAAGAAATGAGACACTGAGCCAGGCCCTTGGGATTAGGTCAGAGCAAGGCAAGGAGCAGCAGCAAATGCCTGTAGTCGGGCCCCTGAACAACCACTTTTTATAGTGACTATCTTACTTTTGTTGACTGAGGGTCTCATGGCAGACTCAATCCCAGTGCCTGATGTGCATTCCATGACAGTTATGGCTTCTCAAAGAACTGTGGAGAACTTCTATCTAAGCCACAGAGCCCATCCTCTAGAACCCTTATAGCCTTGCCTGCTCTTTGTCTAATTATTCCTTCCACCAGTCAGCTGCTCCTTCCCAGGTCGTTAAGCCCTGTTCAGCTGTGAGAGGACAGGGACTCAGAAGCAGTTGTCCTGCTAGAAGCAAGAAACCACAACCTACCTTGAGGAAAGAAGCACACACCCGGAGAGGAAATGTAAGCAGCCAGCTCACCACAGAAGTCCTAGGGCAGAGATAGATTCATATCATGATGTCAAAACCTGCCTGTGTGCCTGTGCCACACTTTAAGGCAAAGCCCACTCAGTTTAGGTGCCAGAAGAACCTGTGACTCCCTTAAGAAGGAAATAAGTATTTTTGAACATGTAAGTGAGACCTGCAAAATTTGGTGCCTAAAGGAGCAAGAAAATTATTAATTTATATTGATCTATAGCCCCTAGGGGCTTTGGGTTAAATAATACTTTCTATGCATGGGTAATTCCATCCCATGTTAGTTATATTTGCCTAAGTTTTCATGTTTGGCTAAGCATCTCCATCAAAAAAAAAAAAAAAATGTTTCTTTCAGTGGACTTGGAGTCAGGATTTAGAAAGACCACGCATTGTTGTTTGTTGTTTTGAATTTGAGATGGAGGTCTCAATAAATAGTCCATGCTGGCCTTGAACTTATTATGTACTCCAGTGTTGGCTCCTTGCTGGCAGGTCCAGGTGAGAGGAGAGAGGCCCCTGTTCAGCCGGGTCTCTCCAGGGCTGAGCGGGATGGTAAGTGTTGATGGCCCAAAAGAAACACACCGGCTGGGAGTCTTGTCGAAGCAGGAATTCAACTTTAATGTAACAACTTCCTGTTTATATAAACTTGGAGCATAGGGAGGAGGGGTTTTGATGGGGTGAGATAACATAGGTGTCGGGGAAGGGTGATAGAGGGTATGGGGTGACTGACAGGGCCAATAGCAAAGCTCTACATCAACAACAGCAGGGCAGAGGCAGGACCAACAGGTCTTGCTGAGTCACCCCAGTATGGAAGTGACTGAGACAGGTCTCAGAATTCAAGCCAGGCTTAAGACTCTCCCACAAGGCTGCAGAAACTCGAGCCAGGCTTGGGTTTGTCCACAAGACCCAAACCAGGGTCAAAATGGGGCCCAACACTCCAGGATAACCTTGAACTCTCAACAGTTCTTGCCTCAGAAATCTGAGAAGTAGGATGTATATACATTGGTTTGCATGGCTGTGATCACAATCAAATATTCGGTGGGTCTTATTTAGCATCATCATTTTCCCACTTATCCATCCCGTGACTTGGATACCTTGACTTAGCAGGACTCAAATCCGTTTTCTGATAGAGTGAGATGAGATTACTGTGCCCCTGAGTGCATAGCATGGAACCTGTTGGCAGAGTTGGCGTCTCTTACATGGAAAAACCAGCTTGCTTCAGCTGCGGAGAGCCTATTTATTGTACACGTCTTCCTGGCCGTGGGCACTGTATGAAACATGGTATTGGCTGGAGATGTTTACACCACAGAAGTTGGTAGAATCTAGGAACTGGGACCTCTTATTCCAGGAGCACCAGTTTTAAAATGCCTCCTCAATGACATGGGTGTGCCCCCACCCCATGGCTGTTAGTCTCGGTGCCCTAGTTAGTCCCTGGGTCCTGATCATCACTCAGTTGTTCTTTGTGCTCTGCAACAGTTCAGCCAAAAATCAGAACAGTTTGCAGGGTTGCTTACAGCCCAGATTGTTGGTCCTATCCCTCGACTTCCTCACTAAGTTTCTTGTGGTGGCGCTGCTGGTCTGACAACCAAAGTCGTTGGCACGTGCCTAATCCATCTAATAAGCTAAACTCGAAGTGCGGAGTGCTTCAAGAACACAGAAGAGACTGTGTCTTTTGGCCCCAACAATGGCACTGTAATGGATGCTGACAAACACAGCACTTGAACTAATCTGAAAATCCCTTTGAGGCAGCAAGTGGTATTTTAATCCCCATCTTACAGATGGGAAAAGAGACTCTGAGACATATGTAACCTACCCGAGGTCACACCATTCATAAGCAGAGAAACCAGGGTAAAAGGAGGTCCTCCAACATGGGAGCCTCCTTCTGGAGGGTGCAGATGGTGCTATATGCTCAAAGACCAGATGGGACTGAAATCCAGCATCATCTCTGCATGCTCAGCTATTCACAGGCTGGCCCACATCAGCCGGGGTGACAGAGGTCTTCTTCCTTGAGTTAAGACGCCATAAAATAGGAGCTAGCTGTGGCCCTACCCAGATACTTGCCTTTCCTCCCTCCCTTCTCTGCAGCCCCCAGGGCCTCTAAAATGATGGAAAAGCGGAGCCAGCAAACAAGAGACAGAGGTGTAATCTGAAGAGAACTGAAGCTGGGGCATGTGGGCAAACCAGCTGGGTCTGCCAAAAGACTTGGGAGGAGGCAAGTGTCATGGAAGTGAAGCAAGGGGATTTGGCTGCAATTACAGGCACAAATCTTGCCTCTAGGGAGAGTGACATCTCCTGCCCACCCCTGCACATGTGTGGCATAGATGGTGCCCAGTAGGTGGGGCAATTAGCCTGTATCCCAGGGCACCTGGCTCCACCAGCTTTCCCCTTCCCACTGTCTTTCTGCAATTAGATTGTTCCAGCTAATAGCTGCCACACCACTTTGTTGGAGCTGCTGGGTCTATTAATTTCTGGAGGCTAACATGAGAGTAGGTGGGAGACTCATTTCTTGACTGGAGCTCAGGGCTAATTAGTCTATTTGCTTGGTCCCCAGGGGTGAAGTCTTGGAGGGTCCATTGCTAAGGCTGTCATATCTGGCTATGGAAAAACATCTTTTCCACCCATAGCTGTTGTAGGAACCCAGTTTGTTGCTTGAGTGTGGCTAAGGAGCTGGCGCTGCTTTGAGCAGGTGGCCTCGCTGGTGTGAAGTGGAAGCCCAGGGTGACAACAGGCTTCCTAGAAGCTCAGTCTTGTCCCAAATATCCAAATGCTGGCACCTAGTCTATTTGGTTTTATGTTCCTCTTGCCCAGGTAAAGTTCTTCCCAGCCTAGCAGACCACTGGGAACCAATTATACACATTTCAAAGACTGGAAAACAACCCCTAGGAGGAGAACGATTCCTATTGGATTTATGAAGTGTTGAGACCAGGGAGAAGACAGTTATGCTCCTAAGGTTTATACTGGGTGGCTGAGAGGCTTCTGAGGTCACTTCCTGCTTAGTCTGATTTGCTCAAACTTACAAAACAAAACACACACACACACACACACACTAGTGTCCTCACTAAAAGACATCAAGAGAATTGGGAAAGATCAGAGACTTAGGATCTTTCTCTAGATTCAAACCTGTGGCACAGCCGCCAGCCGTGACCTTAGAAGAGTATCCATTAAGCCCATCTGTTTCTTCATTAATAAAACAGAAACACCATGCCGCCTCCAAACTATGATGGGGGACGTCAAAGAGGTGACAGAATGCTGTATATGACACAACAGGTGTCTCGTAATTATTACCCTACCCCCTCTGTTTGGAAATCTCACAGCACAATCATCTTCTTATCCTTGTCCCTGTAGAAAAAAGATGGGCCGGGAATCAGACAATGATGTCACCTGACATGTCCCTTTGAGAGGCAGTAGGAACTTTAGAAGCCCCAGGGGAACTCATCTGTGTTGTGCCCACGTTTGGCCAGCAAGAGTAAAGTGCTGATAGGAGACAGTGGCTTTCTCTGCTTCCACCGCTAGGGGCAAGGTTCTGGGTCTGAGCATGCAACATGCTGATGGGGGGAGACCCACCAGGAAGTAAATACACAGCTAAAACGCTCAGGAAGCTGAGTTCTGTGGCTTCCATGGGAAGATTCATCTGGAGTTTACAAGCACAGGGTTTAGGGTTCCGGCTTCTCAGCGAAGCTGGGTGGGATTTCTTATTGTATATAAAACAAAGCACGTCGTGTTCATAGAACCACTGCAGAGGGCGAGAAAGCTCAACCTCTTTTCTGGTGGCATCCTTCCGGGGTTATGGAGAGAAACTTTTGCTCATCTACCCTTTGCCACCAGTAAGGCTCACCTGTCATGACCCGTGGGTTCATGCACAGTCCTGGAAGGCCACCAGAGATCCTAGATGGTGGTCCAAGGTGGTCCTGGGTTGGACCTTCCCTCTGCATGCTCCACTTTCTCCAACGCCTAAAAGCAGGTTGCTGGCTTCTCCTTACTGTGACTCTGCACCCTCTTGTTCCCTGGAGTAAGGATAAGAGCAAGGCGGAGCTAAGCGGGGGAGCAAGGGGAGCTAAGCCGGAGCAAGGCGGAGCTAAGCCAGAGCTAAGCCTTCATTATTGGTGAGGAATCTGAAGGCAAACTCAGAGCCTACCTCCAGGGGAGAGCAACAAGAGCAACTGCAGGGCTTATGGGAGTTTTCCAGGGAAGCTGCTGCTGGTGTCTAGGAGAGGGGTCCATCTGCTAGGTAGAGAGGGGGTGCATCTCTGGGTATGCAGGCAGCCATCAGCTATCTTTTATGGATGTAAACCCCAACTACACAGCAACAGAAGTGACTTGTCTGGAGTCTAGCCACCAGAATTATATGGGATCAAATATATGTGTATCGTATACATAGCATTATTCAGAGACTTTTATATCCTTGTATTCTGTATTGTTTGTTTATAAAATATTTGTGTAATATAAGGTCTATTAAAAACAGTGTTCTGTTCTGTCAGACCCCCTAGAGATTGTTAGGGTGATGGAATAGTCCACAGTAATATAAATATATACTCAAACATTGGTTAAAAGTACATGGCAGCTCATGTCAGCACTTGCAAAGTCAAGGCAGGAGCTTGAAACCAACCAAACATGATTAAGTGGATATATCTTATTTTTGCATATATGCATGTTATGTATGCATGGGTATGCTTACGTGTGTGTATGTGTGTGTGTATGTGCCTATCTGTATGTGTGGGTGTGTGCACACGTGGAGGCCAGATGTTCACTTAGGATGTCTTTTTCTAGCTCTTTTCATGTAATGTTTTTGATACAGCGACTCTCACGGAACCTAAAACTTGCCAATTTGTCTTGACCAGCTGGCCAGCAAGCCTCCAAGATCCTCCCACCTCAGTCTTCCTAGGTCAATGATTAAAACCGCAACACTGCTGTGCCTGGCTGTTTTATGTTTTAGCATGGATACAGAGGATCACGTGTGTACAGCAAGCACTTTAGCAATCGAGCCAGCTCCCCAAGTCCTCGACGTAAAAAGATAAAAATAAAACCAATAAAGGATAATTTCAAACCCCAGTAAAGAAATGGATGGAAAAATAACATTTATGGAGTGCCAAGTTAAATTCGTCCTCTCACCATAACCACTAGAAGTTTCTGTTGTTATTATTCTCATTGGACACACAGGGAAGTGTGCTTGGGATTCAGAGATATCACTGAGGTTGCACAGTGGGTTTTATGTTCCTGGTTAGAATGGGAACTGTGGCATCGAACTGGTACATAGAGGGACATTTCCATTTTTATTTCTAGCTGGAAGAGCCGAAGCTTTGGGAGAACCTCACAGGGAGGCAGAGGATGAAGGAGACTAGGACCTGACGCTTCTCTCTTCTGACTTATTCACGTAGCCATATGCTTAACCATACAATAAGCATTTAGGTCTGCTTCTGTAGCAATATGATTTCCTTTAGGCTTTCCGGTACCAAGAATAGAACCTAGGGCATCCTAACTGAGCGGTATTCCCAGCCCTTGGCAAAAGCATTCACCAAAGTCTACTACATACCAGTTTCTTTTCATCTTGTATCTATCCTCTTAATCACGATTTTGTTTGTTTGTTGAGATGGAGACTCTCTATGTAGCCCAGGCTATCCCTGAACTCACCAGGTAGCCCAGGTGAAATTAACGAACACTTAAAGCGATCCTCTGCCTTGACCTTGCAAGTGCAGACATGAGCCACCAATATTTTTTTTTCTTAAGCAATTAGTTTTTAAGTGTACAAGTGTACATGCTGCCATCCTTATTCTTACCTAGATAATTGGGTTTATTTAGGGCAGGCCAAAGCAAAAGAGGCTTGAAAATAACACAATTCCTATCCCTCTGCCCCACTCCTTTCTGCTGTCAGAACCTCTCTGCACCATGCTATACTCCTAATTTCTCTACTTTTTCTCATCTCCTCCAAGTCTTTGATCCTTTCTGCCTTCGCTCTGACATCCCCCTTACCTCAATCTTGTATCCCGTCCCCCAGTTCTGGTCTAGCCTATTGCTCTCCTATATTGCTCCCATCCTTCTCTCCTGGGGTCTACCCACAGTAGAACATTGTCCTCCTCTGCTATCAAGTCCAGGAGCCTGCAGCTCAATCCATCCCATCCTCTCCCCCTTGGTCTCCTCAGATTGGCCAGTGGCATGTGGCAGAGGGCCTCAGCATGGACAGCCGCCTCTACGCCTCCAACATCTCTGACAGTCTCTTCAACACCACCCTGGTCGTCACCACCATCCTGGTAAGCGGGGTTTCTCGGGCCTCCAGCTGCAGCTCCCGAGGGTGCCTCCTTCTCCCCGAGCTCTTGCTCATGGGCTTCCCAGGGAACAGAAGATAGAAATGCTAATCACAGCTCAGAGGCCAATTTATGACAGCGTAATTGCACTCCAGTTGCTGTTTCGTATGGAAATGATATCTGATGAGCCGCTGAGCAGCTGGGCAGAGGGAACGAGTCCACAGTGTGTAGATGCCTCTCCCAGGGGATCTGGGTGACAAGGAGAGCTGCTTAGAATCCCTAGAAATGGGACCTTCCTTCCAACAGAGGTGGGACAAACTGAATCCAGTCCTCTGAGATGATTCCCTCTTATTCAGAAGCCCACTTTGCTTAGTAGCTGCTATATCCAACACCAGCCCTGCATCCCAACACAGCCTTAAATGGACACCTAAATGTCTGTGGACTCCTATGGCCTTTTCTTCACTTCCAGGAAGTGACAAGAGAGTTCTCAATGAACCCATAAGTCAACCGACCATCTGCCTTTCCACTTGATTGATTTCAATTCAGTAATTACCAAGTCCACCTCCCAACTCTGCTCCCCGTTGTGTACCTGGCACTCTGCTTACTCACAAAAATCAAAGATGAGTATGCATTGGCCCGTATCTTCAAAGAGGTTATCATTGAGCAGATGGGCTAAGTCAACTACGTACCACCAAGGTCTTACCATTCCCGCTAGCCCTGAAGACCTCATGTTTCAAAAGATCTGTCAGTTAAGCCAACTACATGTTAAGCAATAATTGCTTCCTTCTCCCCACTCTGATATTAACTAATCAAAGGGTTATTTCCCACCCCACACAGCATCTCGCCTGGGAAAGATAACTAGTAGTCACATTGATATTCTTTCAGCCCCGAGCAAGACAATGTACAGGCTAGCTGTACAGTCTAACCCCTACTAGATAGATGTGCAAGGTCTTCAAATATATCTGTTTTCTCTCTCTCTCTCTCTCTCTCTCTCTCTCTCTCTCTCTCTCTCTCTCTCTCTTGAGAAAATAAAAGAAGCCTATAGTCCTCTATTATGACCCAGGGAGGGTGAGCTGGGATTACTGATCTATCATAAACAGAGTGGGGAAAAAGAAAGAAAGAAAGAAGAAAGAAAGAAAGAAAGAAGAAAGAAAGAAAGAAAGAAAAGAAAGAAAGAAAGAAAGAAAGAAAGAGAGAGGCAGAGCTGGAGCCCTGAGATGTGGAGGAGAGAGCCGTGGGGAGGGCAGCAAAACCTGAGAAAGCAACATCTGTGATGGACTCCGAAAGACAGGAAGCAGTCGCAGAGGGGAAAGAGAACAAAGGAGAGTGTTGCTAGGTGCTTTGGAAATGCCGGGGAAAACACAGGCTTTCCTGAGAATGGGCAACGGGCTGGGAAGGGGAAAGCATAACCCAGAATCAAGAGTCCACAGCACCTAGGATCCTGTATGCCCCGCCATTCATTCTAACCTTTATTTGGAGATAAGACGCTGAATGTTTTCATTTGTTCATCCAAGGAATATTGATTGCATGTCTATATGCTTGGCATTCTTCAAGGTATTCAGGGAACTAAACACAAAAATCCCTGCCTGTTAGAACCTTCTGTTTTGTCGTAGGATAGAAGACAGGTCATAAAATGTCAACAAATATTGAGTGTTCCTTATTTGAATGTCTTTGGACCCCAAAATATTTCAACTTCATGTGTTTTTCAGGTTTGGGAATTTTTTTCATTAGACATTGCTAGTTGAACATCTGTAATGAGAAATCCTAGACTCTGAAACAACCTGGTAGGGTCCTGTTAGCACTCAAAATGTTTTCGATTTTGAAGTAGTTCAGGTCTGGCATTTGAGGTACAGATGCTTAACCTCTAGTCAAACCGTGCATTAGAAGGTGATCTGGGAGCAATGGTAGGCAGCATCAATTTCCAGGTGGTCAGAGGAGCCTCCTTAAAGGGGTGGCGTCTGAGTGGAGGCAAGACACGGGGGAGTAGCTACTCACCCCCCCCCCATTCCATTGTCAGGAAACAGCAAAGAGAAGGAAGGGAAACAGGCTCCCAGGTCTCAGCCTCTCCAGTGCCCAGCTCCTTCTCTGCTCACCTGAGCCACTTAGAATGCCAGGAAGATCAGGCATGACTGCTGGGCCCTCCCTCCACCCATCTTTTCTATCTGTGGAACTTCTTGAGTCTCTTCCCTTCTACCAGTCTCACAGCCTAGTCCAGAGTTCAGCCTGCTCCTGTGCTCTTTGTCCCCAAGTCACTGGTGGAGTCCCCCCAGGATCCCCCTCCACTTGCTAAGTATATCTCCCCATGCCCCTCACAACTGTCAAGACATTTCCTTCCTTTGTTTGTGTTCTAAATCCATCCTACTCATATAAATCACTATATCAAAAGCTTCTCCATGCAGCCTTAGGGCTCAGGGTTCCTTACCTCCCCATACTTCCTTGGTGGGATGCTGTTTCCCTCCCCTCTGGAAGACTTTCCCCAGCCCAAAGGTCATCTCTATTCTGGAATCTTCCCTTGTGACTCCTGCCTTTTCTGCCCCTGACTTTCTCCACAGCCCTCTGACCAGACCTATCTCATGGATTTCTCACATCCCCTCTTATGAATGGGAGTGCCTCAAATATCGGGGTGCCTGACACACATAGGAGCCTAACAATTAGAGTCTGAGTGTGGAAATACCTTCGAACAGAATCCGAGGGAGGAATTTTGAAAAATGCTTTCAAAGCTAAGCAAAGTTGGGGCAGGAAGCAAGGAACCTGCTAGAATAGGTTCTTCTTGCCTCCTCACATCTGGAATCTGACTGTGGTAGAGGCTTCTGCTGTGTTGAAGCCAGAAGGTCATATTCTTAGACGGGGAAGTTACTGAGGGCAGGGGGGGGGGGTAGGGGGGCGTGTGCGCATATGCATGCACGTGAGTGCTTGTGTTTGTATGTTCAGATTAACACAGACATTCTTGAGAAGTTGGTGCTGGCAAGAGCTTCTGTGTGAAGCTAGTTCAAAGGAAACCAGAGTGTTTCCTGTACAGATGTGGCTGAGGTGACCCATCCAAACCAGAAACTTTTACTAGGAAGAAAGGCGCTAATCAAGCCCTGTGTGGTCCAGCATGTGGTGATCCTGCGTGATCATCCCGTAATTCAGGGCAGAGCCACGTGACCTCACTCCCGCCAGGGACACATCGGATCAGCCCCAGCTCCCATTTTCAGAACACATTTTCTGTGCTGCGTCCCATGTTAAACACATAGCTGAAATGTCACCTCAGGTTCTCCCACCATCCCAGCTGAGGACAAGCCAGCACTCGGCCTCCCTCATTTGTCATTGCCAGTGAGCCCCAGGCCTGCTAATCCTTTGGCTGTCCTGTACCTCTCTCCCCTCCAAGATCAGCCCTGTGAACATTTCCTTTGAACATGACAGCAGATTCCTAGTGAACTTGAGAGTAGAGTAAGTAGGAGAATTTCTTAGACTAACTAAAAAAAAAAAAAAAAAAATCTTGTTCTAAAGTAGAGCCCCCTCAGCCATGTGCCATCCACGAAGAAGAGGCCTTTCTCACTCATAATGAACAGGTATCAGGGGGTGACAAGGGTGACAATGAGGGAAGCAATGGCCTCAGACCCCAGTCATGTCACACCTGGGAGCCACACAGTCTTGTGTGAAGAAGAAACATTGGATGATTTTCACAGACACCTTGGCCTGAGCCTAGGGACAATTCTAACACGTGCATCGGTGTCAGAAGCAATGTGACTTCAAGGTCAGCATGAGTTAGTTTAGCTGGGACGGCATGGAGATGAATGTGTTGTGGAGAGGTCCTTGAGCTAAGGACAGCCTGTGTGGTAGGTGAGGAGACTAACTCATTGCCATGACCATGGACTCAATCACAAGTTGAGCCCCACAGCACCTTCAACTCAGAGCCCACACCCCTGACATACAACCTACTCCTGATGAGACACACAACATTCTATATTCATGATGCTCAGACCACTCCCCACTTCCCAGATCTCTGATTGATCTGTCCCTTCATCACTCCGTATAGAAGCCCCCTCTGAACTCAGCCTTCCACATATCCCACTGCTGGGATGCTCACCTGTTTCTCTGGTGGTGCCTCCATAATCCCTGTGTGCATCTCTTTCTCTACCAGTCATGCCCAGCCCCCTGTGCAGTTCTGCAGACCCACACTCAGCACATGCCTTGGACCTTTACTCTTGTGTGCTGCCTGCACGACTCAGGCTGGCACCAGCTTGCCTCTTCTCTGTAATCTGCACATGTACTATGCCCAAGACCTCTTCCCAGCTTTGTCTCCATCCAGTGCTTCCAAGAATCTGGGTCCACAGGTGACTCCTCCTGTTCTGCCTTCTCCAACTTCCCTGATTTGCAGGAATTCCTTGTCACCTGTCATCACATGACCCCTGTCCTCTCACCTCTTAAAAGGAGTCCATCACCATACCGCCTGAAGAAACTACCGTACTACAGGGTATCACAGATGACACATTCTTGTGCACAGAGAGGTGTGACTTTGAGGTAGAGAGGATCTTTGTGAGCCTACCTGATGCATCCACCTCCCACCTTCTCTAGCTCTCCATCCATTCCTTTATTCATTTACACCTTGATTCTTGTAGTCCACACACCTTCCATGCCTGCTTGGAAATGTTTTGGAACCAAGACCCAGCAGCAGTGCACAGCTGTGCTCTTTTCTGAGTAGGAATGGCCATATTCTTCTTCTTCTGGCTTCTTCCCATGGACTTTCGGACCCCTTCATTCCTCACTGTTGGCCTCTGGTTGCTGGTGCTATCGTTCTACATGGCTACTCTTCTCTCTCCATCCTTTCTAAAATTAGGTTCCCTTGAAGGTGTGGTTCTCCATCACTCTTAGCCTGTCTTGCATTAGTTCTTTCCCATGATGCCCCACAGTCTCCCTGACTCCAAACCACTGCCCTTCTTGCCCTCATCAGCATGTTTAATCTCCATTGGTCTCCCCGCAGCCAGTATAGACAACCCTCATTCCAACCCCAGTATGCCCTTGATCTTCTTTCCTGCCCAGCCATCCATGGCCAATGTGACTCCATCACCAGTCATAGTTACAGATGCCAAGGATCTTAGGAGCCCTGTTCTCTGTACCCAATGCACAGCCAGGTATGGAGCTGACTTCCTATGACTTTACATCCTTTTAGCTCTTTCCAGTCTTGCCTGAGTCACATGTACTCAGGACTCAGTCATATATCACAACAGAACGTGTTCCTTGTCAGCACTTAGTATTTTTATTAATCACAGTTTTATGTCTTCAAAATCCAAGATGTTTCTCCATTCCATCTCATTTGACACACAATGGCCTCATCCCACATCCAGATCCATGCTTAGCCATTTACATCACTCTCTATTTCTCCCCCTAACTCTTTTGGCATAGCCATGGGTCCCTTACACTGGAGACCTCTCATGGACCACACCCCTTCTCACAAGGAATTGTATCTGAGCATGTCCTATCCTGGCCCAGAATGGTCCAACCCCCACCTTTTTGTCTACTCGGGTTTCCACATCTCTCTGCCAAGAGCCTGTCTGGATCTCCCTTCTCTGTGGCATTGTCTCTAGACATCTACCAGAGTGACCTGCCTGCTTCCCAGTGCTCTCTGCCTTGCAGTCCAGCTATTTGTTTATGTGAATGGTCTTTTAAATTTTTATACAGGATCTTGCTATGTAGACCAGGTGGCCCCTGACCTTACAGAGATCTGCCTGCCTCTGCTTCCCAAGTGCGGAAATTAAAGGCGTGTATAGGAAACCTGGTTTTTCTTTTTGAAACAATACGTGCTTTAACATTTCTGTCTGAGTTAGAGTTATTTCTTAATATGATAACCTCAATTTCTAGCTCTTTTTGTAGATGATATGAATTTATTCTGCTTTCTGGCTAAGTAATATTCCTATGTGAGCATCATATTTTCTTTATCCATTCGTTGTGTCTATGTTTTTACTTAGCCTGCTATCTTGGGAGGATCTTTTGTAGTCCTTAGCAATAGGTTTGTGCATAGAGGACAAGATTGGCCCATGGGCCTGGAGTGCCCGGTGAGGTCAGATGATGACTTCTGATAGCATAAAGGGGTTTCACCTTGGCCCTATGTAGTGGGACTCATGTGTGTTCCGGATAAGAAAATGCCCCAAAGGAGTACTTTGGGGAGTAGGTAGATGGAGCTGATTGCCACTTTGACGGCTGCCTGTTACTCAAACTACATCCCTCCTCCTAGCCCCTCAAGTCCCTGGCCTTCTTTGCTCAGCCCTCCCCATCCCACATGGCTACAATACCAAGGCTAAGATGAGACTGACAGCTGCCCAGTTTCGCTGCAGGAAAACCCATACTTAATGCTGAAGGGGAACCACCAGGAGATGGAAGGCAATGACCGATACGAGGGATTTTGCGTGGACATGCTCAAGGAGTTGGCTGAGATCCTACGGTTCAACTACAAGATCCGCCTTGTTGGGGATGGTTTACGGCGTACCTGAGGCCAACGCACCTGGACAGGCATGGTTGGAGAGCTGATAGCTCGGTAAGGAGTCCAGTGGTTTGGACTATGTGGAATGGGAGGGTGCTGGGGGCATGGCGTGTGCTCTCTGCCTCACGTACTTGGTCAGTCATACTTATCTCCACCTATCCGTTCCAGAAGTCTTTAGTGAGTAAAATGGTAAAAATGATTGCTATGATTCCTATTCCAGGGTTCTCCCCAGCCAGCACTGGAACAAGTTAGATTTGGACTTTGGGTTCTATTTGTAGATGATCCCTGTGTTTTGTTTGTTGGTTCTGATGGTTTTGTTGCTCATTGACTCTCCCTTGTCCAAGCTTGGATGGGCCCTGGGAGAGTAGAGGACGTTTACATCAGCTGACTTGGATGTATGGGAAATGTAAAGGAAAATGTGGCAACATCGGCAGCTAGGGCTGAAGTGTCAGAGGTGTGGGTCTCAGTGATGGCTCACTTGTTTCTTCTTGTGTTCTTGTCCCCATTATTGATGTTTGTTTATAGACCAAGAGCCACGGTGCACCAGCGTGTGCTATCGGTTTTCAGGGCAAATGGAAGACTTGATTAGACTCCAGGTCACTCCAGAATGCCAGTTGTCTCTCAGGTTAAAGCAAGGGCACAAAACAAGGTCCTCTGGGGAAAAAGTATTATTTTCCTTGTAGACATGATCAACAACTGTAGAAATGAGTGAAACCATTGCTAATTCACTGTCCATGTTTCTACGGTTGAGTTTTAATGACCAGGACAGGTAAAGAGGACAGAATGCAGACAGTACATGTCTTAGTCCTTATGTAAGCTTGAATCTTTGCTTCCTCTCTGTGATTTCAAGGGCAGGAGCAGCTTCCATGGCCTCCCAGCATGAGCTGATGGTCCTGGGCTCTCCATGCGGTATCTCTGATCTCCTTGGACTATTGCTGTCTGTACTTCACACATGAGCAGTCTGAAGGACTCAAGCTTAATGATGTGTTAAGTTAACATTGTATTAGAGTGTGCTGGGATTCAAGCCCAGATCCCTTTCCTCATTGAATGATAATCATGTGCTGCATAGAGAGAGGTGTTTTCATCTGTGATGACAGCCTCATAAGATGATATTGTCTGGTGATATCATAGCAGTCTTAGTTCGCATGTTACATATGATGATGATGGTCTCATAAGATTATATTGCCTAGTGACGTCATAGGTGTCTTTATGAACTTTATGATGTTTACACCATGACAAAAATCACCTAACAGCTCATTGCTCAGGACAACTATCTCCAAGATCAGACCTCTATGACTATAATAAGACTTTAATCCTTTCTATGTGCCAGACTTAGGTTATAAGATAACATTTTTTAATCCCTGTCTTTGAGGCTATAAATACTACTTAGATTTTTGAAGCAGTAGTTACTGTCAGTGACTACAAAGAGTTCTGTGTCAGTGAGAGTTGTAGAAGAGGTGTTTAAGAGCTAATCAGGGAGGATCCTGAGGCCAGGCCAGGCAGCCCAAGCTGCAACATCTTCAGGGCTCCAGCAGGGTAAGCAGCAAACCCCAAGCAGGGAATTATGAACCACCCTGGGGTTCAGGGTGAGCCTGTTCAAAAATAAGGTCTTACTTACAGACTGAAGCTGGGGATGGAAGGCCAGTGGGTCAGCAGAAGCTTCAGCAAGGTCCCAGGCTGTGGTGGTTTGAATGAGAATGACTCTCATAAACTGCTTGATCCCCAGTTGGTGGAACTGTTTGGAAAGGATTAGGAGGTGTGGCTTTGTTGGAGGAGATGTGTCACGGGGATGGGGTATGAGGTTTCAAAAGTCTATGCTATTCCCACTCTGTGCTTGCTCTCTCTCTCTCTCTCTTTCTCTCTCTCTTTCTTCTTCTTCTTCTTCTTCTTCTTCTTCTTCTTCTTCTTCTTCTTCTTCTTCTTCTTCTTCTTCTTCTCCTTCTTCTCCTTCTTCTCCTTCTTCTCCTTCTTCTCCTTCTCCTCCTCCTCCTCTTCCTCCTTCTCCTCCTTCTTCTCCTTCTTCTTCTTCTCCCTTCCCTCTCTCCTGTCATGGATAGATGTGAGATCTCAGCTGCTACTTCAGGGCCATACCTGCCTGCCTGCTTCCATGCTGCCATGCTGGTTATAAACACTAATCTCTGGAACCATGAGCCCCTGTTAAACACTTTCCCCTATAAGTTGCCTCGGTCATGATCTCTCTGCACAGAAATACAAAAGTAACTAAGACACCAGGGGCTTAGAGATGGGGACACACCCTCAATGGATGCAGAAAGACAATCAATGCTCTTCTCTACACTCCCAGACCCCTTTGGAATGCTTGTTTGGTAACTTTCCTATGAAGGCTCCGCTTCACAACCCACAGCGACCTGAAATTTCAAGCCTTTTCTTTGCCCCTCATCTATGTCCTTGGTCACCTTGAGTCGAGCTCTTTAGTCCCCCAGGCTGCCTGGTGTCTGGCAGGAAGACTCTGGGGATGGAGGAGTCACTGAACAACCATCTCCTTATTAGCCCCCTAATGAGCTGTGACATAGACTGCAGAGAGGGAGAAGATCCTGGATGAGAGGGCATGTATCTACATACTGAGTAACTTGGGCAATCAGACAAGGATCTTAAAATTCACCCTAGCTTGTCTTCCAACAAGAACAGTGCTGTGTTGATCTCATAAAAACTTGGGGACATGGTATTATGTAGCTAGTCCATTAACTCAATGAGCACTTACTTAATACTTCCCACTCTTCCAGACATTGGAGATACATGAGACCACATATGTATGGACAGTGCCCGTATAACTCCTGTAGCTAGAGAGCGAGTCAGAAGGTCATGACTAACCACATTTGGATATAATTTTGGACTATGTTAAGTTCAAGAGAGGCAGGGGACATGGAATTTTGAGAGTACATCTAAAGAGAATGGATCTTGTCTGGAGAAGTGGGGACCCTGGTGAGTGCTACCTTTCCTGGGGAGACGACTGGACTACCCTTTGGAGAATGAGTAGTGACTGGGTCACATGAAAAGAGCTTTTCATATAATAAGGTGTCTGGATATCACCGGGGCTGTCCCTGGACAGAAATAGGGGAATGTCAGATATCATTTCTACCAAAACTCCCCAAGGATATGGGAGATCTAGACCCAGATCCATCCTCAAAGATACTTCCCCAAACTGGTACTACAGTATTGCCCATGACATTATTGGGGCAGTGGGAACATCCACGCTGGAGGAGACCTTAGAGGTAATCAGACCAAATCTGTCTCTTACACAGAGGAGGAAGTGGAAGTCAAGTTAATTGGTGCAAGTAGTAAGTTCACAGCCTGGATTGGCTAACTTCAGCGCTCATGATCTGGGAGAGCATAGGTTTCGGTGTCGTCTGGATGTTAAACAAAGGTTTCAGCATCTACTTGACAGTTGTGTGTACTAAAGTCAGTTCTTCTGTCCTTGCCACTTCACTGCAACAGTGTCCATCTGGAAGGAACGTCTTGTGAAAAGCTACACACACACATACACACACACACACACATACACACACGCACGCACACATGCACACACGTACTCATTGGGCATACAGGAAGCCTTGCACAAGGTATTGCCAGGGCACCTGGTGCACTAGTTGAGAAAGGGCATTCAAACTCTTCCTGGATATGTGTGTGAAAAAGCATCCCAGCATGCCTTTCATGTAGATGCCACTAGCACTGGGAGTAGTGTATTCGGAATGAAAGAACAGACACTCGTAGAAGCAGGCCAGAGGGGGGGCAGCATCCTGCTGGGACTAAGTCTGAGCAGGGGGAGGGTGGCTGTGTGGAGAACTTTGAGTTTGGATTTGTTTTGCCCTAGTCAGCCGTCCTGAAGACCTGCTTGGGGAAAGGTAGGCTTATTCATCAGAGGGAGCACCCCCATCTAGCTTCACGGTTCAGAGCGAAGCACCCTGTTGGCATGCGGGCCCCATGTTGGCAGAATGGCACATTTAGGTTCAAAGAGAAAAGAGCTTTGCAAGGCTTAGATTCAAGGCTCATAAGCCTGGGACATCAAATAGCTCTTACCAATGACATTTTGACGAATTAAGTGTAAATGAAGCTGAAATGCCTTGTTCCATCTCCTCTCCTGGGAAGGGACTTTGCCAGAGACCCGGAGAGGTGGCTGTCCGTGGCCTCAATCCACTGGGAAGATTGGCCAGAGACATTTTGCTGAACTGAAAGAAAATTCAAATAGTTCCCTGAGATCACTTTCCACCTTGAAGCCAGAGACGATTTTAACTGCAAATGGGTCATAGAACAATACTCAGCATTCTTTAACAGAGAGAAATTGATCCGGGGCCCCCAGATGAGTGTACCACTCATTCTTTACCTCCCCTGCCCCTCGTGGCAGCCGTGATGTGGTGAGGGGGCATTTGGCATCGCCCTCCTGTGAAGGTTTGCTCTCAACAGTCAGGCAGAGGTGGCCTTGAATTATACCTCCACACTTCACTCATTCATCAAAATGCCTACTTCCTGTCAAGAACTGCTTAAATATGAGGGATTACCTGTAAAAGGTCTGGAATCTATTCAAAGCGTTAGACGAGAAAACTGAGAATTACTGTACGGTGTGACATGTGATGTATTAATAACAGCTGTAAGAACGGCGTCATAGGATGACAAAGGCTAACACATTACATGTTTCCGATGGTGCTAGGGAGTGAACCTCATGCTTGCTAAGCACACACTCTACCACTAAATGACAACCTCCTTTCACTAACTTGAACTTTATCTTCTGGGGTGTTTGGTGGTGGTGGTGGTGGTGTGTGTGTGTGTGTGTGTGTGTGTGTGCACATGCGTGTGTGAGCTAGTGGGTATGTGTGCGTGCGTGGGCGTTTGTGTGTTAATCTTTACCTAAAATGAAACTCTATTTGAGACAGGGTCTCTCTTGTTTACCACTGCATACCCAAAGCTTACTTGCCTGACAGCTTTCCTGTGGTCTTCTGTTTCCACCTCCTTCCTCTCTGTAGGGGTACACTGGGATTACAGACACCATGCTGTTGTCTGATGTGGAACTCACTTGCTTATTGATAGGTCAGGGAGAATATGAACCAGTTGTGGTGGTGGCTCAGGGAAGGGTACACAAAGGCAAAACCAGCTCAGCAGAGTAGAAAAGTCTCTACTCATCTGAAGTCCACCTGCTGTGGTTTCAGATAAAACCATGGACCTGCAAATACAAAAGGCAAAATTCCAGAAATAAATTGTTTCTAAATTTTCACTTGTGTGTCATTATAAGTAGCATGATAAGATGAATCATCTTCCTTGCCCAGTGTGTCTACATGGTATATGCTACCCACCCCTTAGTCACTCACTGTCTATCAAATATGGCGATACTGGTATTCGAGTTGCTGTCATCTCCTTATTTTACTTAATAATGTCCTCAAAGCACAAAAGTAGTGATAGTGGCAATTCATATGTGTCAACGATAAGCCCTTTCATAAAATACTACCCATAGGTGAGTGGGTAAAACTCTCAACTTAATAAGGAAAAAATATTGCGTTCTGTGTGGTTAAGATCCATGGTAAGAATGAATCCCCTGTCTGTGTGACTGTGAAGGAGGGGAAAACAATATGTTTTTGTTCTTGTACCTCAAGCTGCAAGTTACAGACATAGTAGGTGATGGATGCTCAGTGAAGACAATAAAACACCGTAGAGCTTGGAGTTCTGTCCGGTTTCAGACATCTGATGGATGTCTTGGAGTGCACTCCTCTCAGCTAGGAGAGGGATCCTGGAGAGGTCAAGAAGGATCATCTTTGTAGAAAGGACATTCTGGGTGTAACGGGTGGTGAGATTCATTTATTACCATGCTCTTGGCTCCTCCAGACAACCATAATCAAGCATAAGAAGAGCCAGAGAGGAAAAGGTTATATTCATGAGCCAGTTGGGATGGGATTCTTGTGTTTAAATCTGTAAGCTGTGTTCAGACAACTGGTGGCCACTATTGACTGAAGACTAGGCAGTCAGTTTATTGTATTCGGAGAGGAATGGCAACTTGACTTTGGTCTAGGGGTTACTTAGCAGAAGAGAGGTCAGATACCATGTGTACATCATTTCATTAGGCAGATGCCAGTGATTCAGGAAGATGGCATGAATGGCCAATGTTGAGGATGCCCCAGAGTGATGGAGAGAGTGCAGGGATTCTTAACACTTAGATCTACAACCTAGTAAACTGGGAGGCTTTCATTTCCTGTCAGTTGGTAAACACGAGTTAAGGTTGTCCTGCCTGCCTCTCAAGGGAAGAGGAATGGGCTGGCTGGCCCGGAAAGCTCTTTCTGGAATGTTTCCTTGTGTGCGCAAAGTGTGACTCTGCTTGCAAACCATGACCACCTGGGAAGAAAGGCAGTTCTTGTTGCTTCTGCTTGATTCGTTATCCACAGACTGGGAAGTTAAAGGGCGAGGACATGAACTCCATCTTGGGTCACAAGTACCTTCCCTTTCCCTCCACCATTCAGGCCCCCCTGAATGGCAGTGTCTCATTTGAGTTCTCTAAAGGCTGTTTTGGTGTCCTTAGGTCCTTTTAGGTGCACTTGATTAAAAGCCAATAAAAGACCCTTCAGGTCTGCTTGGCCTCTTGCTTTCTTCTGGATGGCTGTGTAGCTGCCAGCATGCACAGGGCTCTCTCTGCTTTCCCAGCATGAGGAGTGAGTATTTCATTTTGCAGAAGACTACAGTGGGGCCTCCAGAGCCACAGCCTGCCATGGTTGGGAGGCCCAGCAACACTCTCTGTCCCCTGGTTTTGGTGGAAGTCCACCCAGGAGTTTCCAGAACTTTGCTTCCCTCTGATTTCCCTTGCCATTGTCACAGAATAAAGTAGGGTCATATCTGCCTCAGACATTTGGTCACATCTCTCCTTAGATCAAATCTGAGCAATGAAGAAAGAAAGGATGAGGGAGGAGGGGCTGGTATCTCCAAATGCCAAGTAAGAGTTTCAGGCTCCCTGTTCCATTTATCACAGATAGCTGTGAGACCAGGATTACTACCCTGTTTCACAATAAGGACATGGGAACTTGGGAAGTTCTATAATTAGCCCACCTCCAGACACACCTTGTATGATCAGAGCTTAGAGCAATATCCTCTTCAGTTCCCAGGCTCATGTTCTTCCCACTGAGCTATGGCGGCATGAGAACAGGTGACTGTGACAGAGAATGTCTTGGGTGGAGAGCTTCTGTCCTCTTCATCTGCATGCTAGGATGGGGAGGAAGGACTAGGTTGGTCCAGGATCATAAGCAAGGAAGCTCTCAAGGATCTGTTTGAGGGTGACATTTGATTGACACTTGTGCCTGTAACCCTGTATCTAGAAAGTAAGGTATTGTGGTCTGAATATAAAATGTGCTCCCCGCCCCCTCGACAGGCTGATATGTTTGAATTCTTGATCCCCAGCTGGTGGTGCTGTCCTGGGAGGTTCTAGAGCATTGGGTTGTGGGGTCTCACTGGAGGAAGTGTATTGTTAGGGGTGGGGCTTTGAAGATGTTAAGTGGACCTGGCTTGTGGTCTTCTTAGTCTCTGAGTCCTAGAGGCGAGAAGCAACAGCCTCCCATTCCTGCCGCTGTCCCTGCCAACCATGATGGGCTCTGGCCTCTGAAACCATAAGCCCAAGTAAATCTCCTTCCTGTAAGATGCTTCTGTCACAGCAACAAGAAATCAAGCATCGTGGGTGGTCCTTTTATGAGCAGCAAAGCCATACCCCTCCCCACATTATGCATGGGTGCACACACCATTATAGGCAGAGAAGATGGAGCCTCAACTGACTCATGAGTGGAAGCACTGGGTCTTGAAACCAGGTACCTTTTCTCTGGAAACTTTCCAACAGGAAAGGGAAGGGCAGACCCCAGCTTTTGTACAAGGTCCCCTAAGGGATAAGTCATGGAAAGACCAAAGTCTATCATAGCACAATGCAAGAGTACAAGCCAAAAGCCACCTGACCAGAGACCTGTCTGGCAGCTCCTTGAGGGAAAGCATGGTCACCCTGTGCATGTTGACCTCCTTATGGAATGGATGTAGGACATGAAACACAGTCAAAGCAGCACTAGGTTGGCAAGACAAGGTGCCAGGTGTCATGGGACAAGTCCTTCTTTGGCATTCTATGGAGAACACTCATTGGCAGGTCTATAGCAACTTGGTTGTCAAGTCAAGGGTCAGACAAGAAAGCTTTCTGGGGATCAGTCAGCAGACTGATTTGACACCTCTGATGCATCTGTCACTGTGGTAGGCTCTTGGAAATCAGACAGGAGGTCTTATCTTTGGAAGCTATGGGTGAGGTAAAGTGAAGGTAAGAGAAATATTCAACATGTAAACAAAATTCATATAGGTAAACTATTTGCCAGAAAAGCCCAAAGTAGACAGTTATTAACACAATATCTTCATGCCACCAGAGAATACACACAGTTTGACTCCTGACCTCCTAGAAAGTGGGTGTGACCTGGTCCTTTCATGGGACTGTGGAGACTGAGGCCCAGAAAAGGCAGCTGCAGGTTTGAGGGAAGGCCTCAGGGTCTCGATTGTGGGTCTTTAGATCCCAGTATTGCTCCTTTCCCACTGAAGGTGTTGATTGGAGAAATCTGAAGTGGGCACATTTCACTTAGGTTTGGAGCTATCTTGGCTGTTTCAGACTGGGAACTTCTCCAAGCCCCAGGGGCGCCTGGGAAATGTATCAGAAGAGTCACTTCACCGGGATTATTTTTGCTTTCCCCACTGAGTGCCAGCTGTTAAGGGGAGAAAGGGGTCTGTAGAGGAAATGAGAATGTGTTAATTAAGGTCCCCAAACTTTCTAAGGGATGGCTTGCGGCCACAAGAGATGGGCAGCAGAGGGTTGATGTGGGACAGGAACAAGAAACTGTCTCCTGTGGGCAGTTAGGAACAGTAGTGTCATGACTTCTAAGGACACTTTGGCCCCAGTCCCTTACCCCTATGACAAAGGTGAGTGTGTCCCCTGGATATGGAATTTCCTATGTACTAGGTCTATCTGAGGTCACGTGTGTTTTTGAGAGAGTTCTGTTCAGCAAACAGGGACTTAACCTCTGCTTAGTCCCCAGAGCCACTGTCATTCACCACCCAGTTTGGGGAATTCTGCTTCTGGTTGCCCCCTCAGCCTGTCTCAGGGGTTACTAACTCTGGTCTTTGGACTCTTTCCTTTCCTAAGTAGAATGCAACTCTTGAAGCTAGGCCCCTACAAGGCCTTCTCATGGACTCCCATCTTGGCCAGCCAATAGTACCTGCCCCTAGATGTCTTGATGTGGTTGTAGCTTCAGGCTGAATCTCAGAGTTCACATTCTGTATACACAGAACCTTGAAGTACAGCGGTGCTGGATGTATGTTGTCCAAGGAGTGAGCATGGCTCCAGACCCAACCAATCTCCCTAGGCTCACCCATGCAGCCCTCTAATGTGGAGTTTTATCCACCTGTAGTAGATTTGCTTCCTACGAACATGCCTATAGCTTGTGAAGCCTGGTACCCAAAAGTCTGCTGGAAAGCCCTCTCTTTAATATTCGTATTACTGCTCCGATTCCATGGGGAATGAGGCCCAGTATATAACACGAAGCCATAGCATGAGATATATGCAAAGCGGGATCACATACCAAATTTATGGGAGCAGAGAAGAGAGAAACTCATTAAGCTGTAGGAGGCAGGCAAGACGTTAGAGCAGAGCTAATGAAAATCATAGCGATTGTTTATTGAACACCTAGTACCTGCGGGTATTCTTTATGAATCATTTCTTCTCTACAAACAATCTTGCGATATAAATATTACTATTCATATTTCACAACAAAGAAGCTGAGGTTAATTTCTGCTTACCAGAGAGTTTACCTCCAAGTCACATAAATTGATCTTGAATTCAAAGCCCAGTCTTACTGATGCCAAAGTCCACGATGGTAACACTAGGATCCTTCCGTGGATGTTATCATCAGCTTGGACCTTGACAGACAAGTAAGAGTTTAGCAAGAGGGAGTTAGTTCCAAGCAGAGGAAAGTGGGAAGGGTCTGAAAGGCAGAACGTATTTAAGGGCCATAAAGAGTACAGTGTGCCTCCATCATGGGTTCAAGGGACATCAATAGCTTGGTGTGATGCTGAGGAGGAAGCCTGGTGGAGCCTCTGTAGATCACAGCCAGGAGATAAGACTGTGTCCTGAAGGTAGTGGAGAGACACTAGAGCCTATTAACCAAGGATCGACAGGACTCAGTGTAGAATGAACTCTAGAGCAGAGGTCTCAAACTGTATCAGAAGCATCAACGCCATCTTGTCCTTGCTGGACATCCAAATTCTCATGCCTTATCCAGACATTCTGAATGAGAGACTTGGAGTAAGGGACATTATCAGGCTGCAAGTTAACATGTCCCTGGAGTGATTGTGATGCATGTGGGAAAACACTGGTTCCCAGTCTAACTCAGCTCGAGAAATCCTGGTATCCAGGACTGGTTGGATGGATGGTTTGGGAAAGAATAAGAAGTCCGAATGAAGATCATGGTAGCAATGGATGGAACAGGCATTCCAGACTTAGAATGAACTGTGCTTGGTTGCTGAATGAATGAGAGCAAGGAAGACGGCTGAAGACTCCAGGCTTACTCTCGATCTCTCTTTTGGATGACAGGGAGGACCAGGACCATTATGGTATGCTCAGAGAGAGACACTGTAGATACAATGATGGAGAGTAGATGGCATGAATACAGCAAGCCAGCAAGGTGGGCAAGGAAGGCCAGCAAGCCAGCAGCTCTGGGCCCCAGTCCTATTCAGAACTGACCGCTGTCAGTTCTATTCATGAGATGGTGTCGTGGGAAGAATGTGCTCCTGTGCTCGCCGCCCCTTAACCATCCCCTCCAAGCCGCCCACCAGCCTTCATCAGCTAGCAGCCATGTGGACTTGGAGAAGTGGCTGCATTCATTACATCTCTCAGAACTGTGACAATGTCCCTAACAGAATGGCCCGAAGGAGGATTTATTTTAGTTTGTTGTGGTGGCGAAAGGATTATGGACGGGCTCCATAGCAGCAGGAGGATGGAGAGAAGGCTCTCACATCCTGGCAGTTCAGGAAGCAGAGAGCTTGGACCAGGACCAGAGGCAGATATAAAACCTTCCAGGCCAGTCCCCTGTGGCCCAGTTCTGACTGATCGCTGTCAGAACTGCTCAAATATACCAAGTTTCCCTTGCCCAGTGGGAGGAGCCTCAGTCACTAAACCTGCTACAGTGGCTCCCTGCTCTGTCCAGCAGGCAGCTCCTTCCCATCCCTCACTTCCGCTCTCCTTCTCTCCTTGCCAGGGCTGCTGGTGCTCTGCTTGCTTTTTGCTCTGGCTTGGTCTCACTGGTTCACGGGTTCCGGACAGAATCATGATATGCTCCAGGAGTCAGAGCCACATACTATTTTTCTTGCTGGCCTGTGCTTGTCAGAAACACCTGATGTCACACCACACACACACACACACACACACACACACACACACACACATATACCAGCATGAAGTCAGACTTGAATCGGCAGCACCAGTGGCCGTGACACCTATAAAAGCAAGTCATCTCCGACCCCACAAGACTGGGGATTGTTTCTTGTCTTTCTGAGCCCTCATATGCCAAGCCTCTGACTCCATCTACATATGCATTTGCTATCCAGGCAGGAAAAAAAATAAATAAATAAGAAAGGCTAGGTCCCTTGAGAAGGCAGCATGTGGTCAGGGCAATGAATTTGAGCTGCCAGGGAAAGCGCTATTGGCTTCTGCTAGGCAAGTTCCCACTCAAATCGAGGAGACAGACTGAGCAACCTGCTGTGTCCAGACTGCAGTGGAATGTAGCTGCCAGCGAAGGCACAGAAGGGAGAGCATGACCAAGGGTGTGTGCGGTCAGCAGGAACAGTAGGCGTGCGTGTACCCGGGGTCAGTCTCTCCAATATTAAAAGGGAGTCAGAAGGGTAAGAGGAAATAAAGAAACAGGCCACTCTTAACTGGTTGGCTTTGGAAAACACCACAGGAGTTTCCCAAAGCAGAGGCCATGTTCCCTGACACTCCCAGGAATGGATGGAGGAAAGATATGGATTCCAGAATCGAAATCTGTATCTCAAGAGCAATGAAGCTTACTGAGCAATTATCCGTGTTGGGCCTTGTCTATCTCTCCTTCCATCCTCCCACCAACCCTGGGAAGAAGGAGTGAAGTGTTACCATTGATGCTCACAGAGGCTAAGTGACTGACCCCAGGGACCTAACAGCCCTACCTGATACTGCCAGGTAGGAACTAGGAGGTAGTTCACACATGCTGCTGTGAGCATCACAGTCTCTTCTCTGTTTCTGAGAAGACTCCACTCGGGTGAGGACAATGGGTCCTGGGAGGGGTGGTGACTGCAGCTCTTCTAGGAGAGCCCAGACCCCGTCTCCCCTGCAGGCTTTGTTGGATGCTCACAGCCCACAAAGTTGGCTCCTCAGGGCTTCATACAGTCTGTTCAGTTGTTTAGACCAGATGCAGAATCTGGGCTGATGCCATCCGGCAGCACACCCAAACCCAGTTACAATTCCAGTTGTTCACTTTGCCTCTTCTTGCTTTAGAAGTCATGCAGGTGTTGAGCAGAGACATACCATACCTGAATTTACCTTTCCCAGCCCACGTGAAGTCAATGGTGGGGGTTGGAGCACATTTAGGGACACTTCCAGCCTTCAATAGTCTCACTAGCTCTTACCTCAGAGACAACAGTGTTCCATGTCACATTTGTCTCTGTTTTACTTGAGCTAACCTGTTAATATTTTTAAAGTGGTGTTGGAGAATTGGCTCTCAGTTAAGAGTGTCTACTTCCCCAATAATGAAGACCAGAATTCAGATCTCAGCACCTCAAAAACAAGTTGGGTGCTCCATTAATACCTATCAGTCCATCTTTAAGTGGGCAGAGACGGGGGTGAGGGGCGCTAATTGGGCTTGTTGGTTTCCTAGGCTCAGAGAGAGAGACTCTGCCTCAAAGGAACAGGGTAGAGTGTGGTAGGAGAGGCCACTCAGGACTCTTTTCTGGGCTCTGCACACATGTGCAGGCTTCACACACATGTGTGGGTACACAGAGACATTCACACAAAAATAAACAAATCTTTAAAATGTTGCTGACTTAGGTTTACAGAGAGGTGTACAAGCTATGAATCAGCTTGAAGAATTATGACAAGAGGACACACCTATGAGATCACTGTCATTATCAACACCTCAAAGGTCACCTTTTCAGTTCCTTACTCTTTCCATCTGCTTTTAGCACTCTTAATCTTCCCTCTCAAAGGTGGCTGCTGTCCCAATGTTACATGACTGTTTGGCCACGCACGGGAGCCTCCTTCTTCTCCTTGACCCTAAATAGGATACCAATGAGTGTGGAGATTGTCACAGGGCTCAAATACAACCTGAGAATGTCAGTTCTGCACAGAGGTTTTTCTTTTTTCTTTTTTCTTTTTCTTTTTTTGTCAATCAGGTGAGGCATCCCTCTGAAGGAGACAAAACCCATTTGCTCATCCACAGTGTCTCAGTGCTCTTCCTCCAAGACTTTGGGAGCTTGGGAGATGTCACTGCCTTCCACTGAGCCTCTTCTCATGCAAGAACCAATTTGAAATGAGCACCAGGGACACTGCATTTGTGACAGGCTGGCTACGACAGTTGCTCCATCCTGATGAGATGGGTGGCTCAAGAGTCTATCTCTGAGACGAGGCTGCTCAGGAAACTATCGAAATAAAAGAAGGTCCCCAGGAGCCCCCACAGTCTTTAGAGGGACCCTAGGGAGGTCTCAGGATATTTTCTATGGTGCTCCCTGGAGTTGAGTACTTTCTTTCACCTAACGAAAACAGTCCTAATAACAAGCTTATAAATCACACCACTCCTAATTACAGGCCTGGCAAGTACGAAGGAGTTGAACCTACCACAAGCTGCTCTCCTGTCAGGGCCCCAGAGCACCAGAGTGCCTGCAGGAGCTTGCCTGGGCATGCTTTACTCAGGCTCTGAATAGGCCTGGATCCCATAACAGGGTGATGGGAGAAGGCACACACAGTTAGTTTAGGAAAGGCTCCACTCACAGTTAAGGCTGCAGTCCTGAGCACTGATGGAGCCTTGCTCCATGTCAGCCTCCCCAGCCCCACCCCAACCACCATCACCACTTCCTTCTAGACCCTAACAAGCAGGGCTGGGACACCAGCAAAAGGGGAGTGCGTGTGTGGGCAGGTGGGGATTTAGTGTCTCTAAGCACACAGCATTGTTAGAGATTAGCGTCTTCATGTGGACTGGATGATATCAGTAATGGGCACTTAGGTGTGTTGGGCTGGGTTGGGCAGGTAGAAGTATGTTTGCCTAGCACGCGGGAGCCTCTGAGTCCTTTCTCAAACGCAACATAAACTGAGTGTGGCGCCACACACTGTAATCCTGTTATATGGGAGGTGGAGGCAGGAGGGTCAGAATTTGAAGCCATCTTTAGCTACATAGTGAGTTTGAGGCTAGGTTTGGTTACATAAGACCCTGCCTAGAAAGAGAGGGAAGGAAGGTGGGAGGGAGGGAGGGAGGGAGGAGGGAGGAGAAGAAAAAGTAAGAAGAAACAAGTATATTATCCTGAAACTTCAAAGAGGCTTATATTTTTCATTCCCTAAGCTGTGTGCATTGGGGCCATTCTTCAGAAAGCCAGGTGTGATGACAGCGGCCATGGCGGCAATGTCTGAGGAAATCGCCGCCACTGAGACCCAAACTCTGGATGCTGTTTCTTTTCCACACCACTGTGACATAAACAATGTGAGGTGTTTATAATACATATCAATTTTCCAATCACGAGATTTCTTTGCACTCTTCAGAATCTACCCTGAATTTTCTAAAGCAATCAGTTGGATAAATGAAATTAAAGCTAACACTTTAAGCTATGAACAAGTCATAGCAGCCTTTTTCTCCTGTGGCATGTCCTATTCCAGACACCATCCTGGCTGCTTTCTATGTATTCCTTGATTTAAACTTTACAATATATTCATGGGATATATTATCACTGCTTCTGTTTTCCACATGGGGAAACTGAGGCACAGAGATGCCAAGTAGCTGACATCTATTACATGGACAGCATCTAGAGCCTAGGGGTTCTATCCAGAGCCAGTATACTCTACTTAAGTTGTCCTTCTTGGGAACTGAGCTGAGAGACTCAGTGTTTGGGCTCCTCTTTCGGGTGTCTACCCATTTGTTCCCTGATCACATCCATTCAGCAAGCACTTCCTGAGTACTGACCAAAGGACAGACACTCTATAGACATGGCCAAGATTGTAAATGACAGGTAGGGGTTCCTTGCCTCCTGGAATTCTCATTCTTCATGATCATCAGGTGGCTTGATACGTTAGCAAGATAATTTTAGATCAGGGTTCTCAAATAATGAATAAGAAGCAGCATCATGAGTCCAAGAGAGCTGGGAGTAGCCTGTCATGTGGGTATCCAGACAAGGCTAGAGAGATGCCTCAGCACAGTAAAGAGCTTGCCATGCAAACAGGAGGACCTGGGTTTGAACCCTTAGAACTCACATAAAGTCACCATAGCAGGGTATATCTGTGGTACCAGTATCCCTATGGTGAGATGGGAGGCAGAGACAGGAAAATTCTGGAAGCTTGAAGGTAAGGTAGTCTGGCACACAGAGCAATGAACAGTGAAGAGACCATGCTTGTCAACTTTCTGTCACTGTGATAAACACCATGATCAAAAAGGAACTTGAGGAGGGGAGGGTTTATTTCCACTTACGACTCCCAGGTTACAACCCAGCACAGAGGGTAGTTTGAGTGAAAACTCAAAGCAGCAACCTAGAGGCAGGAACTGAAGCAGAAACCATGAAGGAATGCTTACTGGCTCCCTTCATGGCTTGTGTTCAGCTAACTTTCATAAACAGCCCAGACCCACTTGCTGAGGAATGACAACGCCCACAGTGGGCTGAGCCTTCTACATCATTAACAATCAAAAAAATGCCCTCACAGATGTGCCATAGGCCAGTGTGATGCAGGTCATTCCTCAGCTGATATCCCCTTTATCCAGGTTTGACTAGGTGTATGTCAACTTGGCAAAAAGTAACCTGCACAGAGACCCTGTCTCACGATTTGGAAGGCAAGGACTAGCCCCCAAAGTTGTCCTCTGACCTACACACACTTGACATGCCACTGATAAACCTGCACTCACACACGGGAATGCACATACACATATGAACATCATACATGTAGAGAGAAACAGAGAATGAGAGAGATAGAGACAGAGGGACGTAGAGAAAGAGTGTTCAGAGGAAGCAGAGGTCTAGTTTGAGGCAGAGTGTGGCGCTGTGTGCTGACAGAACACATGTCTATCTGAGCACAAAGGGCAGGAAGGAGCACAGTAAACAGAGACCTGTCAGGAGATATCAAAAGTTAACACTGTCTTCTTGGCCGCGCTGACCCAGCTCAGACCCTTTGCCCTAGGGCTTCACCCTCAAACGATGAGCTAGCCCCTTCTCCCCACAGCCCGCAATCTTTCTTTCCATCTGTCCTCACAGGCCAGTAACCGAGCCCTGTGCCCAGCCAAGTAAATATTTCATGGGGATTTTAATTTAACTCTGAGGGAATCCATCCAATCCTGAGAATAGACTGTCACCTCAAGAAGTAGCACCAGGGATGACTTGGACCTAGGATGACATCGCCACTCCCCCCCACCCACCCCCATGAATGCTAATGGGTTTCTGGCATCTGCCTCCCTCAGCATCACTGTGACAGGCTAGGCCCAGTGGACAGGCTTGCAAAGAGTGGCTGGGGCTTTCTCTGAATGGAAGCTTATGGGGAACGGTCTTAGGGAGGAGGTTGGAAGGTACCAGTGCAGATGACCCAACTGAACATAAATTGTGTGTGTGTGTGTGTGTGTGCCCACGTGTGTGCGTGCGTGAGCCTATAGAGGTAACCAAACTAGACACGATTATATTCCCTCATCCTTCACCTCATATACCTGTTCTAAAAGAAAGGAACAGCCAGGGAATGAGCTCCTGATCTACCCACTGGGCAGGGACACCAAACATTTTGCAGATGCCATGTGACTGTCAGGCATTTTCCCTGACCGCCCCTGGTGGGTGGAGTGAGCATCCACTCTGATGCTGCAAACAGGGAGCCCTGTTCTTATGGAGTCTAAGTGATGACTTCCCGGGCACGCAAGAACCAGCAGTGGCCATGAGTCCTTGGCTCCTTCAGAGTCCTTGCCTCCCTGCTCAGAGACTCTAGTTCCGGGGACATCTGCACAGTTAGGGATGGCGGGAGAAAGGCCTGCAGCAGGTGAATAGATTGAAAGATAGAAGTGTGCAGCTTCTCATCTGGAATGGGTGGCGATGCTTTGCTAATTAACCTGGCGAGCAGCAGAGGACTTGGCATGGAGAGCCCAGGGGTGGGGAGTGGGGCAGCTTAAGCACAGAGCAGGCCCTGTAGTTGGCTCCTGGCTTAGCCCAGACCTGCCTACTCTGTCCCTTCCAGAAGTGTAATTAGCACCCTGCTGACAATTGCTCTGGTCAATACTAGACCTGGGTTCCCTGCTAATGCTGTCCTGGACTTTAGGGGTTCATGATTAAGGAGTGGAGTGTGCGCCCTCTAGTGGAAAAACTGGGGTTTCAAGTCTCTTGGCCTGATGAACCAGGACTGTATCTGGCCGGAATCATGCATTCAGACCTGAAAAATAAAAATCCCACTCTTACCAGCCATTAGCAAGAAATCAGCCTGGTTCAGCTGTCGTCAAGAAAGAGCTTGAACACAGACTGTGTGTAGGGGTGCCTACCTGCCCAGAACTATACTAGTTGTCCTTAGGGATTTGTGGAACAGTAACCAGGAAAAGTACAACAGTAAGAAGACAGAGTCTCCAATCTTAAGGATTTGAACAAGTGGGTCTGAAGTGAGTTTTCTTTAGCTGTGTGAGCTTGAACAAATGACTAACCTCTCTGGGCTTTAGGGTTTTTTTTTTGTCTGTAAAACAGTGCTGAGGGTGACTCTGCCGTGTACGTTCCGTCTTAAAGAGGTTGATGCCTGCTTCAAGAAACTGTAATCATGGGAATGTAAGACCTCAGAGTGGTAAGGTAAGGGCAAGAATATAATGGTCAGGGACCCTGTCTGCAGAGTTACCATAGCCTGGCTGGCACTCTGCAGGGGCATCCCACTTCCTAGAAGGTCATGAATGGAGGAATTGTCATGGTTCCCTGCTTCATCGGGAAGAAATGAGACAGGGAGAAGTTAAGGTCACTCACATCAGCAGCTGAGCTGAAATGGCCCCGGACACCGCTCTGGCAGAGGCACATGACAGCAGATCTGTCTTCTCTCCTTCAGTGACTGAGAGGTGGGAGGGCAGGAACGGTGTGTGACCGGGAAAACTTCGAATGGCCTGAGGATGGGCGGGGTTGATATTCGAATGTTGATTAGTAACTGGACGAGTACAGGTATGTGCTCAGAGGAACAATGAGTGGATACTGGCTGCACCGGCAGGATGGACAAAGTGGGTGGGAGTCCCAGAAAACTTGCTTTTTCTGCCTTTTTTTTTTTTTTTTGCAGGGTTAGTGGGGTGTGTGCAGGTTCTCTCAGTATAATCCTGGCAGTCCTGAAACTCACTTTGTAGACCAGGCTGACCATGGACGAAAGAAACCCACCTGCCTCTGCCTCCCATGTGCTGGAATTAAAACTATGCACGCAGCATACCCAGCTCACAGGAAACTTCTCAGGAGAAAGCACAAAACCAAGAGACTTGAAGATTCACTCATGTAATTCCAGCACCTAGGAGGCAGGAAGATTGTGAGTTCAAGGTCAGCCTATAATGACATAGATATAGAGATACGTATAGGTATAGATATATATCACTCTATAGATATCTCTATAGATATATATCACTATGTATATCAACATATGTCACATATATATAGATATATATCACTATAGATATGCCACTATATCACATATATATCACTATATATGTATCATATATATGATAATAATATATATATATATATATCAAAAGTCTCATTGTCTTGGTACGAAGGTGAATTTTTCTAGAAAGAAACAATATTAATAACCATTTGTTGAATTTATAGTATATGCTAAGCACTGTGCTTCATGTAAGAATGTGTAATCTCTCTTAGCCTTAAAGGATCCCTAGTCAACCATTGTTATCTCATGGTAAAATGAGAAGTGGACATGGGGAAACCATGAGGGCTTCCTAAGATCACAAGGCCAGCCTGGGCTAAAAGTAAGTTCCAAGACAGCTAGGATTATACTGAGAGACCCTACACACTCCCCCTACCTCAACCCTGCAAAAAGGGAAAAAAAAAAAAAAGCAGAAAAAGCAAGTTTCCTGAGACTCCCATCCACATTGTGCGTCCTGCCAGTTCAGCCAACATCCACTCATGTTTCCCCTGAGCACAGCCAGTCCTCATCCAGTTACAAATCAACATGCAATTATCCAGTCATCAACGCCGCCCGTCCTCAGGACCATGATGAACTTGAACCCAGTTTAATGTGATGACACAGGCTTGTGGTTGAGGAATGACCTCAAAGTCCCCTCCCTTCTGGATGTCACAGCGAATGTCAGCCCCTTTCTACAGCCTTACCTGGCCTTGATTGAAATTTTCTGTGCTCTCCAGAGGCAATCTACCCGGGAATGAGAGCTTTTGGGATGGTCAGCGCCATCTTGTTCTATTTCCTCCCAGAACCTTCCAGAGTTAAGAGATGCAATCACATAATTAAGTAAAGAGAAGGAATCCGTGTGAACATCGGTACAGGCTGGGCTCAAAGAGGCCCAGGGAGCTGAGGTGCGGCGGCACATGACTTCCTGGGATAGAAGCTGAGACTTGTGTAAAAATGTCAGAGGGAAGAAAGTTCTAGAAGCTGGTCAGAGACAGCTCCGTAGAGTTGAGAGAATTTGTAAGGGGCTTAGGGTGGGGCTAAGTGGGTAGCGGAGTACACCATCGACTCTTCTGGAGAGGTTCAGAGAAGGATATGGAGAATGTCTGCTTTCCACCTGACATCTGTTTCCCCAGAGATTCCCAAAGAAAGAGGTGATGGGAGGCCTGTGATGGTCCTCATATGGATCACACACAGAAGCTCAAGGTCATTGTGGAAAGACCTGAGGGACTGAGTAGCCAGGAGCCTACTAGAAAGCCTGCCACTCACTACGGGCTCAGATGTATTTCCAAGGCCTTTTGAGCTAGCTCTATCATCTCCCAGCGCCGCCCTCCCCCAACAACAGAAAGGGACGGGGCCCGTGCTCGCAACCCACCAATACCCTCTCTCTGACCCTCTCCCTACTGTAGAATGTGGGTTCTGATTACTCCCACTTGACAGATGAGCACACGGAGGGTAAGAGAAGTGAAACGACTTGTCCAAGGTCACATAGCAAGAGAGTGACTGAGTCTAGACAGGCTGTCCGACACCGAAGGCTCAGCCAATGCCCACTGATATGATACAGCAGCTCTCTACGGTTTTTACAGCCTCTGGGACTCCTCCATGCAATCATCTCTCTTGATTCACATATTGTTTCCCACCGGCAGACATTCAACAACAGCCACAAAGCTTGTTTGGAGAACATGACTGAGTCACTATGAATTAGGGGTAGCCTACTGACTGTCCCCTCATCCATGCCTCAGGGAAAACCTAGGTGGGGGAGACAAGCCAGGGCACTAGGAGACCTGATGTGTGCCAAGAGAGAGGGTTCTTAAAATAGCAGCCAAGGTAACTGTACCAGCTTTGTCCTCTTGGGGTGGCCAAGCGCTGAGGCTGCCAACAGATGCTCTCATCATCAGGGAAGCCCCGGGGGAGACTGTGGGCTCAAGCAACCTGAGCAGACAGGATCCCTACTGCCAACATGCTCTTCCCCGAGCCCAGGTCCAGATCCTCAAAGAAGCCAAAGCAGGCTTTGGGCTTTGATATCAAACAGGAGTCTGCTTCATGACCCCCGTTAACCTCCAAAGAGACAAAGGGTGATGGTTTTGAAAGTCACCTCTAGGCCAGCTCCTGCCAGGCCCAGCCTTGTAAATTCCACCAACATCCAGGAGATAAAAGGGGACATCCCTCAGAGGCAGCATACAAAGGCCTTCAAAGAGCACTTTCAATCAAAACTAAGCAAAGGAGTGAGACCTGGTGCTCACTGGGGATACATTTAAACACCTTTGTGTGTGTGTGTTGCCCCACCACACCACACGGTGGATGTGTACTCTCTTTTCCTGTCTGTGAATTCAGCCTGACTCTTGGCCCGAGTCTCTTTTCCCAATCCTAGGATGTCAAGGGTCAGGTCAGAGCCCCACAGTTTCCTTCCCGTCCTTTCCGGATCCAGGTTCCTGCAGTTGCTGCCCAGCCTGGGTGGCAGACTGTACCCTGGGCATCTCGTCTTCATGCATACCACACCATTCCATCCTGCCATCACCTCCTGGGGCAGAATGGGGACCAGTTAAAGGAAGTCACATGACCTCATGCAGGGCAGAAAACCTGGGACTGATGACTGGAAAAGCCAGGGAGCTCCCTGGCTGGACCCCTTTCCCTTCACAGTTAAGGAGCCCATTCCTGTCGAAGAAAAGGATATTGCCAGGATAACAATGAGGTTGGGGACCAACTATGACAAGATCCAGATCCCCTCATCTCCCATCTACTGCTCCCTCCCATGGAGAGCATAACCTCTCACCCCACCACAAGGCCCCATACCGGCTGCTATGTGCCCATGTTCCCCTCCCCCGTCCCCCAGCCTCCAGTCTTAGACTCTGTAACAGTCATGTTAGTCCCAGCCCCCTTCCTTGTTAGTGTGTCTTCATGGCACATTAGCTCCTCGTCTGAAGGCTGCTTTATAGCATAATGTCTTTTTAACTAAGGTAAAAGAAAATGAACACACATCTTTTGGAATAATCTGATCCCACGTGATCGTGGCTGGCACCCCGGGGTGCGCTGAAGCCAAGGTAGATAATTACACTTCTATACTGAGTCAATTAAATATAAAAAACAGCCGCCACCAAACCTCTTGCCTGTTTCTTGTAGTTTGCTGCTGCTGCTTCTCCTTCCCTGCCCCCCACCCCCAACTTATTCCAGCCTGAGGAGAAAGGAAAGAGAGATGGGGTGAGGGGCGCCAAGTCAGCTTTGCCAGCGGAAAGGTGGTTTTCTATGTGTGGCCCAGTTTGGGGAAGAAATGGCCTGCATGTGCTGGGAGCATGCTGTCCCCACCTACACAGGTGGAGGGGCGAAGGATGTAGCCCATTTTCAGCGCTCTGTCCATATGGACATATGGATTGTTCTGGCATTCGTAATGTCTTTGTTGGCCAACATGAGTCAACTCGCAAAATGATTTCCAAATTGTTGCCCCTTTTGCAGAAAAGCTGAGTGTAGGAAAAGGAAATCCGGGGTCATCGCGATTTACTTTGGTTAATTGATTTGGAGTTCTGAGAAAAGAAATCACCAGAGAAAGGAACAGATGCTATGCTTACCCCTTGCTGTTTTGTCAACTTAATCATTTTTTAAAAAAAATTGTAATTAGTGTGTGTATGTGTGTGTGTGTGTGTGTGTGCGCGCGCGCGTGTGAGAGTAACTATGCAGTGGCACGTGACAGTGTGTGCGCAAAAGAGGACCAGTGGGTGTTTTATTACATCATTGTCCCCTTACTGCCTTAAGAAAGGGTGTCACTGAACCGGAAGCTTATGTTTTGGCTCAGTGAGTTCCTGGGATCCTTCTGTCCCCACCCCATCAATGCTAGGGTTATATGTATGCCTTGATTTTTATGTAGGTGCTATGGATTTAAATCTAGGTCCCACACTCACACAGCTAGCACTCTTACACAATGAGCCAATCTTAATCTTCATGTGTGTTGTGTGTGTGTGGTGTGTGTCCATGCGTGGAGGTGAGGTGTGTGTGTGTCCATGCGTGGAGGTGAGGTAGAGACCAACTTCAAGTCATTCCTCAAGAACTGTTACTCACCTTGGTATTTTGAGACAGGGTCCCTAATTAATTTGGAGTTCACCATTTAGGCTAAGCTGGCCAGCTAGTAAGCACCAGGGACATACACGGGGCATAGCTGTAGGCGCACTGAGATTACAAGTGGGCATCTCTAATAACCAAGTTCGAAGCGTGGGTACCTGGGATCCAACTCAGACCAGCATGCTTGCATAGCAAGCATGTTGTTGGTCAGGCCATTTTCCAGCCCCTTGTTGTCTCAATGTTTACTTCAGTTGCTTTATTCAATGATTTCAACTCGTGCTCCTTCCCCTTCGGGTCTCAGGAAGGGCTGTGTGCCTTTTCTACAGCACACCCGCACCCACAGGTGTAGCATTGCCCCTGCAGGACTCGAGGCTGCCTTTGTCGTCCTGCGTTCAGCTTACAAGCTGAACTCAAGTCAGTGTTACTGAGAGGCTGAGGTTCTGAAAGGCCTAGGCAAGCCTCTGAAGAGTGCCCCTAGATGGAGATGCTGACAATCTACTAATCAAACCCCACTCTGTCACCCAAGGGCTGATTCACTTGGTGGCAGTCATCAACACTTTCACCGAGATATGGAACAAGCCACTCACTTTTCCCCTTCTTCATTAAAGCCCTCTTTCACCTGCACTCCAGTTTCTTTGAAGGAGGGCTCTACTTGATTAGGGTCTAAGTTTGCTAACCTGTGCTGGGGCATGAATTGAGGATGGGAGATTGGCATGAAGATGTTGAAAGTGAATCTTGATAGATTTACGCTTCCTGAGCCCGAGTCACATCAGCATCTGAATAAGATACTATCTATTGCTATGCCCAAAAGCCTAGCAGCAACTTAAAGGGGAGAGGTTTGCTTTGGTTCACAGTTCAAAGAACACAATCCATGAAGGCGAGGTAGGGGTGGTAGCAGATGCCTCTGACCACGGCATGCACCAGAAGCTGAGGGGGAAAGAAAGACAAACAGACAGACAGACACACATACACATATATATACACACACACACACACATGCAGGCATGAACGCATGCATGCAGAGACAGAGAGACAGAGACAGACAGACACAGAGAGAGATAGAGCGATAGACAGAGAGACAGACAGAGAGAGTATGTCCCTGGATGCCAAACTATAATCCACAAGCTCCACCCTTCTGGCCTTGTCTTCTAGCTAGGCTCCAAGGGTTCCAAAAGGTTATGCAACCTCCATAAACCACTAGAGACCATATGTTGAAACACAGGAGCCCGTGGGGGCTATTCACATCCACGGCACAACAGCGCCCTACTTTCTTTGCAATGGTTTGGCAGTCATCAGATACGTGTGCACAAACATGCATTCTCTGGGTACCCAAGCCCACTCAGGGACTAATGGCCTTGTGGACCACTTCACTTTTCTCCCTGTTTTTTTTTGATGAAATATATGAAATACATTACCTGGGTGATAAACATAGCTCTTAACTCTTTGCTCTTAAATATTAAACTATAGGTTAGAATCTGTGGCTATGAATACAGAATCCTATGTATGGCCACAAAGAATCTGACCCTGGGCTCTGGGAAGAGATTTAGGAGCTCACACTTTAATTGGTCCAATGGGTGATGTGGATAGGCATAGGTGACCCCAGAGGCTGCATTTTGAGCATCATGTGAGAGAATTGCTGTGAGGAAGTGTCTCCCTTCACTGTCCATCATGGTTTGTGGATGAGACAATAGAGTCCTATGCAAACACGGTGACTAAGCTTGATCAGTTCTTTACTCGGTTCAGAGTACAGGCTAGAACCAAGTCCTGGCTCTGGGCTTTCCAATGGCCCCAGGTATTGGCTTGTAGACAATAGGAAAGGTCTTTTCTTCTTCAGGATGGATATATAGTTGGATCCAAGGAAGAATTTCTGACAGAGAAGAATATTGAAGAAGTTTACCCAGAAGGTCTTTTTTTCCTGGAACATTTGGAAATTGGATCTGAACAGTCTGTGTTCTCTCATGCTTGTAAATTACCTATGAATTTAGAGGGCTCTACCCATAAGAAAACATGGATCATAGCTTTCACATGGGTCCTTCTGAGAGAGATGGTTTAGATCCTGACTGAGCCAAGAAACCTGACACCTTCTCCGCAGGGACAGCCTCTGGTCCTACCTTCTCTGATAGTTTCTCTCTATGTCCTTTCAGAAAGCCGATCTGGCTGTGGCGGGTCTTACCATCACAGCCGAACGTGAGAAAGTGATTGATTTCTCGAAGCCATTCATGACGCTGGGGATTAGTATTCTTTACAGAGTTCATATGGTAAGAGACTTATTTTACAAGCATTTATGCCATTAAAGTTATTTGCATGCAAACACCGAGTTATATGGTAATAATGGATGAGTCAGAGAAATATTTAGATTTCGAGACTTAAATGCAAATGCACTGGGCTATTTTTTTGCTCCATCAGCTGCAGGAACTTACAAACAGAGGAAATGGGAAAAAAAAAATCACACTTGAAGGCTTTCCAGCCAAGATGGCTTCTATCTCTATTAAATAGGGATGGCCGGGAGTACCACTTGGTACATAGTGTGTCAGTGACTGGCCTCAGTCCTGCTCTTCCAAGAGGTAGGGACCCAAGCTTAGATAAGCGCCCACAGGCATGCCCAGGACTCCTCTGCCTCCAGGGTCCACTGTATTCACTCTGAACATTGTTAAGTCTGTGGGACTGTGGGCTTTGCCCTCTCTTGCTTATTGATGCGGGCGAATACAAAGCAGGGGTCTATACCTACTAAAACTGGCTGTTTACATTCTTTGTTTGTTTGCTTTTACTTTTTTAAAGGATTTTTTTTTCTGGCTATGAAAAGCATCAAAATGAATATACAGGAACACAACAGTAGTCAGCCAAAGATGGATATGACATTCGTATGTCTTGCCTGGTAGAGAGATCAGCAAAGAGTCACTCTGGCTGTGGGCCATCAATCAAATGGATCATCACTCTGTGGCCAGCCAATAATGGAAACATCCTTACTTCCGTTATTAGACTAGAAGATTCTTCCTTGTCTCCTTCACCTAAACTACCTCCAGGTGTACAGCTGTCGTATGGATTTCCCTGTATTCTAGTCACTTTCTGTGGTCATAATTTAACTGTCACACATTCTCCAGGAGGTAACCTGACACCATGAGTCACCGTGACAATGGCTCTTATTTCTTGAGTACCTCTGTGTCCCAGTCACTGTGAGGTAGATTCTAGTGTGGGAATGAATTGTGTTCCTTTAAAATACATGCTGAAATTCTAAGCCCCAGTACCTAAACATGTGCCTTATTTAGAAGAAGAGTCCTTCCCAATATTATAAAGAGTTAAGATAAAGTCTAACAGGAGAGACATCCAGAGGCTACCCATAAGCCCTCCTACCTGGCTCTTGGGAGAGGAGACCCAGAGTGTCTTTACAGCTTCAACCTGGCTCACAGAGATGCTGCTTTAGAGAAGAAACAATTTGCCAGTGGGCATATCCCTCTTATGTGTAAAGCTGAATACCCCTGGGAGTCAAAGAGGGCATTTGTAGCTATGGCCAGGTTTCTCTAGGACAAGTCACTGTGCTGCAGAACATGTTCTGCAGGCTTGACTTATCAGAGTTATGCTGTTCTCTGCTGGGCTACCTGGCTGGGAAGATGACCAGAAGAGTTGAGGGTTAAGCTATCCAGAGACAGGGCAATGAGGACTCCATTAGAACCATACAGCTAATGGCTCTGTGCCTTGTAGAGAAAAGACTGATGCTCTGAAACCATATTCTTCTCCCTTGTTCTATTGTGAAGAAAGCTCCTACTTACTGAGAACATCTATATCCCAGACACTTGTGGGTACCTGTGATGTGGACTCTGGTTTGATGTTGAATTGTGTCTTCTTCAAAGTACACGTTGAAGTCCCAATTCCAAAGATCCATACGAATGACCTCATTGGGAAATAGAGTTCTTGCCAGTGTTATAAAGAGATGAGGTGAAGTCATGCTGGATTTGGATAGATCCTTGGCCAATAACTAGCCAATGTCTTGCAAAAAGAGGAGAATTTGGCTGGATGAGGTAGGAGGGACAGGTTTTAATCCCAGCAGTAGAGAGTCAGAGATCTCTCTGTGAGTTCAAGCCCAGTCCTTTCTACCTAGCAAATTCCTGGTCAGTCAAACTGGCACAGTAAGTGTTAGGTTTTTAAAATCCAAGGATATGTTTTATAGAATGCCTCAGTATGGTGTGGTGGGAGAGGGTACTTCGTGGTGAGAGAGGGTACTTGAGCAGGCCCATGCTGAAGCATACCTCTCCCCTGAGATACCAGCCATAAGAAGGGTCTAGTATAAAATAGAATTTATTTAGGGACATGGGAAGGGGAGTTGAGAAGGGAGTAGAGGTAGGGAAAGAGAGGGAACAGAGAAGGACAGGGAGAGACAGACAGAGACAGAGACAGAGAAGAGGCAGACAAGGATCATGTGGAGAGAGAGGGTCAAGGGGAAGGGGAGAGTGGGAGAAAGGGATCAGGGAGAATGAAAAGGGTGAGAGAGTCAGAGAGAGTAAGAGACAGGGAGGGGCCAATCAATCCCTTTTACAGCAAGCCAGGCTTACCTGGCTGTTGCTAGGTAACTATTGGGCGGAGTGTAGAAGGAATAGCAACAGTAAGACTTTGCTTTAAGATAATTTTTTGAGGGGTGGAGGCACAGATACACAGGGGAGAAGGCAGTATGGAATCAAACACAGAAACTGCAGGGAGGCGTCTCCATGCCAACGAGCATCAGCGATCACCAGCAACCATTCAGGTTAGGAGAGATGAGAACCCTCTCCTAGGGGCTTCAGAGAAAGCCAGGCTGTGCTGTCACATCAATGGGCCTTCTATCCTCAGTAACTGGGAGATGACACATTTCTGTCATTGTAAGCCTCTCAGTTGCGGACTCTGTCTTGTCCATCCCAGGAAACCAACACAGTTGGGCTGTGCTTATTTTAAAAACGAGGCCACACCAGCATGATCAGTTTGAAAAGTCGGTCAAGGGCACATGCCAGAGATTCATACATTCTAATCACACGTTAATAAGGGCACATGCTAGGAATTCATACATGCTAATCATATGTTAATAAGCCGAAGAATAAGGTATGAGTTCGGCCTTGCTCACTTTCCGTAGCCAACCAAACACCTGCACCTATGTGGTCTTTGGTAACTTCCAGCAGGAGGCACTCAGCCTTTTCCATTGGGTCATCTGGATTGTTCTAAGGGAAAGTGGATGACTACTAAAACCCCCATCTCACAGAGCAAGAAACCAAACTCACACTTGGAGCTGTCTCGAGGAAGGCTTGAGCTCCAGGTCTGGCCTCTCATTCCAGGATGGGGATCTTGACTTCCAACAAGTCTCATGTCTCTAGCTTCCTCTCTCCTTTCTTTCTTGAGTTCCAAGGGGGCTTCCAAAACAAATGGAACATCCTTTCTCCTTACTACCCTTCTCTGGGCAACTGTAGAAACCCAGTCAGGCTATGGCCTTGATTTCTCAATTAGTACTGAGGGAGCTAGAACACAGTGGTGACCTGTTGACCTATGGGCAGAACTGGGGCTGGAGACACATAACCCTGGGTGTTTCCACCCTCTGGTACACACAGCTGGGATTGTTGGCACAGGGCACAACAGAATCAAATAGCAACTTTGTCCAGTACTACACCTCAGTCACCAATCCTGTGGCCATCCTAAATGAGATTATCAACCAAGTATTTTCTCTCACCTACCTCACAAATCTGCAGCTATGTTAGTCCCTTGCAATACTTCTTGGGAAATTAAGTCTTGTAAGTCGACCATGTGGTTTTTAGAAAGACCTTAGAGAGTCATGGCAATTAACATCTATAATTATTATGTAGAACTCTTTGTCATAAAGATGTCTCATTCCAACCTTTGCCTTTGAATCCATTCAGCCTCTCCCCATGCATCTATATTCAAATTTCCCATTTTATAAGGAGTCTCATCATTGTGCCAGGGACCGCCTTAATCTAGTATAAGTTTATCTTAACTCTCTATAACATCGTCAAGGACTCTATTTTCCTGAGGGTGTGTAATCACTTATACAAGTCATGGGGGTTAGGATTTCAACACTATCTTGAGAGGGACATAAGCCATCCCCAAGAATGTAAGGTGGCCTCTTTCAATTAGTTTAATGCTATAAGAACAAAAAGAGGCTTTCTAAAGAAGGAATTGTGCCCCCAGGCCAAAGCAGAGACATGTCTCAGATTCTAGCTTGTTGATCTTTTGGACTTACAAACTCCTACAGATGACTGTATAAACTAATCCTTTAAACTCAATCTAAATATGATAGATAGGCAGATGAATGGATGGGTAGAGAGGTAGGTAGATAGGTAGATAGATAGATAGATAGATAGATAGATAGATAGATAGATAGATAGTATGATAATAGATGATATATAATAGGTAGATAGATAAATAGATACATTGATACACACACACATGATAGGTAGACAGGTAGATTGTTTAGTTAAAGTTCTATTGCTGTGAAGAGACACAATGACTATGGCAACTTTTATAAAGGGAAATATTTAGTTGGGTTTGGCTTACTGTTTAATCCATTATCATCATGGCAGGTAGCATGGTGACATGCAGGTAGACATGATGCTGGACAAGTAACTGAGAGTTCTACAGCCAAATGGGCAAGCAACATGAACAAAGCAAGACAATAGGTCTAGTTGGTCTTCTGAAACCGGAAGGCCACCTCCAGTGACATATTTCCTCCAACACCTTCTAATCCCTGTTAAGTAATGCCAGCCCAGGCATTAGGGAGATGAGCCTATGGGGGCATTTCTATTCAAACCACTTCATTAATATGCAGAAGTTGATATTTAGATGATAGGTAAGTAGATAGATAGATAGATAGATAGATAGATAGATAGATAGATAGATAGATAGATAGATGACAGACAGGGGGAAGACTTATAGATGATACGATGTGATGTGATATAGCTATAGAAATATATAAATATTTATATACCTATATTTCCCCATCATTTCTGTTTCTCTGGAGAACACTAACTGACCAATACAGTCTATCAGACTGGTCCAGGATTCCCCCTCTCTCCTACCTTGGAGGCTCTAGTATGCCACACAGCTGCTCAGAACAAATTTATAATGAGGCCAAACAGAGTGAAAAACAAGTTCTGGCACAAACAAGTTACACTGAGCAGACCTGACAGTTTATGCATTTATTCAACAAAATATTTACTGAGTACATTCTGTGTGTGAGGCATAGTATGCTTAGAAAGTTCCAGAAACTCAATTGGTGAGAGAACATTCCTAAATTGGCTGAAGCTGAGGAGAGCTAGTAAGAATGCACGCAGCTGTACCAGGATGCTAGCATCTGCCAAGCAGGTCTGCCACCAGAGCCCCATACAAACCTACACAGAGATGCTGCCTTCAAAATAATAGTGCCCGTGTGATGAAATTAAGGTTAAATAATGGGTGTTTACTGGTTCGTGAATTTTCTCTGATTGATGGTTGTCTTTGAGCAAAAATGGCTAATTTGTTCTCATTTATAATCTATAAGGATCTAGAATCTCTTTTTTCCCCATGTCTATAAGGTCACCTGACTAATGAGTAATTGTTACCGAAAGGTGCCCATCTGTCTGCAGTCAAATCTGCATGCAAACATCAGAGTACTTCGCTCGGTATAAATGCCTAGTCAAGAATTGTTTTTATTCATTTATTCATTTTTAATACAAAATCATGAAATTTGTTGTATTCGCGGGGTACCTTGTATTACATGTTTACATTGCGTAGTGTAATCCCAGTTACGCACAATTGCAAAAGCCTCCGGAGAGTTGTCAGAAGGGTTCGGTGGGCACAGGGCTTGGTGTGTAGGCCTAAGGACCTGAGTTCAGATCTCTCAGACCCATGAAATGCTTGGTGTAATGGTGTCATCTCTGATGGTTTGAGTAAGAATGCTCCCTAAGGCTCATATATTGGAATGCTTAGTCACCAGGGAGTAGGACAGTTTGAGATAGCTTAGGTGGTATGGCTTTGTTGAAAGAGTGTCACTGGGAATGGACTTGAGGTTTAAAAATCCCATGCCAGGCCCAGCATCTCTTTCTCTGCCTGTGGATCAGCGTGTAAGGCTCTCAGCTACTCCACCAATACTATGCCTGTCTGCTTCCCACCATGATGACAGGGACTAACTCCAGGAAACTGTAAGCAAGCTCCCAATGAAATGTTTTCTTTTCTAAGAGTTGTCATGGTCACGGGATCTCTTCACAGCAATAGAACACTAAGACAGCATATGCATCCCAAGTGCTATGGAGATGGAAACAGGTAGACTACAGGGTCTCATGGGCTAGCCGTCTGGTTGAAACAAAGAGTTCCAGGTCCAATGAGAGACTGTCCCCAAACAAGCTGGAGTGTAATAAAAGAAGACATTCAATAGCAGCATCTGGCCTCCACATGGACACACATACACAGTACACACACACAGTATACAACACACACACAGTATACAACATACACAGTATACAATACACACACTATACAACACACTACACACACATCACACATACACAGTACAGACACATCACACATATATACTACAAGTACACACACATCACACATACACAATATAGATACATCATACATACACACTACAAGTGCACACACACACACACACATACACACACACATACACACACACCCTCCAGAATAATAATAAATGGTGGCTTAGCACTTTCTGAAACTTAAATATTACCAGAAACAATTTATGCATTTCCAACACTTCTCAGATTGTTTCACATATAGGTCATTAAACATCCATTATGGGATATTTTATTTATTCCTAACATCACAGAATAATGTTTCTGCTCAGTCGTCTCATCTCTAAGACTAAAATAAGAGCATTCCCTGCTAATTGACAAGCCCACTAAGGAGTCTGGCTTTGTCACTGTGGACCCTTTGAATTCCTTGTAACTCTTCATTCTTAGCGCCCTTCATTCCTAGTCACCGTGTCTCCTGATGTTTCTGGTGCCTCTCTATCACCTTGACTAAAAGCTCTGTCTACATCCGTCCCCTCCCCTTCCCCTTTCCTCTCTGTCCTTACCTTCTTCCCTAGATAATGCCACTCCAACCCTGGACTCCTCTCTGAATTCTAGCAGCATACACATCTCACACATGGCTACTCCCCTCCACCTGGATGGCTAATAGACAACCCACAAGTTGTTCCAGATAGTAGAAAAGGGCCTCCTTTTAACAGGATGGGTTTACGTTAGATCTAAGGAAGAACTTCCTAACATAGAAGACTATTAGCAAGATTGGCCAGAGCATCTGCTGCCCTGGGATATTTGAAGACTGAATCTGAATAATCTCATTTAGCAAACTGGTTCTTCTTCTTCTGTCTCAACTCAGATAATGTCACTTCCACTCAGTGACCTGAGCTGACTCCTCTTTCTTCACCCCCAACAGTGCTCCAACTCTAGGTGATCTCCATTTGTTTCTGCTTCTTCTAACCTCAGCTATAGTAGCTTAGAGTCTCCACATGGGAAAGTGTCTCCTATCCTCTTACTATCGCAACCAGAGAACCATAGTCATCATCAGGATTCACTAAGAAATAATGGTGAAAATTCTGGACTCAAGCCTGGTTGATGTTGGATCAGACAGTTATTCACTACAGATCCCATGTACCTCTGTTGCTTCATCTGTAGAAACAAATGAGTTGCCGTGTACAGATTAAATGAGAACACACAGACAGTGCTCCCAGAGCAGTGTTTGTTGCGTGCACAAGGAAATGTTCACTATTACATGCAGTAAATACAGGAGAATTGCTCCTCACTTCATTCTAGGCCTCATGCTACAGCCTGAGAGTTGATTGCTTGATTGTCTTACAAATTTAATCATATCAACCTCATACTTCAAATCATTTACCAGCTGCCCAAACTCTAACATGGTGTGCATTGCAATAGCATCTCCTCACCTCCTTATCTAGATTCATACTCATCCTCTGTCCTCTCAACAACAGAACAAAACCATCACTGCCCTTCTATACCCAGTTCAAATGTCAGACGGTCTCTTCCACCCATCACCCTCTCTTCTCTCAGCAGTTGCTATCTATTATACGCTTTCATGATGCATTCAACTATTCTTTGCCATCTCTTCTTTACAAGACCCCAGTATGGGGTACATTAAGGTAAAGCTACTGTTTTACCAGACTAGAATTTTAGATATGACTTGATTTGAAAAAGATGATGATTCTAAACATATAGTATTACTTGATAGGCATTAAAATAAAATTGGGAAAGAGAAGGGGAAGGATGTGACTCTGGTCTGTGAGCACCATCTTCTCAGTAGGACAACACTGAGCCCCAGAAACCCAATTTGTGCTAGGCAGATCCAGTATGCCAGTATACAATCAAAACATTTTTTTTATTTTTGTTCTTTATCCCAATTGGTCTTAAAGATAGAAATGAAGTAAAGACAGACATTTTAGGCAGCCTGCTATATCATCCATCCGGGAAGGGGCATACCTGCCACCAGAACTTATTGCTCTCTCCGGCAGTGTCTACACACCCTATGTACAGCACAGCATCTGTATTTGTTACTTTTCTTCCCGCTGTGACAGAGTCCCTGACAAAGCAACTAAGAAGAGAAAGGAGGGCTTATTTTGGCTTCTAGTTTGAAGGTTCAGTCTATAACAGCAGGGCAAGCCTGACAGAAGAAATGTGAGACTACTCATCACATTGTATTCACAGTCAAGAAGCAGAGAGGGAAGGATGCTGGTGCCTTCCTCTTGTCTTTCCTGTCAACTAGGACCCCTGCCCGTGAGATGCTGCTGCCCACACTCAGGGTATGGCTTGCCTCCTTGGCTAAACTTCTCTAGAGATGCCCTCACAGACGTTTGCAGAGCTGTCTCTCGTAGGGAGATTCTAAATCTAGTAAAATTGCTAGTGAAGACTCACCATCACGGCATCCACCCAACAAAGCATCAGGATCCTTGCTGGGACCAGATGGGATTCTAAGCCATGCATTCATGGTTGGACCTTTAGAATCTGGGGTGGCCTTGATGCTTTGAAGTTGGTAGTCATATGACAGGGTCTGGATGGAGTTCAAGGCTCATGAGTCCCCTGGCAAATTAACTCATTTCTTTTTAATGAAAGCTCAGTGTTTGGTCTAGTAGTCTAGCTCCACGGGGATTTTGTTTTCAAGAGTTGTAAGGCATTGATGCGCACTGTAAATTCTCAACTATGTGTGAGAAGAGGAGAGAACAGCCTGGAAAAAAAAAACATATTTGACAGAGTGTATCTTGTGGCTTTCTGTCTTTTTCCCCCTGTTGCAACAATTTACCTCATGATTTTTTTGCTCAGACTAATATTAAAGTAAGTTTGTATTCCTCAAGCACTCCCTGTCTGTTGTAGTCAGGTATTATTGGAATGTGCCAGAACCCAACCTGAGATTCAACATTTGGCCCATTTAACCCCCGAATGGGTAAATCTCATTTAAATAATTTCATGTTGGCTTCTTTGGGGAGGTTGGATTGATGTCTAAGATATAGCATGTTGACGCACAGCTTTTGATTTATGAGACGCTTCCACACAGGCTCTGGTTGAGTGCAGAAGTGCCAGGGACAGGTGGGGTGGTCTTTAATGTGTGGATCAGGAGGTTAGAACCCTGTAAGCCTGGTCCTGAGTGCTGTGACTGGCACTGAAGCCAGGTTTCCTGATTCCAGGTCCCAAATACTGTCAATTACTCATCCCATGCTGCAGTATATGTCTACTGCTCCCATGTAAAGGACATGCATCAGTTAGATGCTTGTTCAAGGCTCTTTCCTATTGGAGGACTCAATCGGTGAGATCTGTGAAGCCACACAAGGTCTCCACCCAGCCTGAGTGCCTGATACTTCTTGGATAGGGAAGCTCCATGGTCTTTTCCTCTCCTTTGCTCTCAGCTAGAGTCTTTTCTCTCTCAAACAAACAACAAACAAACAAACTAATAAAAGAAAAGGTAATAATCAGATGTGTGGGGGTTTGAATGAGAAGGGCCTCCGTGTGCTCATAGGTTTGAACGCTTGGTCCTCAGCTAGTGGAACTGTTTGGGAAGGATTGGGGTGTGGTCTTGTTGGAGTCAATGTGTCACTGGAGATGGGCTTGAGGTTTTAAAGGCCCATGCCAATCTTTCTTTGTCCACCCCACCCCACCTCTCTCTCTCTTTCTCTCTCTCTCTCTCTTTCTTTCTCTCTCTCTCTCTCTCTCTCTCTCTCTCTCTCTCTCTTCTCTCTCTCTCTCTCTCTCTCTCTTCGCTCTCTCGCTCTCTCGCTCTCTCTCCTCCCCCCCCTCCTGCCTGCAGATCAGGTTATAAAGCTCCCAGCTCACTTCGCTCCCCCCCCGATGATCATGGGCTAACCCTCTGAAACTATAATCAAACCCCAACTAAATGCTTCCTTTATAAGGGTTACCTTGCTTGTGGTGTCCCTTCAGAGCAACAGGACAGTAACGAAGATAGGCAGCGATTAAAAAGTGAGAGAGAAATAAGCGCCAACATGGAGCTAGTGCCTGGCATTTGCTGGGTATGTTATCTGTTTTCCAGGCCAGTCTGTTTCATCTCAGCAAGACTGTCTAGGAACATGGGAAATAGCTCTAAGCCAGCCATCGAGTCACTTCTAACTTAATAGCCTGTTCTAAGGAGATCAAAAATGATTCATGTCCAAGTCCCTAAAGCTGAGTAACTTGATAGCATAGTCCACCAGTAGAAATATGGATCCCTGGCTAGTCATCTTAATATTGGCTATGTATACATGGAGCACATCTCCCTCAGGAACTCAGGTTGTCGTCTCAGCATTGTTCTACTAACAATCACATCCATCCTTCATGTGCATCGTGATGTTTTGCTTTTAATTTAAGAAAAAATAAAAGATACCCAGAGATGGTGAGAGGCTTGCCTAGGACTGACCACTCAGAGAGTCAAGGTTAATGCTAAGATGGGAACTTGGGTGTCTCCAACGCTGATCTCCAAGCAGAGAAGTAAGAATAGATATGTCCATGTGTGAGATATATTGACAACCAACTATCTAGGTGTTTTGTGTGGAAGGGAAGTAGCTGCTTGCTTTCCTCATCCTCCTGGGCTTAAAGGCAGAGTGCATGCTAAGCCTCAGTATGCAAGACGCATACCACAGATTAACCACGTGAGCTATTACAATCATATATAACTTCCTCTGTCTCTCCCAGGCTGAGTCATAGATAAACTATTTCCTTCCCTTTCCACCTTCGAGGATGTCTTCTAGACCACTGACCATTCCTGGCACTTGACTATCGAACAAGAAACTACTCTGTGAACTGCTATTACGTTCTGTAGACACTCAAGGGTACACGGAAACACATGACAGGGAACACAAGGCAACCCTTGGTCAGTGACAAGCTGGAGCAATGGGACACAGAGAGGAGGAGAGTTGACGTCACTGGTGCCACGTATAGGGAAATGGCATCGAGGTGCACTGCCCTTCCAAGGTTCCAAGAGCAGCTTTCTTTTGGGACAGCTGAAGTGGAACATAGTTTTAAGGGTTGGAATCAGAGGCAGCCATAATGACACATGACTGTAATCCCAGCATGCACGAGGCAGAGACAAGAGGATCGTTAAGTTTGATGTCAGCTTGAGCTACACAGTGAGTTCAAGTCCAGCCTAGACTACTTGTCTCAGCAAAACAAAGGGATAGCAACAACAAATAGACCACTGGTTTCTGAGACCCATCCTTTCAAGATGAAGGCTGGTTTGCCCTAGCTGCCTTCCTCTAGAACCCTGGAGAGCCCTTCTGAGCTCCTGGGGTACAACCACAGGAACATGAAGAATAAGGAAAATGGTTGGGGCCAGACGGCTGTCTTCTCCCTCAAGTATCTTCATCCTGTGTCATCATGGGAGAGAAAGTAGTATTTCTGGTTCACTAAGGGAAGATACTGGTATAAAAGGAAGACTCCTCCTCTGTCACACCCCATTCTTCCTGCCTGCCATTAGATAGAGAGAAGTGTGTGGGGATATGCTCTCTCTCTCTCCTCTCTCTCTCTCTCTCTCTCTCTCTCTCTCTCCTATATCTTCAGTCCTCAAAACAACCCTACAAAGTCAGATTTATTGTTACCCACAAGTTACAAAGAGTACATAGATAACCAGGGATTAAGTAGCTTGCCCATCGTTGTTGAGCTTGTATCTAACTAGAACACCAACGTACACCTGGGTATCTGACTAATGAGTCAGAATTTTTGTTTACCACTTATTCTGCATTGTCTGGCTCTGATGTCCCCGTGCATTTGGCTCCAGACTTTGGGAAGGAGAGTATTTTCTTTCTATGATACCATTTTCCAGCACACAGAAATCCGAATTAGTAGATGTTTAAGAATAAAAGGCAGTACTGACATATTTCATATGAGAAGATCCACCGCCACGATACAATTCAAACAACCTCCACAAACCAGGACCATGGGCTAGTTGGTGACCCATCCTTTAGAGCTCTCTTATCACCAAGGATACCAACTGTGGTGGGGTCAGATGGAAGCACTGTCCAAAAGCCAAGGCACCCACTTCTAATTTTCAATCTCACTAGCAGGACTTGGCCTGCCCTTGACCGCTACAGCATGGATCTATGCCAATGGCTGTCTGGAGAGGGATGGATACATGAAGCATTGCTTATATACATTCAGGATGGGTGCCTTCACCTAAAGGCACTGACCATACCTGCAGTCAGCACTTATATTGATTGTCTAAGTCAATACGAATGCCTATAAAACAACAGAGTCACAGCAAATGATGAGGATAGATAAATAACATTCATGAGTACTTTAAATGGGTAGGATCGAGTAAATCAGGATTCTCTTGGCACAGGGTAGAAGGCCTGGGATTAATTAGGGAGTTTATTGGAGCGAGTTGCAAACATTAAGAGTTGAACAAGACTTGGTACAGCTGCCATGAGAATGGGGTAGTGTGGCGTGCTGACGGCACAGCTTGATGAGTGAGTACTGGGGAAATTGAAGCCATCACCAATGATCTGAGTGAAACACAGCTTCCCTGGGTCCCAGTTCTTCTGTCTGTCAGCATGGAAACTCGGGTATTGAAATCAAGAGCGCATAGTGAGGTACCGAGTTTTTCGGAGGAATCGCTGTCACCGTCACGCATCTTTTGGGTTCATTATAAGCTGGTATTTTGAAGAAATGCCTATAGCATGTGACCATAGTTCATGCCAAGTCCTGGTGACAAGGGTGTTCCTTGAGAAGGAAGCAATCAAAAACATCCACATAGGAAAAAATGGTTGGCATCTGGAATGTTGCAAGGAGCATGCTTTGTTTGCTGTTATCTCAACAGTGTGGCTCAGCCTAAAACCAGACCCAGATCTCCAATGACAGCCCAGACCTCGCTCTTCTGGTCGGTTGTCAGTCAATCATTGGTGAAATCAGAGGCTGCTTTGGCAGTGTGACGGACAGCTTTCTAGCGAGGCCCTGTCTCCATTTTGTTTCTTGTTTGTGTGATGTCCCGCATCGTATAACCCAAGTGTCTTGGAGTTTTTCTCATGGCTCTACATCACTTCGTATCACCCCTAACCAAATATGGCAGCTTTAAATAGCGCTGCCATCCTCCCCGGGTTCACTGCTCGTGACAACATCAGGTATAGATTTCTGACATGGAACATCTAATGGGGCTTCAGATTCAGAAAGCAGCAATGAAAGATTTTTGTCCCCTTCCTGGCTGTCTCGCACTTGAAAGACACAGAGTAAAACAGTTTTAACAGGTCACACAGAATTCATGTACATTGATCAAGAGGCAGCCTGGAACCAAGAGAGGCCCTGACAGTGGACTAAGCTAGTAATTTCTCCTGCAGTAGAAGAGTGGGCAAGGTGGTCTCCTTTGAGCCCTTTATCATCTGTGTGGGTTCCTCATACTCTGCATCTTTCCGTGTCTGCCATTGGCTGCTAGGGTGATGAATGACAATCAGCCTGTAGACATAGGAATGAGTAACTAGGGGCCCAGATTCTGCTGCCCCTGAACCCTTTGTTTCTTGATAGAAGATTTATGTAATGATTGGAGGAAACATACTACTAATGATCTGGTCTCTATCCTGTCCCTCTCCTCCTCCTCCCTCTCCTGCTCCTCCTCCTCCCTCTCCTGCTCCTCCTGCTCCTCCTGCTCCTCCTCCTCTTCCTCCTCCTCCTTCTCCTCTTCCTCCTCCTCCTTCTCCTCTTCCTCCTCCTCCTCCTCTTCCTCCTCCTCCTGATCCTTCTCCTCTTGCTGTTGATGCTCCTCCTGCTGCTGCTCCTCCCCTTCTGTTCCTCGTCTTCCTGCTCCTCCTCCTCCTCCTCCTCCTCCTCCTCCTTCTCCTCCTGCTCCTCCTCCTCCTCTTGCTCCCCTCCTCCTGTTTCTTTCCCTCAGTTACTGGCCTTTGCCTCTTACTAGACTCATCTTCCTAACCAGTCAGATCAAGCTTTCTGTGACCATCAACCATTCCTGTACTGCAAGGAAATGCACTTGGATTCTCCCTGGCCTGTGCTATAGAGAGAGAGAGAAAATTATTTTCATAAAGGCTTCCTAAGAGGTTCCGGTCACATTAATGAAAGTCTACAAGTCCCACGAATGACTGTCTATAAGCAGGGCAAGTGGGAAAGCATCTCCGTGTCCCTTTTGTGCCAGGGGAGAGTAAAATTCTTCCCTAGGGCATTGAGGATGTTCCTCCTGGTTCCCTGAGAGGGAATGAGAAGTCACCCATAAAGGCTGAAGTCACTAGGGAATAAGGCTATGCAGGTACCATGGGGTCACTCATGCAGAAAGCCATGGGGACAGACATTACATACAGATAGTAGGTGCTATTATGACTGATACGATGTCAAGTGTGAAAGCAGACCTTCTCATAGATTGGCTTAAGGTGATATTGACTTCCAGTTACATCCACAGACTTCCTGGATTCCCGAGATCGTAAAAATTATAGCATTTCTGTTTCGAATGGCCCTTAGACAGCATCTAGCCTGGTGGTTTTGTAGTAAACAGAAGAAGTAAAGTTGACAGCGGAATGTGGCTGGAGAGAGCACACCACATTTGCAGCAGCAATCACTGCTCAACTCTCACGCTGTCAGACCATCCAGCGCAGTGGTTCTCAACCCTCTTAATGTTGCAACTCTGTAATACAGTTCCTCACGCTGTGGTAACCGCACCCCCCCATAAAATTATTTTTGTTGCTGTTTCATAACTGTAAATTTGCTACTGTTATGAATTGTAATGTAAGTGCCTATGTTTTCTGATGGTCTCAGGCAACCCCCTGTGAAAGGGTCATTTGGTCCCCCAAAGGGGTCACGACCCACAGGTTGAGGCTAGGTGTTTATTCTGATCTAGGGTGTTTGTTTCCTTTAGAAAGATAGGACCATGGATGTGTATGTGAGCTCTCTTTAATGAAAAATGAAACACTGTAATGAAGCAAGCCTACGGCTTTCAGAGGGTGGATCTGATCTAGCCCCGCTCAAGTTGAGGCCAAACAGGATCAGGGACTTGTACAGAACCACGCAGCTGAAAAGGCAGCAGACACCCTGACACCGCCTTTCACATTCTGCTCTGCTTTTCTTGTGAGACACAGTGGGAACTTGGTGTTTATAGTTCCCTTCCTGACTCCAACCTCAGGAGTAGCAAGCACATCATGGTATGAGGGGACTGGATGGGGACTTTGAGTTAGATGTGTCTCTAAGTCTTCCATTTGCCACGGTGTGACTTTGGGTGCATCTCTTGGGCTTTGGCTTCTTCACTAGGAAAATGAGCATAAATGGCTGAGGGGCCCCTCAGCACTTGGTTTCCATTTTCTGAGGACACTGTGCAAAGCAAAAAGCCAAGGAAACCTGCCATATTAACACTCTCAGGAGAAAGACACAGATGTTAAAGAGGGGATGCTGAGGTCAGACCCTGCTATGGCAACTTCACCTCACAGGTTCTCCTGAACCCCAAGGTAGTAGTCACAGGTGTCAAGGGCTAACAGATTGGCTCAGCACAAAGTCTCATCATCCTAGGAAGAGAGAGGTCCACACTGCTGTTTTATCCGTAGATCAGGGTTTTACAAGGTGTTCAGTACAGCCCTGGCTACACCATCATCCCTGGTATCATTAGAATCACTCAGAGTCTCCCCGAAATGCTAGGTCCAAGTCAATGTTCATGCCCTGCCCAAAGCCATTTTGACTAACTATGTATAGTGAATTTTATTTTCATCTCCATTTTCAGGGACGCAGACCGGGTTATTTCTCCTTTCTGGACCCCTTTTCTCCAGGAGTCTGGCTCTTCATGCTTCTAGCTTATCTGGCCGTCAGCTGTGTCCTCTTCCTGGTGGCTCGGTACTCTTCCCTTCCCTTCCCTTCCCTGTCCTCACACCGCCACCTCGTGTCCACTCCGGGAACTGCATGGGGCAAGGGGTGGGTGGGAGGAGGAGAGGATGGTTTAGAAGACCTTAGTGCCAAATAGAGATGGCACAGGGACTGGGGGCCTGAAATGCTCTCTGCCCAGCTGTCAACCTCACACTACCCATCCATCTGTCCGTGCATGTGTTCACTACCATGCACAGCGCAGACAGGTTTGCTTGTCTGGATTTGCTTTTGTATTCCGGCCTCCTGCATCCTTGCCAACTGCCCCAACTTGGATAGGAGCTTTGGGAAAGAGAAGAGAGGGAAGGGGTGACAGGAAGATGGCTCTAATTAAACATGGTGCTTTTGGCTACCCTGGCATCTATCTTTGCCATGATCTGCCCTAAAGTCCTGAATGACAAGAAATGGAGCCTGCAAATCCAGACAGAGTGGGGGGAGATTTGGGGTCGGAGGGGGTGGCACCAGAGGCCACAGTGACACAGGCCAGGGAGCATGTGTCCTCCACAAAGGCCGGCCCTGCCTCTGAAAACACAGCTGTGTCATTGAACAAAACCCACAGAGGGTAGCAGGCAACAAGAGGGTACATTTGTGCCCACTCTTGAGTTGGAAGAAATGACCAGGGTTCAGGGCCAGGGGATATTAGACTTCCCTTGTCCCCAGAAGCCAGGAACTGTTCCTGCTCTATGTGGAAGCGCTCCAGGCTATCCCTAAGCTGTAAACTTCCCAAGAATGTACTGCTCAGAGGGGTTTGTTTGCCCCGAGCTAAGGTAGCCTGAACTTCAGGAAAAGCCACCTTCCACCGACTCAAGTCCCCAACCACACACTCAGCCCTCAGTTTACCACAGGAGACTGTTGAGTGGGAATGGAGAATAGTTTAGACTGAGCTAGACATCAGACAGAGGCTCTGTTGCAAGTGACTTCTCCTTGTCTCCAGAACACAGCATCAGGGCCAGGTAATCCTTTGGCCTGGCCCCTACTCTATCTCTCTGAGGGTGGTCTTCCCGGGGTTGTGTTCCCTCTATGTGTTGGGGATCCTGTGCTCTTTGTACTCAAGAATGGCAACAGGAATGTATTGAGTCTTACATGTCCCCAGTGTGCCTCTTCTCGTAGTGATCAAAGGCAAAATCAAACCACCCAGTAGTCTTCAAAGGCACGGAGTTGGCTCTTGTATACCACCCATCCCTCTTGGCCCCATAGGCATCGCCACTGTCAAGTATCTGTTGTCAGTGACAGCTGGCGAGGTGCGGGAGCTCGCATGCTGTCTGACACTTCCGCTCTCCACTTCGCAGTGCTGTCTGCTACTGTGTTTAGGAAGCTGTCTGTGAGATCCAGGCTCCGCTGCTCTGAGATTCTCTTCAGCCCCTGTGGCTGAGCCTGTATGTGTGGACAGTTGGCTCTAGTGGAGTCTGCACAGCTTTCAAGTCACCACTAAGGCTCTGCACCTAAAACTGCCCTGATGGGCTCTGCACCCTCCTTTGTGGCCACCACACCCACATACTGTCCCAAATCCGACATTAGCAAATAATAAATAATAATAATAAAAACAATAATAAGAATACAACAACAACAACAACAAAAGAAGATGTGTTAGCCTATTTTGGTAGGAAACTGAGGCAGAAGAATTGCCATGCATTTGAGTCTAACCTGGGCTATGTAGTAAGCTCCAGGCTAGCCTGGGCTGGAGTGAGACCCTGTCTCAAAGAATGAAAATAGAAAAGGTATTAAAGAGCTAATCATGTGACTGCATATTTGTATGCTATACAAACCTGGGATATTCTACTCTAAGGCAACAGTTTGCACAGGGGTTCCAATGGAGCGCAAAGGCTCCTGGGAGTCTTCAGACACATGTGGGCATCGAGAACTCTGAAGCCCAAGTGCCTCTTCCTTCAGACAGGTTGTCCTTTTGCCTTCACGTGCTATACTTCTGGGTGAGAGTTTAGAGCAGGAACATTAAACTCCAGGTAGTCACCCCCAAGCCAGCTCATCGTCAGAGGTACCTCACAGCGGGGCAGGGGAGAGTGCTAATACAATACCTCTGCATCTCTAAGGCTGGGATCTGGGACACTGCACCTGATAAGAGAGAGTCAGTGGCTGTCAGTGTGGATATGGACCTGGGGCCATCCACACCTCTCAGGACCCACAGGCTTGTCAAACAGGGGCTTTTAAAAACAAGCCCTCCTGGCAGTTGTGAAGTAGCCAGGGTTTGAGACCTATAGAGCTAGGGTGAGAGTTTTTAAGCTGTGACCCTATAGGACCCTGGAAACTTTTCCTGGTCTCCTCAGGAATTCACCATGAGAAAACAAGGACCCTTTCCAGGCTGCCTACCCCCCGATGCTCTCATCTTCCTGACAAAGACATCATGATCAGTCATTTTAAATATTGGAAGTGAATACCTGAGTTTACTTAAGGGAGAAATGCATTTATTAGAAGTATTAAATAAAAGTAATTTAAGAAGCACCAACTTTTCAAACTATTGATGGAGATGGGTCCAACCCACCTCACCCCCTCCATGGGAAAAAAAAATCCAAGAATCCAAGTATAGGAGAGGGAAGTAGTGGACCCTACCACATAGGTAGAGCCAGCAAGATGAGTCGTGGGGCTCTCCAACACCCCATGTCTACCTTCTCCTCACCGCAGGAATGTGGTCTTCTCTTCTGCAGGTTAACTCCTTATGAGTGGTACAGTCCTCATCCTTGCGCGCAGGGCCGGTGTAATCTCCTGGTCAACCAGTACTCCCTGGGCAACAGCCTCTGGTTTCCAGTTGGAGGCTTCATGCAGCAAGGCTCCACCATCGCCCCGCGAGCTCTGTCTACCCGCTGTGTCAGTGGTGTCTGGTAAGGCCCAGCAGTAGAACCAGGATTAGACTAAATAGAGACCCTAGACTGGGTGGTAGTGGTGCATGCCCTCAGTCCTAGCACTTGGAAGGCAGGCAGAGCTCTGAGTTTGAGGCCAGCCTGGTCTACAGAAGGAGTTCCAGGACAGCCAACACTACACAGAAAAACAGACCTGTCATTTCTGATGGCAAGGAGAACAACCAGGAAGATTTGTCTTGCCAGGTAGACCCTAGCAGGGAGCCAGCTGTCTTAAAAATACAGAGGGTGATGGGAAAGGTGGATGTGGGAGGTGGAGTCAGAGGGGATGGAGGTTCAGTACTATTTACTCTGTCCTAGCACCTAGCCCTGTCTCTGGGGTCTAGGTACAGAGGAGAACCAGAAAAGGGAAGAAAGAAAGAAAGAAAGAAAGAAAGAAAGAAAGAAAGAAAGAAAGAAAGAAAGAAAGAAAGAAAGAAAGAGAGGAGAGAGAGAGAGAGAGAGAGAGAGAGAGAGAGAGAGAGAGAGGAAGGCGAGAGAGAGAAGGGATAAAATGAAACAGCTTTGATGGTCTATAGCAAAACAACCTCTTGACCTGAAGAGTGACTATCATTGAGTGGCTTGGCCAAGAGAGAGCATATGCAGATTTATGCAGATAAACCTGCTGTAAAGTCCCTGTAGGAGAAGGCTCCTTTGCTCTTTCCTCCCAGCTTTTCCAGCCTGTCTTCCTGGTCGACCAGTACTCCCTGGGCAACAACCTCTTGTTTCCAATTGGAGGCTTTATACAACAAGGCTCCACCACTGCCCCTTGATCCTTGTCCACCCACTCTTGGCTCTGTGAGTCAAACTCTTAGATTCTCCGATGGGCAAAAGATTCAACATTAGGAAAGTTCTTTGAAAACTTACAGAAGCTATAGAGAAACTAGGGAAATGAGAACATAGGCAGCCTAGAGAGACAAGTTTGCAAAATACAAGTATTGGATCCTCTCTTAGCAACCTACGATAAGTTTGACTGCCATAGCTCTCAGAAATGACAGCCTTAGTCCCCCGACCGCCTCCTCCTCAGCCTGTTTAAGTCAAAGGATGAGGATATGCGGTATTTCCATCCTTGGTTACTAGTGCTTAGGTCACACAATTGATCTAGAAACAGGTATGAGAGTTATTTCAGGAACTGGGCTAATAGCTAGGACAATGATACCTCTTTCAACTGAGAGCTTTCATTTGCCCTCATATGGCAAATATGGCAGGATTTAAGCCACTTGGGCAAGATGCTCGCCTGTTCCCAGGCATTACGGAGAAGTTACTGAGTAGATGAACATACAGAACTGGTTTGGTGTCCCAAGAAGAGGATACCGTCTCAGCAGAGACAGTCACAAAATTCTCTCAAAGTCTATGAAAGCTAGGCAGAAGCCTTGGAAGAGGAACATCCAAGGGTGTTCATTTTGTTCCTTTGGCCTTTTCCTTCCAAAGCATGCTCTTTGCCACTGGTGAGCCTGGGCTGGTGTTCTTTACCCATTGCATCTGCCATAGGTTCCCCATGGCACCCAAGGAAAGCCTTCCTCCAGAGAGTTTTAGAATCCCACATCCTGCAGGGTGCTGATCCAAATAGCAGATCTCAGATGACCGAGTCACTGTGTTCCAGAGCATGCTGGGAGAGAAACTCCGCAACAAAGAGCTGCCATGAGAGACCTTAACTAGTCCCCTGTCCACAGTTATCAGCATGTGTCTCTGCCTCCTGAGTTCTTAGATTATTAAAATCAAGGTTTAGTTAGTCCCCTGGGAAAGTGGACGATCAGAAGACAGGACCACCATGACCTGCCCTGGCCTCCCAGCCAGAGCAAGGGGCAGAAAATGTCACATTGCTCAGAAGACTGCCAGCTTTACAACTGCTGATGTCCTCAGATGGAGGGGCACAGCCTCACCAATGCCTTGGAATAGCTTGGCCTGGCTGACAGCTTGCCCTTGTGACCATGGCCCTAAACATCTACATGTCACCCAGGAAAGACCAGGCACCAGAATGTGTCCATGAGCCGGAGAACAGCTCCTAGACAGCTCTGAGGCCATGTCTACATTCAAGGTACATTAACTCGGCTTCTCCTCAGTGTATCCAGGCTGCTGCTGAACTAGGGCCTGCCCCAGGGATGGTCACAGTGTAAAGAGCTGAAGAGGGGTACAGAGAGTGTGTCCTGAGCAGGGAAGGAAGCCTGTCACTTAGAGGTCACTACTCAAGATAGCATCAGGGAGGTAGCCAAATGATTTTAATCCCCTCACCTGCCTGTAGGCTTCTGCACATTTATCTAGTTTGTTCTAGATTGCTAATCACAAATGACATATACCTTATTTGCTGTTGTCAGGGTCCAGAGACATGTAGAGCAGGTACCATTATCCCCATTTAGTAGATAAATAAACCCAGGAAAGACCAAGGACTTTTCCTTGCTATTGTATTGGTGACCAGAACAACAACAAAACAAAAGACAACCGAAAACCAAACCAAATCAGAACAGTCCACCTCCCTTGTGGTCTAGCATATAAAAGTCCATTGAGTTGGTGGATGGCCCTGTTGTGTCTCCCTAGGCAGACATCCAGCTAGAGTTCTTGGTAACCTTACAAAAAGGGACAATGGGATTTCTTGGTTTTGAAAATCCACCCGGTAGCTGCCAGCTGCTGAGTCCCGTGACAAATGCTGTGCATTAACATAGCAGTGTCTGCATACCGGGTAAACCCTTGTGAATACCGACACCACTGATCCTGAATTGGTGACTCTCCAGCCTGATTCATGGTGCTTAGATCTGTGTCTGAGCCCCTAACACACAAGGAGGTACTGGTGTAGATCCAGCCTAATGAGCAGATGGGAAAAGCTTGCTTAACCTACCAGACTGAACACACTGCCGTTTGGCATATAGGCTGCCTGCATTGCAGAATTATTCAAATTTCAAATGAAATTCCAGCGACTCCATAAAATAGTCTTGTAAGTCGGAAGCAGCTTGTCCATTGTCAGAGGGTTTTTCCAATTTCAACTTCTCAGCAGTCCAAAGATGCTTTTCACAAGTTCATCATCATTGAAGACTTTCTGTCATTTTATGGTCGTAGAACTAACTATGTACAACGTATCGGTATTTATCAAGGTACTTCCCGGAGCCTCCCTCTGCTTCTTGCAGCATTTGGATAGTGCATTCGCCTCCCTGAGTCATAGGGATTAGCTGAGGTAGTATTGGATGTTGCTCATTTTAGGCATTTAGTCCATGGCAGTGTGCAGCTCTGCACAAAGCCGTCACCTCATTCACTGGCTCATCTCCGATGGTCCCGAGACCCTCGTATACATGGATATACCTCTTTTGAATGACAAGTAATTACATTTCAGAAATAAGAAAAAAAAAACACAGCCAATTATTATCTTCCAGGTAACATTCACAAATTTGGTGCATGTCCCTTGACACTGTGTATCCTGCATCCTTCCCCTTCCTACACTGAGCTGATATCTCTTTCAGAGTAAGATACTTGCCTCTCCTGCATCATAGCAGGACTGGGCTCAGACACCTAAGCCTCCTGGCAATGCCAAGGCAATGAAGCCTCTCTGGTCTCTTCCTGCATAGGTGGGCATTCACGTTGATCATCATCTCTTCCTACACGGCCAACCTGGCAGCCTTCCTGACTGTGCAGCGCATGGAGGTACCCATTGAGTCCGTAGATGATCTGGCTGACCAGACCGCCATTGAGTACGGCACGATTCACGGAGGATCCAGCATGACTTTCTTCCAAGTAAATACTACACGGCTGCTCGCCAGCATGGGGGAGGGCGGAAGGAAGGAAGATGAGACGCACGTGCATTCACGTTCAAAACATCTCTGCCCATCTCATTCCCTCGTTTGAGCATCTAACCTTAGAAGTCTTCATGGGACCTAGTTTTCTCCAGTTCCAAAAATATTTCCCCAGAATGAGGTCTCAGGAGGATTTTTGTATGAATATCAACCTATCCCCATATTGTTGTGCACGAGCAGCTGGTAATATTTGAGATGGGTTTAGAACTAGAGTGATGAAGCCTTCTAAATTTATAATAGTTCTGTGTTTGTTTTATGTGCACTCTATGCTTTGGATCAAGCTTGCAGTCTTGTTTACATTACTGCATCGGATGGAGCTGATACGCTCATTTAAATTTTAAAAAGCGAGTTGGATTTTATAGTTAGTACTTAGACAAAGCAAGATTAAAATAATGAGGGGGCTGGGGGGGGGCGGCGTGGCTCCCTGGGTAAAATGCTTACTGTGTAAGCATGAAAACTTAAGATTGGGTCCCTAGCACCCATATAAAAAGTGGGTGTGGTCACGCACACCTGTAACCCGGTGCTGGAGTAGAAACACAGACAAGTGGTACGCAGAGCTCACCCGTCAGCAGTATTGCCAATCAGTCAGTGGACCCAGACTCAGGGAGGAGACCCAGGCATTAAAAAAAAAAAAAAAAAAAAAAACAGATGGAGAATAGTAAAAGAATACATCCCAAATCCACTTGCACATGCATTCCTATGTACAAACATAAACACGTGCACCTGCACATGTGCACACTAGTGAGAATGAAATAAAATAGTGCCTGTGACCAATGTTTAAGTAATGTAAATGAAGATGGCCTGGGGAGCAGGCACATTTGGGTTCTTTGGGAACCTTGTAAGTCTCAGGAGAAGCCCCTGCCATAATATAGTATTCAATGACAGCCAAGCTGATTGATCACCAAGGCTGACAGAAGCAGGCCACACAGAAAAAGCAGTTTTCTTGTACTTCGAGAACTTCAGGGATGATTGTCCCTGGGGGCTCACGGGATCTAACCAACTAACATCCAAGAAGCTTGTTTTCATAGGAGATAGGCCCAAGGCCTGCTATCTGTTCTCCATAGGAATCTATGTGCCTGTTGGCATAGGGACAGGGAAGGCTTTGTACAAATAGAGTTTGGATGGACCCCCAGAATTCTGTCTTGTTATTATTGGTAAAACAGAAGCCAGCCTTGGGTGGTGAAGTTGATACATTGGCTTAGGGTAGGTAGGAGACGTCCACGCTGCTTCTTCATTCGTCCTGAATGAACCTGCGTGCACTGTCCCAAACTGAGGGACGATGAGGGATCATAACCAGAATTTGAATTCTGCCTGTCTGAGGAGGTTGGTGCTAAAGGAATTTTGGACGGTAGCTAGGACAGAACCAGTGATCGACTGGTAGGCAGAACTCACAGGACAAGTCACTTCCTCATCTCCTATTAAAGACATGGGTCTCTCCCCATTATGCAATGACAGTGACCCTCTCCGGGCGAAGATGATATAAAGGAAGTGGTGCTTGGCTACAATGTGGAGTACAGCGGCAGAAGGGCCCACCTCGTGATTCTTTGATGCCCCTCCTTTTTTTAAGCCAACGTTTCCTTTCTTATTTCCCAACCTTGCTTCCTTCTGATGTCTCCCCCCAGAATTCCCGTTACCAGACCTACCAACGCATGTGGAATTACATGTACTCCAAGCAGCCGAGTGTGTTTGTGAAGAGCACGGAGGAGGGGATTGCCAGGGTGTTGAATTCTAACTACGCCTTCCTGCTGGAGTCCACCATGAATGAGTACTACCGGCAGCGGAACTGCAACCTTACTCAGATTGGGGGCCTGCTGGACACCAAGGGCTATGGGATTGGCATGCCAGTCGGTATGCAGGAGAGCAACAACCTTTGGGTATAGCTTCCTCCAGGCAGGGGCAGGGGAGCCAGTGCAGACTGAATGCTGTCTAGAATCCATTAGCCCATTTCCAGAACCAACAGGTTTGAGAACGACTTTAAGTAGGCTTCTTTATGGTTAAAAAAAAAAAAAAGCAAGCACATGTACTTGTCCTTTCTTTCTTTCTTTCTTTCTTTCTTTCTTTCTTTCTTTTCTTTCTTTCTTTCTTTTCTTTTCTTTCTTTCTCTTTCTTCTTCCTTCCTTCCTTCCTTCCTTCCTTCTCTCCCTCCCTCCCTTTCTTTCTTTCTTTCTTTCTTTCTTTTCTTTCTTTCTTTCTTTCTTTCTTTTTCTTTCTTTCTTTCTTTCTTTCTTTCTTTTTTCTTTCTTTTTCATGTTTTAAGACAAGGTTTCTCTGTAGAGTCTCAGATGTCTTGGAACTCACTCTGTAGACCAGATTGGCTTTGAACTCAGAGATCTGCCTGTCTCTGCCTCCTGAGTTGCTGGGGTTAAAGGCGTGCATTCCCACTGCCTGGTTAAACATGTACCTCTAAGCAGAAATAAGTGTGTATGTGTGTGTATGTATGTATGTATATGTATGTGTATGTATATGTATGTATATGTGTTTGTGTGTATGTGTTTGTATATGTGTGTGTATGTCGTCTCTGTGTGTGTGTGTGTGTGTGTGTGTCTGTGTCTATGTGTGTCAGTGTCTGTGTGTGTCTGTATTGTGTGTAGTCTGTGTGTGTGTGTGTTTGTGTCTGTGTATTGTGTGTGTCTCTGTGTGTATGTGTGTCAATATCTGTGTGTGTCTGTATTGTGTGTATGTGTCTGTGTGTCTGTGTGTATGTGTGTGTCTCTGTGTGTGAGTGTGTCCACATGCACACATGTGGAAGTCATTGGTTGACACTAGATGGCTTTCTCAGTTGCTTTCTATCTTAGCTTTTGAGATAGGATCTCTCATTGAATCTGATGCTCACTGCTTTGGCTACACTAAGCCCCGAGATCCTCCTGCCTTCTCATCCCTAGGGTTTATAGGTGTGCTCCACCATGCCTCCATTTTTACTTGGGTGCTGAAGATCTGAATTCAGGTCCTTGTGTTGGCACAGAAAGTTCTTTACCAACTCAGACATCTCTCCAACTTCCTAATCAGTAATTAAAGAACTAGTTGACTAGTTATTTCATTCATTCACTATTCAGGGATAATTCTAACTATTGAAGAGCATGGACGCCCCAGTAAATACTTTAGCCTTGTTCTCTTTGTCTCTCAGTTTGGCATGTTGGCCATTTCTCTGTTAATTAACGTCTCTACTAACAGCGGGAAGAAAGAAGCACTGAGATAAACACATCTTGCTGATTGAAGTTCACTGACAAGATTACAGGAGATGACATTCAAATTCTTTGTAGATTTCACTGCTCTGTCTACTCCGACTTGGTGTGGGTCATTGAGAATGGGCACTGATGTACCATGCATTTACTGGGTGCCATCTGGTTTTGTAAGTTGTTTGGCTCCTAGAATGGTGACGCAGCTGTCCTTCTCAAAGGACATCCACTTTGCTGATAGCTCTACCACCAGGAAATCAGGAGGTTCATTCAGCTGTTGTGACTGTGAGGGATCTAAGCACAGCCTCAGGATGATCATGTGGGGAATTGACTGTACCGCTGTGTCAAGCATTCCTGGTGTAAGGCTGTTCCTGAAGAAGGTGACAGGCAGAAGAATAAAGACTGGGGACATTAGGCATGGGAGAGCTCTGATCTTTGGCATGCAGACCTTGTAGCCACATTTTATATCCGTGGATTGATCTTTCCCTGACTGGAAGTGTTATAAATTACAGAATTCATTTACACCTTGGACTATAATGAGCGTGGTCTTAGAGTCCAGGAGACCAGGCTGTGGTACCTCAGAGAGAGAGGTGCTTTAACATATCTGAGCCTCTGTTATCCAAGTAATAGGATTAAGTTTCTCATACCTACTCAAGGAGTCACTGTATGGGTTAGGGCTGTAGTTGGCCAAGTGCCTTCCCTAGGTGTCTCATGCTTAGCCTTCATTGGGGAATATGAGTGTCCTTCTCATTTTTCCCATAGTTCTCTATGCTGTTTGGTAAAAGCAGATTGCTTCTTAGACTGTTGATTAGCAAGCAACCAAATGAGCCTGGACAATAATGAAAGTCCTTTCTGAACGTCGTTGGGTCTGACACCAGCAGCTTTTGTAGAGCAGAAGCTTTACTCTGTGTACTGACAAACCGTCATAGACTCTGTTTACAGTCGTATTTTACCAGTGCCCATTATTATTACAGATTGTGAGCCTCTTTGAGAAATCTACTGGCTGACATTTTCTTTCAAGATGGTGGGGTAGACCATGAAATGAACTTGGGGTGCACCTTGGTAATACTTTAATGACTCGATAAATTTAGTCTAAATGTCAAGTACTTCCTTTCACGAGGAACTTGACCACACATGGTTGAAGTGAAAGAGACCAGTTCTAGAAAATTTTATTTATTAACCAGTGGGAAAAAATGGAGTGAAAGGCCTTTGCCTTGACCCCATCATGATATCATTTTTATGAGTATTATCTCACTTAATTGTGCCATGTGAGAGGTAGACTTGGCTATGCCTATGCTGCAGAGAACAGAAATTGTCCAAGGTCACAAACTTGAAAGAGAAGCCTTGAACCTAGGATACCACTCTTCAAACACAGTGCTTTCCAGAACAGACCACATTGAGTCTGAGTCCCCAGCTAGCCAGCACAGAATAGATGGATGGGGTGGAGGTGTACTGCTGGGAGGTTCATGTTATCACATCAAGTGAGGCTGAGAACAACAATTTTGCAGCCATTTCTGAGGCAAGATTCAGATCCCCCGAGGTTATACTCCATGACATTCTTCCAATAGGAGGAAAGAGAGTTACTACAGAATGCGTGACATGGTTGGGCCCAGGGAAAAGAAGAAAACCAATAAGGAAAGATGGAAACTGAATCAGATGGCTCTGGAGCTGAGAAAGCCACCACACAGCAGGCAGAACTGCCTTCAGTGTGGCCCCTGGGCCACTGTGGGTTTGGATAGAAGTACCTTGCAGCAGTGGAATACTGTCTTTAAATCTAGACACTGGTAGCCTAACATCTGTCCACATCTGCAGGGCAACTTGTTCACGTACTCATTCACTACAAGTGTGTGTTACACACACATTCTACAGATGACTGTTTGTGGATAACCATGACAAAAAAAATAACTTCAAGGCTGCAGGCTAGTTGTGGGTTCACTCAGTATAGTTGTGGCTGATCTTTGTAGGGATTGGGAAAAAAATCTAGGCAACCAAATTGTTTTTCCAAGTCTCTTGACAGCTTTTTCTCAATGATCAAGGGCCTCTACCTGTTGTAGGACATTGACCTTTCCTTGTATTCATTTAAGCTTGTTTTTGATGATTAGACTCGGATCCTAGAACCAAAACTCCTCAACCATATTCTGTTGGAAAAATTTTCAAAGAATTCTATAAAACAGAAAGAAGCCTTCTGTTTGGTGGAGAAGGGGTCATAGGGACACGGAGTGATTGGCAGGACTGTAGACTCTGGTAAACTTAGCTATGGAGAGTTGGGGACATCTGGTTACTGGCTTCTCCATGCAGAAGGGTGAGAGGATGGTCTGGTTAATTTGTCTTTCAGTGGTTGATGGCTGGTTATGGTAAATGAATATAAAGTATACTGTGACAATAGTCACAAGTGCCCCAGAAATGAATAGACGTGAAGTAGAAAGTTGGATTTCACTAAGAGGTTTGTGTCCCATTAACTCACACAGTGGCTTCCTAGAGGCTAATAGTTAGATCTCCATCCAGTTTCCTGATTGTCATTGTGTAGATTGCTGAGTTCTGATAAGCCAGCCCTCTATTTAAATGAGAAAGTGAGGTTGCTAGGTAGAAAGATGGGTCTGGGAAGCCATTACTCAGCCCATGTTGGGGTCTTTGGTCATGGTTAGATGATCACGTTAGTCATATGGTAGAGAGGAAGTGGAGGAGCTGAGAAGGCTGTGTAAACCAGAAAGCCCTTCTTTTAGCAGAGAAGACAGAGGTAGAGGAGAATGGTCTTGGAGACAGGTGCTGCCTGCTGTGTCTGTGCCCTCCCAAGGTTCAAGTTGACAGAGTGGACAGGAAGGATGCTGGGAAGGGGAGCGCCATGTGTCTAGAAGAACAGCGACATCATGCCCTGGGTTTTCCTTTGACTCCATAGGCTCAGTGTTCCGGGATGAATTTGACCTGGCCATTCTTCAGCTACAGGAGAACAACCGCCTGGAGATTCTGAAGCGGAAGTGGTGGGAAGGGGGAAAATGTCCCAAGGAGGAGGACCACAGAGCCAAAGGTAAGGAAGACCACAGAGCCAAAGGTAAGGAGGATCACAGAGCCAAAGATAAGCACCCTTGGGTCTTCCCACTACTTGACAGAACTAACATAGTCTTGTTCTCCAACCCAAAGTCCAAGCAATCACTTGTAGGATACTTTGACACCAAAGCCTAGATTGGGCTGCTAGGGACCAGACCTATCCCAGTGTCCCCTCACATAGAGACCCAGAGATGCTGTGTTATCTGAATCTACCCCTCAAATTCCAATGCTATGGTTACCAGCCTGGCCACAGCTACATGGTATTCTTTTCTATTACTGTGACAGAAGATCAAATGAAGGTATGGTGTCAGGAGCAAGTTACTGGGGACTCACATTTTGAATGGCAAACACTGTACAGAGAGAGCAAACTGGGAATGGCCCATGGCTTTGAAACCTCAAGGCCCATCATCCAGTGACATACTTTCCCCCAGTAAGACCACACTTCCTTAGCCTCCCTGGTAGCATCACCAACTGGACACCAGGTATCCAAATGCTATAGAGGACACTCTATTCAAACCAACACATCTGTCCTTCCTTCCCTCCTGTGTGGTTGCAATAGCTTGATCTCCTTTTTCCATTCCTGTGTCTTGACAGTGGCCAGAGTGATTCATGTTTAAGATGCAAATTAGACCACAGCATCCCTCTGCATGAGCCTTTCGGCAACTTCCTATCGCATTCAGAATAAGTTTCAGGTTCTCTGGAGCTTCAAGGACCAAAGTGATCTATTGCCCATCCCAGAACTCTCTCTTTTATTTCTGTAACTCCCCCATCCTGCATCTACCCTGGAGCCAGAGCACCTGTTCATTCCTCTATGGTGTTTGTTCCCCAGGCTTTCTCAGAGAGGACTTCTTCCCCTCCTATCTGAAACTTTTTCTTTCAAGGCTGTACTATGACTGTACAGTATCTCCTTATTCTTTATTTGTTCACTTCCCACTTTTATTAGAGTGAAGATTTTATAAGGGTGGGGTTTGTCTTCCCAAGGCCAGCCCAGCATAGGATATTTTCTTGGAAGGAAGGAAGGAAGGAAGGAAGGAAGGAAGGAAGGAAGGAAGGAAGGAAGAAAGGAAGAAAGGAAGAAAGGAAGGAAGGAAGGAGAGTTGGGTGAATGGATGGTTGGGTGGATAGGTGGGCAGATGGACAGATGGACAGATGGATGAATGGTAAATAAAGAATGTACACTACATTGGGTTGAATGCAAAGCAACCACAGACTGTATGTGCAATAAGGAATGCAGAGTGCCCCCGAGCACCCAGGAGACACAGGCGAGTTCTGATTACACCCAGCACAGACTCGCTAATGCCTGCTAGTTATTTTTGGCTAGCTCATATTCTCAACATATCCTGACTTGGACAATAAATCATACGGTCACCCTCGCAGTCTCCTTGCAGCCTCGCTAAAATAGGCGACAGATTTACCTGTGCATGCTCTCCCTTCGGAAGGAGCAGAGTGAAGGAGAGCAAGCACTTGCCTTTCTGCTTGGCATGAATGATTATCCTCATAAGACATTGAGTGCTACTGTGTTTCCAAGTGTTTGTATGTAGGCTTCCATCTGGCAAGGCCAGGTCTTAGGAATACAGCTCTAGGAGGCTGGTTATAAATAATATAAAGGAAATCGTGCCTTCTTAGGAAGTCATGAAGCCACACACTTCTTGAGATGCTCCCTTCACAAAGGCCAGAACCACCCATTTGGATGGCCATGAGTGGACACGGGCATTGGCAGATCTCAGTTGAATCCCAGCTCCACCCATTGCTAGTCTGTAAATGTCGGCATCTAGGTAATGTGGCTGAGTTCACTTCAGCCTTTGTGATGACTACAGAAACCAGCGAGCTGTAGACTTGCTGGGACGGTAAATCCAAAGCTGGAGACGACTACTAGGTTCTGTTCAGAGGAAGGGCCCAGGGTATCCCAGCCATTACTGCTCCGCTCTGGAATGTGGCCCATGCTACTCTCAAAGAATCCCGGGATGGTCTGTTCTGTTATCTGTCTGCAAAGGATCCATTTCCAGCTGTCACCCAGCCAATCAGTCATCCAGTGAACAGGAGATACTGAGGTACGATGAGATACGTTGTTCCTGGGAAAAAGTAAGTCGTACAGACTTCCCATTAAAGATCTTGAAGTTTCAGGAAAGATTATCAAACAGCCCAGTACTGGAAAGACTACAGAGAAAGATTGGGGTGCATTCAGAGGGGACTGTTAAATTTTTTTTTCTCAGAAGAAAATAATGAAAGAAATACAGAGAAACATATCAGGACATGCTTACCGATTGGGTATAACAAAGTAGATTTTGAAAATGCCCAGATCCTGAGCAGGTTAGGACAGTGTGAAGAGAGCATCACAGAGAGATAAGCAGTATAAAGAAGGATATGGAAGCTGAGAAGGGCAATGCACAAGGCCTGTGTGGGGGCAGCTGAAGCCTTGGCTCAACACATAGGCTAGTTTGAGGAAGCTGGCTGTAGATGTCAGAGGTTCTAGAGCAAGCTACTGTGGAACTGCAAAAGCCAGTCCTGTACGTGGTGTCAGAAATTATTTGGAGAGCATCTCTGATCCCAAAAGATAGCTATTGCCATGGGAGACACACCGTCTAAACAAGTCACACTCACGGCAGTCATGATGCTGTTGGAGGGTCAGACTCTGGGTTTGCTAGAGAAGTATTTTGGAATGCAGACATTTTCTTGTTGTGTGCTGAAGGAAAATGATAACATTGAGGACAGAAGTTAACGAGTAAACAAAACAAAGACTCAAAGCCACCAAGTCTATAAAACGGATAAAAGAATGGCCTAATCGGGGCATGTTGGGTTGTGGCCTATCTCTGTCCAGGAGACTGCTTCATGCTGACATCTACTGCTGGTGTCACACCCGGAATGAAATGAGAAGACATCTTTTTGTCACCTAAAGGTTTGTCACCTTTAGAGTTTGGAAAATCCCAGCATCATATGACATACCACAACAGGATAGCGGCATGGGAAGAGGCATGCAGGGCCAGAGGGCAGAGAAAGGGCAAGGCCTGAAGTTTCCCAAGGTCCCAGACAAGAATATTGGAAATTGGGGTGTAAAGAGGAGATCCCCACACACTTTCTACGAAACATTGTGGTCCCTTCCCACCCTATGGTCAAAAGTACACCCGATGCAAGAGGGAAAAGATACAGAAGAGACCCTGAATTTTACCTGAATTTAAACCAAAAACTACTGAGAAGTCTGTGTGCTTGGCACTGGAATGAAAATTGAAGTTTGAGGTAGAAATTAAGTTTATTCACAGAAAGCAAAGGTATTCCCTGCATTCGTTGGCTTTGGAAATCCTTCCCCATTCACAGAGGTTTATGGAGACTGATTAGACAGCAGAGGTGGCGGTGGAGGGAAGAGGGAGATGATGGGAGTCAGGCCCAAGAGAAAGATGAAGTGGCATGTATGGGAGGCCTCTCTGTGATGTACATGGGGACCAAGGGCTCTGTGGCGTAGAGGGAAGAACTAACAGATGAAACTATCAGCGGAGTGACCCTGCCTAGGTCACTGCGCCTCAGGAGACACCTGGGTCTTCCCAGCCTCCCAACACTAACTTACCTTTGGAACACAAGAGCGAGCACTGTCGTAAGAGCCAGGGTGCTGGACCAGGGCTGTCTGGAGGATGCTGCACACATTTCCATGAAAACCACAATGTTGGCTGCCCACCCAGCCTAGCAACCGAGGCCAGCTTCATGCAGTGACCCCTCTTCTGCCATGGCTGAAATCCCAGACAGATTGTTCAGAGATGCTTAAGCCTCCTTGGCCAAGCAGAATCCCCTCATGACTTCTTACAGGCCATGCTGGAAGCGCTGGCCCAAGATAGGGGGGGCGTACCTCTGTTTCATTTTTCTCTGGCTAATTAGCCATTGCATTTATCTTTGCCCCTAACTCAAGGCTCAAAGGACTCAGACTTGGGGGAGCAGTGTGACACAAAAGATCTCCTCCTTGAAGTCTTTAAATGGCCACGGAGAGTTGAGCCACGGGAGCTTTCCCCCTTGTGTCTCAAATAGCAGGAGTTTTAATTTGCTTTTCCCAGTAGCTCTCAGGTCATCTTCCTTTTTATAGTTTGCACCAGTTGGCTTTCACGTGCTCCTAAAGAAACGAGGGGACTGTGGAACAGCAGAGAGATGGAGGTGACTGGAAGTAGGAGGGGGTCTTTTTTTCCCCAGAGACCTCTGAAACTGACAGTAACTGCCAGACTTTGGTCTCAATTAAAATGTACCAGACAACACGCTGGAGCCTAATGTAATCCTTTTCTGCTTTGTTATCCTATTAAAATGCACACAGTTTCAAAGAAAGGGAACTGATGCTTACCCTACTTTTAATCCAGCATTACAGCTCAGACACCAAGGCCAAGAAGAATCTGATCACTGAGGTAATGCTTCCTATCTCAAGCTTTCTTCAGGGGCCTTATTTGGAGCTTGTCAATGCAGCAACCTTCTCGTCATCACCTCTTTTCTTGTCCCCACCTGAAGCTTGGCAACCAGCTTCCTTCCTGCAAACACTGAGAAATAAGATGGCAGATCCCATGGAAGACTGGAAACAACAAACAGGGCCAGGCTCTACTCCAAGCTGTTTTCATTTTGCTCAGGGTTTTCTCTTTTTCTTTTAAATGTATTTTATTTGTTTATTTTCTCACCCTGCTCCTATAAAAGGGAATCCTGCCAGCCATTCTCAGAGGCCAGCATCCCCATACAAGGGGATTGGATTACCAAAGGCTTCTCAGAACAATCACAGGACAAAAGGTGGTGGGTGAACCTCAAGGAAATTAAATACCTTTATCTTGAAAGATACCAGCTCATAATCAGGGCTTCAAAGGAAGACAAACACTCAATCAGGCTGTGAAAATCGGGGTCCCCTTTCAAGAATGGCAAAGAGGCAGCGCTGTTGACTTTTGGAACCCTTGGATAACGTGAAGCTTGCTGTCTGGCACAGTGGGAATGAAAGCGTGAGACATCTTAGCAAGAGTGGGAGTGCAGAGGGGGGAAGAGACTCCCTCCCTCTTTCTTCTCAGAGGGCCCAGTGAGGCTCTCCTTGTTCTCTGGTTTCTTTGGAAAGCTCTGAAGGTGGGAACCCAACTTGGGAGTTTGATAGCTACTCAGAGAGATCCTTCCAGGAAGCACCCTCCTCCCCACCCCAATCAAGTCAGACTGAACACTAGGAGGCAGAGAGAGAAACTCCAGAGGATTGTCAGAAAACACAGCAGGACCAGAAACAGAGATAAATGGTGACCCGGCCAGTCTGCAATCAAGAATGGCAGCCATGCTGAAGGCCATACTCCCTTCTGTCTGGAAACTGAGCCAAGTTAAGCTGACACATCCCTGCTTCAAACATCTGATGTCATGTTCTGCAAGAAAGAAGGGGTCCCCGAAGTGAGCTTGTGGCCTGTATGTGGACTCCCTCACCCCTGCCACCTTGGGGGTTCTGGGCAATAAAACCAGTTTTCAGGAGGCCAGTTAAGTTCTATGAGCATCTACTGTAGTGGAGGGATCACAGAGTGACCGGAGAGTTGGTGTGCTGTGAAGGCTGGGGACTCTGCTTCTGATCTAGATTTGGGTATAGAACCTTGGACTTTTCTTCCCTTGCCAGGAAAATGGAGCCACAAGTTGTCAAGGGCACCTACAAGGTCAAAGTTAAAATAGTTTTCAAGGGCAGAGTTAAAGTCGTTAGCATAGAACCTTGCTCATAGCAAACACTCCTAAAGGGAGATTTCATAGTTTTAGAGCACATAACATTGCCATCAGATGTATTTAGAAATTACCCATTAGCTATGAAAAGTTGGACAGCCCAAGATCTCTGTCTTTTTAATGTTTTGATGTAGTGGGAACAGTGGGTCCCTTTTCTAGCCTGCCTAATAATTGGAGGAGATTGCAAATGGTTTGGAAAGTGGGATGCTTGAGTTTGTAGTGCCTCTCCCGTAATCGCAAGATTTCTCAAATGCTTGTTCCAGTTTCTGTTCTTTCTTATTCTTCTCTGTCTGTCCTTTCCAGAATCTGCTGGGTCTAAGTGAAAGATGTCACGGTGAGGGCAAGCAGAAATAGCCGCTTTCTCCTTCATAGTGCCAAGCAATGCAAATGTGATGGTTACTGGGAAGACCATGTAGGTCACTCTATACACCTAAAGGAGGGGCTGCTGTTTATAACAAAGAGTCCCATGGAGATGGCCCTGTCTGATGTGTCCACATGGCTGTAGGACTAAATGTGTGACTCTAAAATGATTGAGAGCCACACTGATCCAAGAATCTATGTTTGCATCAGATACTCTTGGAGAGTCTGACACTCTTCAGAGCTTAGCGTCTACTACAGCAACAAAGAGAACATATGATGTCACTTGTGGAGATCATGACACTTGTCTGTCCTTTCTATATCCATGTGGTGTAGCTGCCCCTCACCCACCTACAAATCATTGTTCCAAAAGAGAACAGCATGCATCATGTCTCAAGTATAGATAGATGCACTTGGAACTCAGTGCTGGTTAGGGCTAAGAGGTACGTCTACCGGAATCTAAGAAATGATTCTTAGCTAGGCGGAAAGGAAGGAAGGGCAGGAACATGAATAGAATTGGAGTCTCTTCACTTCGGTATCTCCTGATGATATCTGTTCCCCATCACATTCCAGAATCAAAGAGAATAACGCATTTTCATTTTGGGAGCTAGTATTTGTATTTGTGGGTAATCTGTGAATGACACCAGAGCTAGTATTTCACCAACCGGGGATTTGCGGGGAGAGTCGGAGTCTATTTCAGCTAATGTGTGCTGATAGCTGAAGCACAGCTGAGGCTCAGGCTCCGGGTGTCGGGAGGAAACCCCAGTTTCACAGCCATCTGTCTAGGTGGCTTATGCACTGTCCTGTGTACTGGAGGGGACAGAAGCAGTGACTAGATCATTTCCTAGTCCCTCCTGCAGGTGCTAAGGCATCTGTAAGGGCGGCCAGGAACTTGCGGGCTGGAGCAAATCCCTCCCAAGCCCAGCTGATGAATGGCCATGTGCTGTGCAAGGCATTAGACTTCTAGGGGGATGACTGATGACAGTGTTAAGCAGAATGGCCTAGCTCTCTGAAATGTGCCCCTCCCCTCTCCATCTGTTTCTCAAGCTCTCACTCTGCCAGCATTCTATTCTTGCTTCACTTTCCAATAACTTCCTAAAGGCATGGCTGGTATACAAGCCTCACTCTGAAGAGGAAGAGGCCACTCAGCCAGGAGTTGGCACCCTGGAGCCAACACCTATGATTAACAGGTTGGCGGTGAAAGCCGAGAAACTGGGAAAGAATGACTGGGCTGTTTGGAGGCTCCGGGCCTCTACCAGCAGCCCATTAAAGCCTCAGCTCCTTCTGAAAGCATGTCTAGATCAAATCAGCCAGCGTCGTCTTAGCACAGATCACATGTTCCCTTCCTCCCCTCCCCCACTCCTCTAACATGGGGATCTATGTCATGGAGTAGCGACGTCAGTGTTCTGCTGCCTTCAGAAGGTCTGGGCCATCTGGCTGGAGGCCTTGTTGAGAGTCTCTGGGGTTTGCAGTTACCACACTCAGCATTTGATGAGGTCACAGTGCGGATCCAGAGTTTGGTATACTGTAGTCCCCTACATCTGGGTTGTCTATCTCTGTCCTTCTAATCTTTTGTTTTTCTTCATTTTGTGTGTAGGTGTGTATATATTGTGTGTGTGTGTGTGTGTGTGTGTGTGTGTTTATGTGTTCTCAGGAGTACAAGTGCATGAGTGCCTGCATGTTTGTGCGTGTGTAGTCTCCAAAGCTGATCTAGAATCTTCCTACCTTTGAGATCATTTCCTACCTTTTCTGCTTAATGTTATATCTCTCAATCAAACCCAAAGCTTAATAATACTACTAGTCTGGCTAGGCAGTTTGTTCTTTCCAAAGCTGCAATTAGAGGCAAGCAACCACATTCATAAGGCAATGATGTAGGATTCTTGGTATCTGGACTCAGGCCTTTCTGCTTACATAGCAAGATCTTTAAGTGCTCAGCCACCTCTCCAGTCCCTTCTGGTCTTTTTTTCCCCCTAGAGCACCTGCTATGGGCCATAGCCTATGATGGTGGGGTAGAGAGTTACCTAAGACCTGGTTCTTCCCAATGAATCTAATCTAATGGAAAAATCTAGATTCATAAACATAGCTACCATGATTGTTGTGTCCACACAATCAGAATGATGCACACTGTGTTATTAGTGAGACACACAAGCAGCAGCTGACAGAGATAAGGTGGGCCAGAATTCAGTGATAATGGGGGGGGGGGTTAGCCAGATGTGGTGTGTGTGTGTATGTGTGTGTGTGTGTGTGTGTGTGTGTGTGTGTTTGAAGAAATGCTGAACTAGATATTCATGCGCCATCTATTAGCAGATAACCTGACAGACACATCTGTGGGGAGGAGGATTTTAATTTGACTTTCAGTTTCCAAGAAATTTCAGCTCCCTGTGGAGGGAAGGCAAAGGTGCAGTTCAGTCCACTGAAACTTTAAAGCAGCAAACCTCAGACTTCCTAATGCTGGAACCCTCTAATACAATTCCTCATGCTGTGGTGACCCCCCAACCTTGAAATTATTTTCATTGCTACTTCATAACTGTCATTTTGCTTCTGTTATGAATTGTAATGTCAATAGTTTTGAGATAGAGGTTTGTCAGCGGGTCAGGACTCACAGGTTCAGAACTGCTGCTTTAAGCTATTTGAAGAGGCACACATTCACATGGCGGCCATGCAACCAGGAAGCATCGAGAGGCCAGTCAGAACCAGAGGGGGCCTAGCCTGCTAGTGACCCATTTCTGCCTGCTGAGTCCCACATCCCAAAGGTTCTACAACCTTTTGCAAATGATGCCACCAGCTGAAGACCAAGTGCTCAAACACATGAGCCTGTGGATAATATTTCAGACCCAAAGCCACAGGAATGCTTGAAAGGAGTCAAAAAGGTCACAGACAGGAGCACCAGGGCATGCTGGGAAATGCAAACAGCTCTGTGTTGCTAGCGATGATGTCACAGGTTTTACATTTCGAAAAGATCAGTTTTATGGAGGGTGGAGTTGAACAGAAAGTGGCTACCTGCAGAGGCATCATCTTGAAGTCAGTGCAGTAGTCCAGGCAAGCGTTGGGGAAGACTTGAAGCAGAAAGGTGATGGGATGGGTAGAGAGAAGGAAGTCAAGATAAAGCCAGCAGGATTTGGTAATAACCAGCGCTTGGAGGAGAGGTAAGAAACCAAAAGCAAGCCTGGGTGACTGGTGAGGTTGGAATAAGGCATCAAGAAGTGGTTTTATAAAAAAGCCAAGAAGGGGAGTGTGATTGACAGCGTCCAGCGCTAAGATGATTGACAGTGTCCAGTGCTAAGAGAGGCTGTGTAAGATCAAGGGTAGGAAATGTCCCTGAGCTGAAAATCAAATCGTGGGAAGTGATATCAGAGGAGTGAGACAGTACCACATGCAAAAGCAGCAGGTGATGCCAGCATGTGAGGCCTAACTAGAGCTCGCAGAAGTAAATCCCGATTAGTAAATTCATTCTCTCCTTCAGGGCCTAAAAGCTTCTCAGGTGTTCAAAATTATGTTTAAGGTCTGAAAAGAAAAATACTGGCTTCCCAATGCACAAAGAAAACTTGCAAAATTAAATTAAGACATGTTTAATTAAATATCTCCAAAATGGAACATTGTTCCAACTTCATTAATTTTTAAATTTAATATTCATAAAACTGCATCTCATTTAGACACAATTTTTGGGGTTAGATTATCTCATTTCACAAACATTCCCTTCTATGCAATGAAGGCTGAGAAATCACAGCCAATTGTCAATTAACTATTTCTTTCTGCTCTGTAAAACCAGAAGCAAAGAAATTTTAGATGCATTTGGTTGTAAGATGTTGGGTGCATTCTCTTCTACTTGCTTTTATGTGGGATGGAGTCCCCAAATGTATGTGTTTTAGAGTGTCTTAAAATGATGCTAGTGTTGACAGCTCTGTTCGAAGGCTCACAATGATAGAGAAGAGGGAGGAGGGCATTGAGTGGATGGAATTGGAGCAGTCAAGGAAAAGACATGAACTGGAGAGAGCCAGTGGAGAGATGAAGATAGAAAGGTTCAGGAGGTAACTTCTGGGGAGGTGGGGAGTGCAGACAAGGCACAGGTGACAGGTCCTGAGAGGAGAAGTAACACTCTTCCAGAAACAGGAGGGAAGAGCTCTTCTTGGAGGCCCTAGTCTTCTTCTTCTTCATCTCAGTTAGCTCTATCTTCAAATGATGGGGTTATCTTGGGGTATCCCAACATGACCCAAGGACTCCCTTTACCTGGGGCAGATAGCCATCTTTACCATCACCAAAGTCACTTCTCTAGGCTAGGCTGGTTCAAGAAGCTAGTACTTTGAGGAGTCATGGGATGTAATAATGCACCCCCTTCTCACCACTCCTTATCCATGGGCTGCAGCACCAGCCTTCAAACCCCAGCCAGACCCTGGGGCATACTCTTTCTTTCTTAAGAGATCCCATATGTCTCATCCCCCAGTCTATACGGATCCTGATATTCCTATACTCAAATGTCTTCTGTCCCCAATTGCTCAGGTGAGAGAGACTGGAATTTAAATAAACCCAAGCTAGTTTGCTCCCCATTTTTAAGATTGCTGTCTTGGATTAATTGGGATAGAGGCCTCTGTGTTGATTGGTGTAAATTTGGAAAAAGCTGATCTCATAAATCTGCAGATCAGAGTGTATGATCTGCTAAAATTATTGCTTGTGTGAAGCCTCAGGTCCACTGGAAGCAGACCATCATATGGGCAGAGAATGACAACTATGTGTTGTTTTAAAAAAAGAGAAAAGGAAAGAACAGACATCCATCCTGTTCTTTGTGATGAGAAACCCAAGGTATCTTAAAATGGACAGGTAGCATCCAATTCTTGTACCTTTCTGTAGAGCATCTTATATGATGCAAAACTGACTCTTCCCAACTACGGTATAGCCCCACGCCCTATGACAACTTAACTAGAGATCAGTCATGAAATAATTCTGAGGAGAATAGGACTTAAGCCTTCCAGTCACCAATTTCTTAGCTAGAAGAGGCTTTTGATCTATTGTTGTAGTCTCCATTCAATCAAAGTGTTTCTGACCCTACTCTAAGTTTGGTTTCTCCACAGCCAAAGAAAGCATCAAGTTGAGTGTCTAAACTCGCCAAGATGCAAATGAAATGGTTGTAATCATTCTACAAATATGTATCAAGATATCTTTAGCTGTTTAGCGATGAGGTTATGACCCAACTTTAAAGAACTTAAAAATGCATAAATGCTTCCTGTCTTAGGGTTTCATTGCTATGAAGAGACACCATGACTAAGGCAACTCTTATAAAGGAAAACATTTCATTGGGGCTGGCTTACAGTTTTGGAGGTTCAGTCCATTATCATGATGGGAAGCATGGCACCATACAGGCAGACTTGGTGCTGGAGTAGCCAAGAGTTCTACACCTTGATCCAAAGGCAGCCAGGAGGAAACTATCTTCCTCACTGGGTGGAGCTTGGGCACTAGAAGATCTCAAAGCCCACCTACACAGTGACACACTTCCTTTAACCAGGCCACACCTATTCCAACCGCCTAATAGTGCCACTTACCATGGGCCAAGCACATTCAAATCACCACATTTCCAAAAATAACAATTTGAAACTAGTTGTAGGCCTGCCTATCTGGGGAAAAAAAATCACCAGAGAAGCTTATTTCAAATACAGAGTTCTGGAGCCAGTGAGATGGCTCAATAGGTGAGGGTGCTTACTGCCACAGCTGATGGCCTGCCTTTGATTCCAGAGCCTATATGGTAGAGGGAGGGGACCTACTCCTGAAGGTTGTCCTCTGACCTCCATATGTGTGGCATCTATGTGTGAGTGTATGAATGCACAAACCGACACACAAAGAAATAGATGTAAGAAATGATAATAAAATACAGACTGCATCTTCTGAATTACTGATTCAGTAGGTCTTGGGAAGGGCTTAGTTTTCCAGGAGTTTCTGATAGCAGCCGAGTTTGGGATGCACTGGTCCAGGAGGTGAAATGGCTTACTTTCCAAATAAGTTTAATAACATTTTTAGTCCCATCTCCCAAATGTCCAGGTCTAGAATTATTTCAGGGTTTGAATATTTGAGATTTTTGGAACAGAAACTGGCTGGACATCCCCTGACCTGGAAATCTAACATCTAAACTTCTCTGAAATCTAAAATTATTTAAGCATATGCTCAAATCTTCAAAATTTCAGAGTTTTGGGGTAAGGGTGACCAACCTAAAATATGCTGGCTTTGGTGAGTTAGATCCCAAAACACATTGTTAAGAAGATCAGCTAGAAGTTTTAGAGTTTAAGGTATTTTGGTGTCAAATCAGATTGGGCCTTCACCCCTCTCTTAAGACAATCCCCAGCTCCCAGCCCAGTACTGTCTCATGATTTCTCAAACCTTCTCCATTCACAGCTAGATCTTCCTGCCCCAATTTACTTAACTATCTTGCTTCTCTTTCAAAGGACAAAGAAATCTCTTCCAAGAATGATGTGGGTGACCATCTCCAAGTCTCCCTCTGGTTGTTTAGATGTCTTGAATTGCCATGGTGTGTCTTCCCCTCCTCAAAGTAACTGCTACTTCTTGTCACTCTCTTCCAGGCCTGGGAATGGAGAATATTGGTGGAATCTTCGTGGTTCTTATTTGTGGCTTAATAGTGGCCATTTTTATGGCTATGCTGGAGTTTTTATGGACTCTCAGACACTCAGAAGCATCAGAGGTAAGCTTCCAAAGACTTCCAATGGCATGCCGGCCACAGCAGTGTGAAACACTCGGGCTTCTGCAAGCATTTCAGACAGGACTTGTAGAATGCTCCCGAGGGTACACAGGATAGTACAGTGGGAAAAATTTAGTCCCCAGAGTAAAAGCTGAGTACACACTGTCACATATTGATTGGGTAACCACAGAAAGGGCTCAAGATTCTCCTTGGACACAGCCATCAAGTGATATGTGAGGAAAGATATTTTATGAACAACAGGCTTTAGTATAGTATTGTACAGTGTGTACGTGAAAGTACCAGGTTTCTCATGTAAAATATGACCTAGATCTTCCATTTTCACTGTGTTTTTACTGTACAGCAAAAAAACAAAAAAAAAATCCTCAGAGATATCCCAACTTGAAGAACCAAGAGCTTCATTTTTCTATCTTAGAGATTTTTAGTAAATTTAATTCTCTAGCTGAAGCTTAGAGACTGGGTTCATATCTACTTCACATCCATGGAAAGTGTGAGAAGAATCAATGCTTTCTTCCATTGGTCTTTCCTCCCTCCTACTTCCACCCTGGAGAAGATGCTAAATCCTTGTGTGTTAATGTGTGCATTATGAGACTTCTTTTTTTAAAAAAAAAAAATGCATTAGCCTATCAGCTCCACTCTAGATATTCCTTAAGCCCGCCTCCTTTAACTTTTGCTGCGGAAATATCCCCCGACTGTACAGACAACACCCTAGAAGCCTATAGGTACCACCTCCTAGGAGACTTGGACACGACATCACTGTCTGCCATTCACTTGGCTGTCTGTGCCCAGTTTGTTCTTCTGCCCTCTGCTCCTGCATGAAGAAAGCTTGACTTTACTTCCCACTTCTCCCAAGAAATGAAGAGTAGCCAACGCCAGTCTAAACATCCCCCTCACCTAAAAATATATGCATCAGGCAGCTGCTGCTGCTGCTGTAGCTGGGGATGGGACATTTGCGTGCCTGTACCTGATCCTGCCACTCTTCCCTCTAAGACTGTTAACCTTCTCTCCAAAAATCCACAAGTGTGCCCTGATTGTTCCTTTTAAAGAGTAGCAATGTCACCATCACCATGCCTTACACCATCCTTCTCCTGAGCTAAGGATATTTGATAACAGGATTGCTTCTCAATACCTTGTCCCCCTCTTTGCCCTTGATCCTATTCCAGCTTGGCTATCTACACCCCTGCCATGGAGAAGCCTTGGCCCCATTGTCTGACCCTTCAGCAAAGAGCAAACCAAAGGGAACACGACATTCCCAGACTCTCTTGTCCTTTTCCTTGCTCAACATCAGAGCTCATGGGTCCCCTGGTATGTCTGCTTCCAGTTCAAGTCCCCTCTCCCTTTGCCCATTCCTTAAATTCTGGAATGCTATGTATTCCGTATGAGCCTGATTGGGTGTGTCTTTCATTCCCCGTGAGACTTTCCCCATCTCTTCTTCTGCCTTTTACTCTGGGCCAGCAGAACCAACCATCCTTCAGCCACCCCAGCACCAATGTAACCTGACATAAAGTGCTCATACGCCATCCCACAAGGCCTCTAGACATGGACGTCCTTGGATGTAAGGACTGCTTGCTATCCCTGCATTTCCATGGCAAATCATAGTGTTTGACCCACCATAGATGGTAAATGAATGTTGTTATATTCTTGTCACATGTAATGGATTAAGCAGGTGGCAAGGGGCTTGTTGCCATAGTAATTATTAGAAGCACAGGGGTTTAGTGATTTGCCAAGAGTCTCTATTAGTAACAGTGATGGGACTGAATCAGAGCTGAGAGCTTGTTGGCCATATTCTATGAGCTGATTGCCCCTGCTTCGCATGGGCCGTTTCTCCACAGAGCTTAGGCAGGATCTGAATTTAACATTGAAATTCAATGGTTCCCAGACCACTCTGATAGCTAAAATGAAGAGGAAGTAGTTGTATTGGCTGTGTGACTATGGAACAATATTTGTCCCATAGATAGAACATAAGAAAGAGGCTTCTTCATCCATTGTGTTCCCGGAGTGCCGCTGTGACCTCAGAGATGAGAACTCAGCCCAAGTATGCTTGGGTTTCGGAGTCAGACAGGTTTAAGTTCAATTCTCAGTAGGATACTCACTAGTCGGTTCTTTACAAAATACATAGTATTTCCTGAGTTCCATACACTTACAAGGAATATATATTATTAATAATAGTTAAAACAGTAACACATATTTATAATTCTTTATCCATTGGTTGTCTGATCCCAAAGCTAGAATGGCCCAAGCCCATTGTAAGTTTGATACAAATGCTTTTCTTCCATCAAGCTTAATTAGTGTGCACCATCTTTGCTGCAAACATTTTGTCTAGAAATAACAATGTGCTCAAATATGGAGTTTGTCCTAGACCCACAGGGTGTTAAACATAATACAGGGTGTTTGCGCAGTGTAATGTCTTTTCTAAAATCTGGAATATTCTGCATTTTGAGACACAGCTGGAGCCAAGCATTTTCTATACGGTACTGTGGACCTTCAGATGTACAAGTGTTTATTCCCGTGGTTTTGGGGGTGCATTGTCTGCAACCGTTGGTAACTTCATTCAGGACATTTATAAGGAAGTCAAGGCTTGTGATGGCCTTTGGCCATGATAGGACTGTCATGTTGGTGGAGACGAAAGGGAAAATAGGGAAGAAAAGGAGGCTGCTTCTTCCCACTGTGTTTCCAGAACGTTCCTTTCCAGCTCAGACAGTTCAATCGGGCATGGTGGGTAAAAGGCACAAGAATTTTTGAACTGAAGACAAAACGTTCATGAACAAATGATGATATTTTCAAATATCTCAGGCAGACTGATGTCGGGAGAGAGTGTTTGTTTTAAGAAGGCGTTGAGATCCAAATTTACCTGAGGTCAACGGATGGAATTCTCAGTAGAAGCTAAGCAGAGGAGGAGGATGCTGTGTTAGTGGGAATGTGCCAAAATGGCACCCTGTCTTTCCCCATGATGCTGATATTGCTCTTTGAAGGTGGCCAGAGATCGGGCATCATCTGTTGGGGCTGTTGAATGAAGGGGTTTTTTTTTTGGGGGGGGGGAGTTGAACCTTAAGCAGGAGAGGGAGTAAAGCCTTCGTTTAACCTTTTCACCTGAGGTGAGAGGCCCTCCCATCACTCCGTGCCTACAGACACAAGGAGACGCATGAGGCCGGTTCTGAGAGGCTATCTATGACCTCCGCTGTCTCCCCCAGGTATCTGTGTGTCAGGAGATGGTGACGGAGCTACGCAGCATCATCCTGTGCCAGGACAATATCCATCCCCGGAGGCGACGCTCTGGAGGCCTGCCACCCCAGCCCCCGATCCTGGAGGAACGCCGGCCCAGAGGCACAGCGACACTCAGCAATGGCAAGCTATGTGGCGCCGGAGAGCCAGACCAGCTGGCGCAGAGACTGGCACAGGAGGCCGCCCTGGTGGCCCGAGGCTGCACGCACATCCGCGTGTGCCCGGAGTGCCGCCGCTTCCAAGGCCTGCGGGCGCGACCGTCGCCGGCGCGCAGCGAGGAGAGCCTGGAGTGGGACAAGACCACCAACAGCAGCGAGCCCGAGTAGTGGCGGCGAAGGACCGAAGGACCGTGGAGCCAGGCGGGGAGGCGGGAGGGCTAATGTTACAACTTCCTTCTCTCTCCGGATTCAAGATTCAATGACTTTACAAAGAGATCAGAGCCTGACGCCCCAGCAGGAGGCGGATCCCGCCCTGTGGCAGAGCGGGTCTATCAGAGACATTGCACCCACGTGGCAGAGACGCTGTCCCTTGTGGACACAAGGACCCATCTCCCCCAGAGGGCCTTTTCCTCACACTCAACATGGATTCTGGGTAATGGGGCCCTGCCGAGAGAGCAGTCCAAGAAATTGATGGTGTCATCAGTTGAATTACCCCCTAGGAAGGGGCCATTGTACCCTGGGTCTAGTTCTTACCGAAAAAAAAAAAAAAATTAAACTCAACAGGGAAGTTTTTCTTTTCTGGATTTGTATATTTTTGTTAATGTCCTTTTCTTTCCTCTCTTGTTTTTCTTCTGTCCCTTCTAGTTTCCGTTCTAAGGTTCACTTGTCTTGCGCTTCTGAAGTGTGGGTTTTGGATGGAAGTCCGACTCTTTCTCTCTCTCTGTTCTCTCTCTGTCTCTCTCTGTCTCTCTCTGTCCTCTCTGTTCCTCCTCTGCTCTCTCTCCTCTCTGTCTCATTTTAGGTTTTGGAGTTGCAGGTACACAGGGTTTCAGGTGCTGATTCTGCTCCCACTCAATGTGGTGTTTGGGGGTGTCCCTAAGCATAGAAAGCCTTGGGTGAAAATCCATCAAACCAACTTTTTAAATGCAAAAAAAAAAAAAAAAAAAAGAAGAAACAAAACCAAAAACTCCCAAACAAACCAGTCTGTAGTCTACCTGGAGATACCTTGAAATGCCTGGGCTCTAGGGGTTAATCCAGCTTTTCTTTTTCTTCCCCCATTTCATCTCTGAAAACAGAAAGATGGCAGAATCTGTAAAACATGCTGAGTATTGTGTAAGGAGGAGGAGGTGTGTATGTGTGTGTGATTTCCCCACACCATCGTCCTGGCTTCCATTTAAGGTACCTACTTAGAGAAGAGAGAGGACAGGGCCCGCCCCTCCGGTATGGTAGGCCCCGCCCCTCCGGTATGGTAGGGTAGACTCTTCAACTGCATCTGTTTTTAGCTGAAGTTGGTAGCTGTCTGAAGCCCTACCCACAAGGCTCTTATGGATTGGGTAACTTTCCGGAACTAGACATGAAACCTGGGTGCAACTGTGGTGCGTGCGTGCGTGCGTGCGTGTGCGTGCGTGTGCGTGGTGTGTGTGTGTGTGTGTGTGTGTGTATACGTGTGTTCATCCTCCCATACATGTGTGTGCCCAAGCATATATGCATGTGTTTATGAAACAAAGACCTTAGTACCCAACAATGTGCCTAGCTCCTGGGAGAGAATAGAGTCTTTTAGCCCATTACTGGCTGAGGAACTAGGAACCAGAACCGGAACTGTGAGTTTGGATCTGGGTGTGGGCAGTAGCTTTCCTTGTGTGACTCAGGATGAATTGTCTGAGCTTTCTGCTTCAGACTGGGAGTCAGCAATACTTTTCCTAGGTATCCTGGGACTACTCTGCTGGTAGGAGGTTTGCAAGGTCTGATGGGAGCGTCCTCCTAATGGGAGGGCCAGGCTCCCAAGGAGCTACTTGGCCTTTGTTTGGTCTCATCACTCCAGAATTCCATGAAGAGTTGTCATTTTTGAACGGAAAACAAAGTCTATGCAATTTCTAATTGTAACTTAGAAAATTCGAGAGAGAGAGAGAGAGAGAGAGAGAGAGAGAGAGAGGAGCCACCAACCACCAACTCTCACCTCCTGCACCACCCACCCTGAGCTGAGCTGATTTCACAAGACTCCCGTTCTGAATGTACTAAAATAAAGACTTTTTTTTTGAAGATGAGGATCTGAATTCCCATGGTTCCATCTTTTGGGAAGATTAGCATCCTCTCTGTGCTGGGATAGTTTGTTGGAGCTGTCATCCCAGGGCCAAGTTATAACCCTGACTCATTTGTATTCATGTAAGAGGTGCCCTGTTGGTCCTAAACTGACCCCTTGCTGGTAACTGAATCCTTTTTCATTTTTCTCTTTAACTGTCCAGTGGCTTTGTGGAACACTTAAGATTTTCTTTTTGTTTTTGGCATTCCTTGTGGAGAAATACAGATTTGGTGGGAAGGACATTTGAAAGCTGACTGCCAGCAGTCTCCCCTCCCACACCCACCTCTGTGGTGTCACAAGTGATCCACCCCTCAGCCCTGTCTCATGCTTCTGACTCCAGGATCCCTCCTGCCAGATCGCATCTTGGACAGGAAGGTTTGTTTTTTAAACTCGTTTTTATGAACAGGATATCTTGATCAATAGAAACTTTTTTTAATGGATTAGTGAAGTAAATGTTCTCACGCATCACTTGTGATGTCTGTCCCCATCCCTGCGTGGAGTAACGAGACTGACAGCGCTAGGCAGCTTTCCTGAACTCCCGGGACTATCTCTGCGCCTTCTTCCAGTTGCTGCGTGAATCTGCTACCAGCTGTTTCTGGTCCTTGGTTTGTTCTCCACGTTTGATTCATGGGTCCACTGGCCTTCTTTCCCATCCTGTGTTTTCTATCTGATTCTGTGTACTATATAAAGCAGTTTTTTTTTCCTTGTCTGTTTATCTTTCTTCGACTGGAATATTTACAATAAAACAAACCCTGAAATGTTAGTGACAGGTACTAGGTGTTTGGGTTTGCATGGGATGCCCATGCCTGCTGCCCAGGTATAAAACTCCAAAGAGAAGAAAACTAGGGGCCCACTTTGTATCTTACCCTCTACCTACTCCACCTACCACTGCCTCTCTCTCTTCTTTCTTCATGGCCCTCCTCTCCTCCTCCCCCCTCCTCTCTCCTTCCCTTTTCACTTCCCACCCCCTTCACCCTTTGTTCAGATCCCAGTGAAGTCTAGGTGGCTTCTTTCAGTTTTCAGGTCTGAGAGCCTGAGCCAACTTGCCCCCTCCACACATACACCCCTCAAAACGGATATGCATGTTAATGGAGTTTAGGTTTGTGGGGTTTTTTTTGTCTTCCTAAATGCACTTTCACAGAATAGTCATCTACTGATACCCAAGGTAACTTTAGCCAGATATCACCCCAGATTCCACTGGGAGCCCAAAGATTACATCAATTAAAATATAATACTTTGCTTTACTTCTTTTAATTGCTCTGCAGGGCCCCAACCGTCACAAGATCTCTACTTCAGAACCCAGGTGGGGTGTAAGTTGAGCATGCAGAGGTTGGAAAATCTTTTGGCTTCCTCTACTCCGATGCTCATATGAGAATATTCATGCTGGGAACTTGCCAAGCGGCCCTCTTATTGGTTAGGTGAGACCGAAATATCACGCTAGCCAGTCCATCTGGGACTGCTCTGTGAAAGCTTATTAGTTTGGGATTCCAAGGAGTTTAATTTTCTTTCAGATTCCAAAGAGGACTTCTCATTGGTATACAGGGTCAGGATGGAGCTATGGGGGGGGGGGAGAGAGAGAGAGAGAGAGAGAGAGAGAGAGAGAGAGAACAAGAGAGAGAGCAAGAGAGGAGAGAGAGAGAGAGAGAGAGAGAGAGAAAGAGAGAGAGAGAGAAAGTAAGTCTGTGACCTTTCCATCTCCCTGGTGTTCACAGCAAGGCAAAGTAGTCTGGGAATGATAAGAAAGGTCTGATTCCCTGGCTGGCTGTCAGCTCTTGGGTTATAACAATGAGGTCTGTTTGGAGAATGCACAGAAGACATGTTTTCAGAAAAGATGTGTCTGAAAGCTGGGGCTTCCTATGAGGCCTGCTCACGAGAAAAACAAAATCTTAAGTAGCTTTCAGCTTTGAAGACTTCTGGCTTTTGGAAAGTCAACTCCCTACACACACACACACACACACACACACCACACACACGGGGTGGAGGGAACAGTCCCTTCCAGGACCAAACTGAGACCATCCTCAGGGGCAGGCAACTTGGGGGTCCTCTGGTGTGCCTCAAAGATTAATGATGGCATCCTTCCAAAAGACCTGTCCCATAGAGGAGGCAGTTCCAGAGGAGTGGAGGTCACCTTTCAAGTCTTAGAACTGGGTGGTCTTAGAACTTCCGTAGCATTGAAGAACAAGGGGAGAGATATCCTGGCATTATCGTTAGAACATGATTAGTCACATTTCACTGTAGTCTCCAAAGCCAAAGAATGGATGAGGTCAACCAGGCATCACCATGAGGCAGACTACAGAATTTGTGCTAGGAGGGGAAAGAAGGAAGTCTATGAACGCTGTACAAGAGAAAACATCCTCCGACCAGGGATGGCAGGACAGGACCCAAGGAAGGGCATCTAATATGGCTATAGATTAGCTGCCTGCATGCAAATGTTCCCTTAGGGGAGAAGTTCAAGAGAATCAGTCCACAGGCACAGTGGCTGACGTGGTGACATGACAGGGTGGAGGTTGGGCTGTGTGTGGTCCACACCATATAGAGACCGTGTTTCTCCTGCTAAAGGGTCCCACCTATCCTGTGATATTCCTCGCGCCCAATTGAGCTTAGTCTCTTGGCTATGTCAGAGAAGTCAGAGGTGGGACGATCTTGGGGATGAGGTAAAACTTTTTACCCTGGATTGGCAAGTGGTTAGGTTGTTCTTATTTCACACCACTTTAGACTCTGAGGGATAGGGGAGGGGAAAGAAAGAACCAGAGATCCAGTACTCCAAGAGGACAAAATTTACCTGTGCGAGAAAGCGGTGGGGACTGGGGAATGGCTCCGTTGGTACATGCCACCTGTCTCTTAAGCATGAGGACTTAAGTCTGAGCATTGGAACCCATATTGAAAAGCTGGGGCTCCGGAGAGATTGCTCAGCAGTTTAGAACCACTTTCTGCTGTCCCAGAGACTGGGGGCTTGACTCTCAGCCCCCATAACCACCTGTAACTCCAGCTCTAAGGGATCCATTGCCCTTCACTGGCCTCCACAGGTACCCGCACACATGTGGTGCGCAGACATACATGTAAGCAAAACACTCATACACATTAAAAAGATCTTGGGTATCTCTAGCAGCACTTGGGAGATGAGCACAGCCTAGTCTACATAGTAAGCTGGAGGGCAATGAGAGACTCTGTCTAAATAGATTTTTTTTTTAATTGGACAGCACACAAGGACAGCACCTGAGGTGATCCTCTGACCTCCACACTCGCACTAAAACTGGAAAATGAAGGCTTTGTCCCATGTGCCTCGAGAGGATGCGTGGTTAATTCAAACTGGTGAATAAAAAACATCATTTGTGGTTGCCGTGGTTCCCTTGTCTTTGTTGCCACCCATGGCACTGCTTTGGGGGGAAATCTGACTCACAGTCCTGGGATGCTCATTATGGTTGTCTGCCACCGTTACTTGGAGATGCCCACCACTGTCTCCCTCACAGGCTTCTTTAAATTGTATTAGTGGGATTAGCTGTGGAAGCATCAGCCTGCCCTATGCAACGCTGATCCGCTCAGCAGCGTGACTCCACTGGAGTGGACTCCGGCCTGTTTATGAAGAGAATCTGTTTAAAATTGGAGGACAGGAGTAAGAATACAGAACTGAAAACGTGGAGCCAATATGAAACCTACGTGGAGCAAAATCCTCGCATTTCAGCCCATTAAACCATCCCGTTATCCGTAGCACACGGAGTCTGCCTGGAAAGTTATTCTACTCGCATTGTTCTGATTAGATTCTTAGTGGCTTTTCCATTAAAAGTACGAGTAACTTCCATTTCCGCATCATCTGTAATCCTAGAGTACCGAGTGGACTGCGAAGCGTTTTAAATCAGCTGCGAAGCTTGCTGAAATGTGAACGCCAAAGCAACGAAGTCACAGGCAGGGAAACAGCTCAGGCCAGCGTTACCCAGAGACTGTGTGTACCCACCGGCTCTCACGTGACAGACTTTCAAACTAGCTTAAAAAGCATCAGATAAAACTAGTTCTGCAGGAGACAAAGCTGTGTTTCTTTGAGATTTTCACCCATTTTCTATAAAGTAAAACCGGATGCGAGTATGTCTGTCTGTGGGTGTGTGTGTGTGTGTGTGTGTGTGTGTGTGTGTGTGCTGCGCACACTGAGTGTGGCAGTTAGAGAATTAACCAAAACCATCAAGGTTTTGTCATTGTGTCTGTCTGTAAAAGTGTTGTGTATGTGTTATGCTTGCATTCTGTTGTATGTGTTAGCAAGTACATGCAGTTTCGTGTCAATGTGTGTATGACGTGGGTGAGGTGTGAACATGGTATGTGCGGATAGCAGTTTAGCATAGATGAATAGGTTCTTGTCAGTGAGTTTCAAGGGTATACGTGAGTGTGTAATGTGTGGTGTGTGTGCACACGTTGTGTGTGTGTGTATGTGTATGCATGTCTATGTGTATGAGTGTATGTGTGTATGGTATCCATGTAATGTGTATGGTTCATAAGGAATGTGGTGTGATGTGAGTGTTTAGTGTATGTGCGGACGGTGTGAGAGCATGTGGTGTGCTGTTACGTGCTGTGTGAACATGCAGTGTATGGCAATTAGCACAGATCACACAGGTTCGTGCTAGTGTGTCAGTGTGGTATAAACCGTGTGTGAGAACGTTGGAGGGGAGTGTTTGTATGTGAGTGTACGTGGCAGTGTAGCACAGTCGTGCTAGTTCATAAATGGTGGAAGACGATCTCTTAGCACTTGGGCCTTTGTGCTTCTGGGAGACAAAATTGGGCTCGCTTTTGGCTTTCAACAGCTCAGTTCTTACTCAATAGCTATCAGTGTCATGTATGTCTAGGCTCGGTGTACATGCAGATGCATGCGGCTGGAGACATCTCTTTCCCTAGTCTCAGTTGAGCGATGCCGTGCCTGAGCTGACTTCTTAAAACCTACTGCTTTCCACCCTCCCCAACGGAAGCTCACCCACCAATCCTCCAGCTTGAGTAGGCAGTCTTGCAGGATGTTCCGAGGTGGAGTGACTGAGCAGCCAGTGAGGAGAGGGGCGGGGCACCACTCCCCACCCTGGACTATGATCACCCATTCCACACAGGAGACTATTTTCAAAACAACGCAGCAGTGGACTTGCTAAAGGCAGCGTGTTCTGATTGGGTACAAAGTCCAGAATTCAGAGACATTTAAACTCAGATCGTCCGTCTTTTGTTTAATGTGACGGAAATGCTGAAGCTACGGTTGTTTGAGGAGAACGCAAGGCTCTTGTTGATTTCAGCCTCCTGACAGCTTCTCAATTCCCGTCCACTCTATCCAAAGATCCCTCTGCATCTATCTTTTGATGTCAAGCTATTCCTGCTGCCTTTGTTCTGGTAGTTTCTACCTGCTGGTGGGGCCATCTTTGTATTGCAAAAGTTTGCCCATATTTAAGCCCTGGTATACATGCTATTTCCCCAAGGTAGCGAGAACCATCTCTTTCTTCCTGACCATTCTGAGCCTCCCTTTAAGACTCCTAGGACTTCCTGTTTGTTATATGCATGATATGTGCTGTGCCCCCTCCTCCCACCTTTCCTAGCAAGGCCTTTAGGAGTTCGGAGAAATGTGCCTTTTGTTCCTCTGCAGGCGACAGGATTCCCAGCACACGAGTGCTTCCTATGAATGAATTCATGAATGAATGAGGCAAATCTGACAGAGAGCAAATACACATAAAAATGTAACAAGTGTGAAAGTGAGTGGCAGGGATATGCTAATGTACCCTTGATTCAAAGCCACCAAGCCAAGAGCAGCTTAATAATTTATAAGGAGCCAAAGTGTGACTTCATTCATTTTCTTGGTCGTGAAGCCTGCGGGAAGAGCAAGATGATAATACCTGTAGGTGGCTAGGGGGTCTACCTGAAGGGTGAGAGGGGATGTTTACGTTCCGGTGTCTGCTTGTCTTCTACACAGGCTACAAGAATCCAGTCTCCTGTGTCTTATGCCTGTTCTGAGAAGATCAGCCAGTTTGCTCCTGTCTCCCTTCATGATCCACACCCCGCCCCCCAAAAAAATCCCAGATGAAATTATCAAACCTTGGGTTGTGGACTATCCATTCTAATGGAAGTCCATCAGGGTGGTTGAAACCAACCTGGGGTCCTTTGTATTCACACGGATAAGATCTACTTCCCCTAGTGGTAGGCTTTAAAATGTGAAAATAACGTCATGGTTTGAAGGACAGCAAATTATAGTCCTAGCATGTCGAGTATTTGTAGGGAGGTCTGGCCATTTTGACAAGAACAGAAAAATGCTGCCCTTTTCTTATTAAGTGTTGGTGTTCAGATGGAAGAAAAGAAAGGCCAGTGAAGACCCTGTGCCCTGCCCACCACCATCTGGGTGGCAAAGGATTTTGTTCCTGTAATTCACCAAGTAGCATCTCCTTCCCCTCCCTGTGAGTTAAATCTTATTATTTCTGAGGCTGGGAATTAAAAGCCTCTGAAAGTAAAATGCCACACCCAGAGCTCTGCAGGCAGGGAAGGCTAGGCTCCAACTCCAGGGTCAAGGGCAAAGTCTTTGCTCTTCCCAGAACTGAGATCAGTCCCTCAGCCCCACTTCATCTGAGATCACCTGGGCGGATTGTTCCAGAAAGGAGAGAGACTTGGCAAGGGATCACATTCGCTCAGTTTTTCACCAGCTAGGACTTCTGATTTTTGCTGGTGATAAATCTCTCTGACTCTGCAATCCTGTTTGTCCCTGATATTTTTGCATTTGTTTTTTGATGCGATTTTCCTCTATGACACTCACAAATACATATCTCTTAAGAGATGGTATTGGATTAGAAGTGCCAGTTTATTAAGGTCTCTCGTAATGGTTTTTACTATCAATAGCAATGAAGGTTTGTGGTTTGAGTGTAGCTATGTCTACTCAGCCAAGGTAGTTATTTAGTTGAAGTAAGTATCCAGTGGCTCTAATACACCCTCCCAGTCCAATTCTATCCCCCAGTGTAAGAAATCAGATTCAGAAATCAGAGAAAATAAATCCAAGGGCAATTGTGTATGGCCTTTATAGCTCTAAATTTGTCATCTGACTTAAGTATCTGAAAGAGTCTCCAGCAGTTGGTTGCTTCATTCCTGAACATTAAGGACCACACTCAAGTCATTGTGGCTAAAATGCAGAGCGATAAATTTGAAATAATAAACCTTTACTGAACACTATATTTATATTGGTAGGTTAGGGGGACGCTCATGAGTACAGCAAGAGGTATGAAGATGGATGAGGTCAGTCGGGAAAGGTGGAGACTTTATCAGGATAGCTGCTTAGAGTTGACAATCCATTTGCTCAGAGGTGACAAGAGAAGGAAGATCATGGGTACAAGCAATGTGCTCACCTGTCACTAGAACATGTGAGCAAATATAACCAGATACAGACTAACTGTAGGATAGGTGATTCTTTTCTTCTTTTGTATTTTTTTTTATTTTAAATACCTTTAATACAATATACTTTGATCATATTCTTTCTTCCCTCAGCTCCTTCCAGATCTTACCCACCTGTCTAACCATCCAATTTCACATTCTTTCTCTCTTTAAAAAAGGAACATTTTAAAAATGAAAATAAAGACAGATAAAGAAACTAAGAAAAAAAAACCAACTAGACAAAAACTATCAAAACAAAAAGTACACAGAAAGCAAAATGGTGTCCATTTTGGGTTAGCCAACTATTCCTGGGCATGGGTCTTGCTCTAGAGCTGGTTAATATACCCAGTGATGCTGCATTGGAGAAAATTTATTGTCCCTTTCTGAGCAAGTATCCATTGAAATAGCTTCTTGGTCAGGGGTTGGACTATGTGTTCATTTCTCTAGCTCAGTGCTGGCATTTTGTCTGATTTGAACTCATACAGGTCTTGTGCTTGCTGCCACAGTCTCCATGAGTACAAACATGCATCGGTCCTGTTGTATTGGGAAGATTCTGTTTCCTTGGAGTCACCCATCACCTCTGGCTCTCACACTCTCTCTGCCCCCTCTTTCACACAGATCCCTGAGCCCTGAAGGAGAGCTTTGCAGGAACCATCCCATTTAAGACTTTGTGTTCCACAGTGTCTTTCTGTCTACACACAGTCCACTTGTGAGTCTCTGTGTTAATCACCAACTACTGCAAGAAGAAGCTTCAGTGATGAGAGTCGGGTGATGCTCTGATCCACGGTATAACACTACCATCGGGAGTCACTTTATTGCTATGTTCATTTAGCAGAATAATAGTAATGAGATTTTTTGAGGACCTGGGACCTATCTAGTCTCAGGGTCTTGGTTGCTTTAGCAGTGTTGGACATGGTTTCCTCTCATGGAGTGGACCTTAAATCTAATTTTTGCAAAAATTGGTTATTTACTTTTGTACCACCATTGCACCAGGGGTCTTGCAGATAGGTCTCTGTCACGGGTTTCAAGGTCGGTAGCTGGGTTAAACTGATGGTTCCTTTTCTATCTGGTGGCATGCACAGTACCTTCCAGAACCATGAATACTGGTCAGCAGGGGTGAAACTTCTGGTTGGGCCCTAGCTTGATTTCTACATATTCGGTGACATAAGTTAAGTTATGTATTCAGCCATAGGGACTTACCATCAGATTCTGGAAGTAACTAATTGACTTGGCAATAGTCTGTGATGTTTGGGAGGTTTTGCGAGACCCATTTGGCCAACAACTTCACGAGCTGTCACCCATTTCATAGATGATTCTTAAATTTGGTTGGAAGTCAGTTTTATTGGAAGTTAGTTGATAGCAGGGTGATGATGGTCCTATAAAGAGAATTACGGCAGTAACAGTAGCCACAGGACTAAGGAGCTAACTCAGTCAGCACAGTACTGACTCAAAAATGAGGGCCTCCGTTTGACCCTAAATGTAGAAAAATCCTAGGTCTTATTTACTGCAAGTGTATAATCCCAGCAATGGGGCGATGAAAGTAAGTCTATCTCTGGGGCTCACTGGCCAGCCAGACTAGCCTACTGGTGGGTTCAAGGCCAGTGAGGGACCCTGCCTCAAAATGAAACAAAAAACCAAACTGAGGTAAAGAACCCTAAAGAGTGACAGGCTGAGTTGCTTTCTGGCTTCTACCCAGCATCGAAGAGGAGCGTGTGCACCAGTCAGAGAGTTCTAAGTCTGGGTTACAGGGAAATCCTGGTCTCACCAAATCAAGCCAAACACAAGTCCTTTAAGTCTAACTTTGGGCTCCGTTATGGGATCCATATGGGCTCAGATATGGGGTCCATCTCTGTACAAACTATGATGCAGGGAAGTAACATGACACAAGACATGTTCTCTTACTGAATAAATATGAAACACTCAGTTCCAGCATCATAGAAGAGTAACCGAAAGACAGACTGCAAAAGGCACAAGAGCAGGAGGCATACTGTCTACTATAAGCTTGATAGTAAGAGTGTGTTCTGCAGTCGAGCATGGGCCTCAGAGGTCCTCGGCGGGCATGCTCCTGCTGGATATGGAATACAGAAAATGCAGCAGTCAGCATCTTGGAACTCCTTCACCATATCACTCCTTTGACTCTGAATCTTAACTTGGGTTCCTGAAACTTCCACCACTGTACCAGTTAAACTATATCTTAAACAAACAAACAAACAAAACCCAACCAGTTAAGTAAACATACATATTCAACAGACAGAAAATGGAAAATACAAAAGACAACCCAGATGTCAGTATCCGAAGATGATGATTATTGTGATTGTTGTCCTCTGGTAATTTTATGAGTGTTTTTGAGTCAGCACGTTCCTTCTTAGAGTAATACATACACATAAGACTTACCCAGAGTGGTTGTCATTGAAAGGAAGGGCACATTTCTCTGGAGCCCCAGGACTCTGAGAAACAAGACTGACTCTTTTGTGTCTGGAAACGCTGGAATAGGAATTCGATACATGAATAAAACACACACTCACACACACATGCACACACACATAAAAGCATGCATGCACACTCACACACACTATAAAACAAGCTTCTTACTCCTGAGGCATTTACAATCAATGAGGAAAGAGAAGCCCAGGACAACGTGTGGGTAATCCCAGGACAGTCTTGACTTAGGAGGGCATGTGGTACGGAAGGGCTTGGAACACAACTGAAGGGCATACTTGAAGAATGTGAGATTCTTTTGTCAACCCATCCAGTGGATTCATAGCAGAATGGACCACTCTACGCAAACCCAGTTCCCATTCTTCTGCCTGGAGCCGGGCGGTCTCCCATGAACCGTCTCAGAGGACCCACTATATTCTATACAAGCCAAAGAATCCAGGGCGTCTCCTTCTTCACAAGGGGACCTGCCCAGCTAGTGTTTCTTCTCAGCTCTGGGATAAGAGGGAATCTGAAACCAGGTAGCCATGCTGTGGATATCTCAGTGGTAAACTTACTAAAAGGGGGCTTTAAGAACTTTTCAGAGTTCTCTTAAATGAAGCCTGCTCTAGTTGAAGTGTGTTGAAACAGTACCCTCTGCTGCCCAGTTATCTGATAATTTAGGGCTCAGGGCCCCCATTATACAGCCTGCGCTGAAGCTGGGTTACTTGCCTTGGCTCTGACGGCCAGCACGTGAGGGGCACATGGGGAGAGCTGAGCACTTCTCAGGTGGCCTGCATTCAATTCCGAGTTCATAGTTGATCAATAGAGCACATTAAACAGGGGGCTGGAGGCAGGGATGGATTCAAAAGGATTTTCAAGTAATCAGATTGGAGAATTACCCTGGGTGTAAAGCAACATATAATATCTAGCTGCATTTGGCACCCACTAGCAGAGGTAGTAGCAGCTTGTCTGACGGGATGTCCGCCCTCTTTAACAACTCTTTTAATTCCAGACGAAATGAAAATTCCTTTCTCAGGAGTCATTAAGGCTCCAATTTTACTTCTCATTATTAAACCATGAATTTGGCCAAAACATTTAAATTAAGCCAAATGAAGAGATTTATGAGAAAATTGGAGTCTAGGTGAAAAAACTCAGCTTAATCTCCAAAGATTAAGAAGCACACAATAACTAAATTATTGAGGAAAATAAAAAAAGGCCAATCTCAGCACTCACAGGGAGACACATTCTTTCTTACTTTTCCCAAAGAGTCAGCTCCTCGAGATTGAGTTTTTCGCTGATAATTTAATGCTTGGTAATACTCACATGGTTTGAGAAATGTTGGGAAAAGATTTAAATGGTATTTTAGTCTTCATGCGAAACTAGAGAAATATGTCAGAGTGATAGCCCGAAGCCGTCAGCAGCCACCTATAGCAAAAGAACGAAGAGAGCAAACAGGACTCATCTCAGATCCTGCTGCCCTGAAGACAGAAGGCCAAGGTGAGAGATTAAACGTCTTTGATCTCCTCTTTCCCCAAGAGCTGGTCCTGCCTGAGGGAAGAAAGCTTTAAGCTTGCTGAGTGTCCATGGATAAGGACGCTGAGACCCCACCCACACTCCTCCTCAGAGGCTACATTTTTCTTTCTGGAAGAGAAACTGCCCTTAGGGAAAATTTGAAATGGTAACTGAGGGATGCGCTAGTGACCCTCTACAGGAGCCACTGAGGGTCAATATTCAAAATTCCATCGCTAGGTCCTAAGTGTCAGAGGCGGTCACCCTAAGAGTAGATGAGGACAATAATTAAATTGAGCACCCAAATTTACCATTGTCCCCAGATATTACATTCTTCCACTGAACATGGGGTAGTACTTAAAATATACCAGCAGCAAGTGTTTCTTTGGGTGAAAAAAAAAAAGAAAAAAGAAAAAAAGAAAAGAAAATGCTGAGTTAATCATTATAAATCAATGGTTACCCAATAGTAGAGATAAGGTCGGAAACTTGACAAGGAAGAGGTCCACTTGGATGGATTCACACAGGGTCTGTTGTCCAGAGACCTACCCAAGGGGCTTCGGGCCCCAGCTGGGAGTCATAGAAGTACTTGGAGCTGTGGGAAAGCTGACTGCAGAGAGAGCACAGGGAATGGGTAGGAAAGGAGCTAGTGTCTGTTTCACGTCTTTGTGTTCCGGGCATATCCTAAGAGCTTTTGTGTAATTTTTCCTACATAATTCAATTAGCTGTAAGGCAGCCTCATTGCCCTTATTATGTAGTTGAAGAACTGGAGGGTTAAGGAATTGGTCCAAGGTCACAAGCTTCTGCAAACTGGAGCTCATCCTTGCCAAACTTTAAAGATCCTTCTCTGTGTCATCATGCCTTTGTACCAGAAATAATAGAATAAAGGAATTATTCACAGCTGTGTGAACCAGAGCTTACCCTACTATATCAGCCTATGTAAGGAAGACTATGTAATAAACCCCAATAAAAATCTCTTAATAAAAGCTTGCGAAATTAAAAGGGCAATTAGCATTTTAGAATGTTCCCCAAAGATTTGGTCCTCTGCTTAGCACTATAACATCTGGTGGAAGCTAGAAGGATAAAGGGAATATATTCCTCCCCATCTCTGCTTTCACTTCTGGGATATGCTGTGCTTTACTGTCTAGCGATGAATGCCTTCACTCTAACACAAACTACTCACGGAGGTGTGCTGTCTTACCACGGGTGTCAGAGCAACAGGGACACTTCTCCACAGATTGTAAGCCCAAATGAAACATTCCTCTTCTCTCTCTTTTTGTGTATATGTTGTATGCCTGCACGCCTGTTCATCTGTGGGGTCGTATGCGTGTGTGTGTGTGTGCGTGCGTGTGCGTGTGCGTGTGTGTGTGTGTGTGTGTGTGTGTGTGTGGAGAGAGAGAGAGAGAGAGAGAGAGAGAGACCCCAGGATATTACTTTCTCTATCACTTTGCTGTGGTTAATATCTTCAATCTGAACGGATCTGGAATCATAAAGGAGACAAATCTCTAGGCGTGTCTAGAATACACACTTGTGATGGGAAAGTTCACCTAAACCTTGGAAGCACCATCTACTAGGCCAGGGTCACAGACTTAATAAAAGGGAGAAAGAGAACTGAATATAACAATCCACTTCTGTCTACTTCCTGAATGCTGATACAATGGGACTAGCTGTCGTCTACTCCTGCCGCCATGTCTTCTCTGCCCTTGTGGACTGTATCTCTTCGAACTTCAAACCGTGAGCTCAAATAAACCCTTCTTCCTTTAAGTTGCTTCTTGGATATTTTGTCATAGCAGTGAGAAAAGCAACTCACTCGTTTTCCAATTTATTTTTCAAGACAAAGTCTCTTTCACTGAACATGGCGCTTACTTGATCAGGAAGTACCATGAGTCACCTGCTCTCCTCCTTCCCAGAGCTAGAATTGCATCACTGCACCCAACTTTTTACATGGGGCTGGGGATCTGAACTCAGTCCCTCATTCTTACACAGCAAGCACTTTATCCAACCAGGCCATCTCCCAGTTCCTCATTTTAACTTGACCCATCTCAGATGTTTGTCACAGTCATAGGAAGCTGGTTGACGCAGGGTGTAAGTCTCTACATGAGAGTGTCAGGCTGGATTTGACAACCAGATTTTCGTCCTTTCGAGATTCATCTTCTTGGAATCTTGGCCCAAATCATAGCTGTTGCCATCTTTGTTTCTGGGATCCCTTCTGCTCCTTTGTAATTTGGCTTCAAGTGAACCTAGAACAATCTTCTCCGTTTCCTATAGGAGAGGAGAAACACAGCCAAATTAGCGAGAGCTTAGTTAACAAGCTCAGAGGTAACAAAATCGGCACGGACTAAAATGTAACTAATTAGCTGGGCTCTCTCAGGAGATGTGGTTGCACTTAAGAGCGGGCTTCATCCACATAGGTCCTCTTTGCCGGCTACCCCACCTATCTTCCAGGTTCAGCTACATACTGACCAAATCTTGAGCCTCACACTACCCTGCCCTAGTAACTAGAAACATCTTTGAGAGTGTTCATGTTTTAAAGCCAGCATTCACAGTTCTCAGCAGATGCCCTTGCGTCCCACTCAGGAGGGGGTTTGTCTTGACATTTGCTCAGGGGTAGTCCCAAATTCATAAACATGAATAATGGGAGATGAGAACTATAGAGTGAGGGGATTTTTTTTTTTTTATGAGAGCTGTCAGAACACTAATCGAAATCAGTCTTTTTGTAAGCACAGTGGTAAAAGCCCTGGTCATAATAACCAGTTTTCCTCACCATGGTCAATGGGCCTCATTGAGCACATTTTCCATTGTTCACATAATTTACAACAGAACCTATGTTTTCTGTGAGTTGCCAACTGCCTTTCTACACATCAGAAGACATTTGAAACCACAATGAAGAAATACTTCACACACAGCGGGGAGAGTAAATAAATAACTGTATAGAACCATGCACTGACAAGGATGTAGAATACGGGGGCACTCTGATACACCCACCACTGCAAAGAGTGTAAACTGGAAAGGAATTTGATAATCTGTACCATAGGCCATGGTGAACAGTCCTCCATGAGTTCTCAACATGCTATCGTATTGTATACTCTGGAAAGCTTGAAAATGCTCACAAGGAAGTATGAAAAGAACATTCATTGCAGACTTCTGTCAGAGCAAAGCAAGCAGTCCCCAATAAACTAACTACAGACAGAGCAACTACACAGGGCATTTGTTTTGTTTAATGTTGGTGATTGAACCTATCCCCTCACCACCACCCCACCCCTACCAATAGACAAATGCTTTCCTACTGCTAAGCTCTACTCACAGTTATGAAAAGAAATAAATGGATATTATTTTTGAGAGAGAGACAGACAGACAGACAGAGATACACACACACACACACACACACACACACACACACACACACACATCATGTAAGACACGTGGCCTGGAACTTGATGTGTAGCTGAGAGTGGATTTGAACTTCTGATCCCCCTGTCTCCATCTCCTGAGTGCTGGGGTTATAGCCATGAGCCACCATGCCCTGGTTTAAATAGTGCTACACAATCACTCACAGTGAAGAGTGGTACAGCTTTCCATATTTCCATGTGGATAAGACTGAGCGAAACTCCAATCGCTCTATGCTGGGAACTATGCTGTCACTCAAGTGTTCTTAATTATACGAACAAGGCTCAGTTAGTTATTGGCAAACGCTGAACTATTGGTCTTATGCCAGCAAAAAGGTTCCTCCTGAGGAAGATTCTCACAGTCTAGGTTCATCTATAATAGCTGAGATATGGGGTGCACGTACCACGGATCCACGGATAGCATAGAGTTGGAGTGTACCCCATGAACTCCAGTAGATGCACACAGGAAAACAAAACCCCCAAGCATAAAAGGAGCAGGATCTTGTTTAAAGGAATGCAGATAAGTGGTTTTTAATGAGAATGTGCTAGACAACAGAAATCTGGACCGGGCTCTTCGGGAACTCAGATTACACTGTTCCTACCAACAACATAAAAGGATTGAGACCTGTTTGCCTTTTGTTCTCAACTTGAGTATTAAATCTACTCAAAGGATCAACAGACTGATTTGTTTTTCCAAATGATTTTTAGTCCTGTGTGGCATTTGGAAGGAAGTAATACAAATAGAAAGTGACTGTGAGAAGTCAGGGGGAAACCCATCCTAATTAAATTGTAGGAATACCAAGATGCATTGTACAAGGTCAGAGCTGAGTCGAATGCAGGCTTACCACTTATGAGCCGCAGTACTGTGAGATATGCATGTAGTGGCTCTAATCTTTATCTCTCATCCCTTCCCTCACTGTTATTGCCAACTATGGGTGAGCGGGACAAAGACCAATCCACACGGCCTGGGGAGTTCCCTTAGACTTTTAAGGACCTTAATTCAGGCCAAAACAGGATTCTTAGCTTCAATGTTGAAAGGGATTTCAGAGTTAGCTGATACGGTAAAGCAGAGTTAGCAGTCTTATTAAATATATTTTAATGTAAGTTCTGCACAAGGGTAAGAGAACGGGAGGTACTTAGAAAGTAAGACATGCCCAAAAGCTTCCAAGGAAGAGTAGAGAAACATCAGACACACCCAAGACACACCTTAGCTTCTCCAAGAAAGAATAAGCAATATGTTGTCTTGGTGTCAGCCATATAGATCCTTTTACTGGTTCTCAAGTTTAATCCTGAAAGGTTGCTAAGAAACAGTTTGTTCCTTCTGTCCCCTTTGATAAGCAGGATCCAGGAGATGGTCCCAGAGTTTTTAGGTCAGAGTTTTAATCCAACAGTTGAAACCAGGGTCATTAGAGTTGCAAGGAGTATAGTGCATGTCTTTCCCTGCAAATAAAGTTTCTGATGAGTATCTTAGAACACTGAAGGTTTGTAGGGTAGGAGAATGGCCTCCAGGTGTCCACAGTGCTGGAATTCTCATCCTGATGCTGGCATAAGCTCCAACCAGATTCCAGAGCGAGGGGGTTTCTTCCTCACCCCGTCCCCAGGATTTCCCTTGCCTTTCTCTCCCACCCCACTCTCCATTCTATCTTTCTTCTAATAGCTATGGTGACAGCTGAAGAGGAAGCAAGAACATTACCAGATGACCAAAGGCCACCCGTGACACACCCAGTGGCAACATATAACTCTGTCCGCATAGATCATAACCACCCAGACCATTTGATTGCTATAATGCATGTTGGCTTCAGCTGAATGGATTGTCTGTACCCGACTGATACACAAAGAGCTGTGCTACCCCAGACCCCTGCAGTTACTCCTCTGGAATGAGGAGATAGTGCCTGCTGACACGGACACCAGCGAAACTCACTGGCAATCCTGTAAAGAAAAACATTGAGCTCACAGCAGAAGCTACCACAGTCAGACCTCCAGGGAAAGTCTGATCTGATCTTGTGACAAAAAAAAAAAAAAAAAAAAAAAAGCTTAATGTCCCTTGAGCGATTGATTTTATCCTGCAGATTCTGTAAACTGACAAAGTTATTTTCCTTTTTGATATAGAGCGCTAAGTTTGTGGTCCATGTGTAAAGTGTGTATAACACCCCTGGGGCATGTTTCACTCTGAAACCATTGATACTCTTGCTTTTCTTCTTTTGCTTTCACTCCTTTAAGACATAAAAACACACATCTATAGATGCTTAAGCCTATAGGTGTAACACGGCACTCTAGATTAATATGTGAGAATCAAGCTTTAAAGGGCTATCACCTCAGGTGTTCTGAGCTGCCTCAATAAAGAGTGGGTAGTGTAATTCACGGAAACTTACATTTCTTAAAATGCAGTTCTTTAAAAGCCAGTCAAGGTAGCACCCATCTACATATAGGTAAGCACCATCTAGATAAGGAACCTTCCAGAATCCACACCGTCTATCGCAGTTCGGAACCTCGGGATCTGAGGTCTGAGAGTGCCACTTGAGACACGCTGGCGGAGCTAAAAGAACAGTGTGGGGAAGCAATTTTCTGTCCCTTTTTCCTGGTGGGAGACTCTGGGATGAGGTAGCACTGTCTGTGTGTAAGCAAAAATCTCCTCAGTGCACTGAAAGATGAAAGCAACGCCAGTCTGAGCCCTCTCGGTAGCACTCCGAAGATAATTTATGGGCAGAAAGTCAAGGACCAACACTTTTCAATCACTGTCATCTTTATGTAGACTTTGTGTGTGGGGGCGGGGGTCATAGGAGGTTCACTTTGGCTCTCTAGTATGTCTGCTTTTTTTTCCTTCTTGAAGAGTGAATATATATATATATATATATATATATATATATATATATATGTATCCATCCTAGTGTGAGTTCAAAAGTACATCTTAGTATACGCAAGTTACATATTCAGTCCCTGACTGGGAAGAGGGAATGCAATTCCCATCAAAACCAAGATGGGGTTAACTGCCTTAGTTTGCAATCATGTATGAAGTGGTCTCTCAGCATCCATGGACAGTCAAGTCCACAACCCCTCAGGATACGCGACGCTCAAGTCTCTCAAATAGAATGTATGGAATGATGTAATATTTATAAACAACCTATTGTGAGCTCCAGAGCACTTTAAATACCGTATACTTATAAGGACTGCTTATAACACTGACCACAGTATGTGTGTGCAGATAGTTGTTATAGTATGTAGAAGACTAACAGGAAGGAACTCTACTCATGTTCAAGTATAGACATTATTTATTAGTGTGTATGAAGGTGGAGGCAGGGCAGTGGGAGAGTTGGGGGGATTCAGGGATCCAACTCAGGTTGCCAGCTTTGCATTTTTACCTACTTACCGGCCCTAGTCACGGCTATTTTCAAAATAGATTTTCTATTCCAGCTAACAGTTAACATAGAACCAAAAGACAGATACAAGTAGCCTACTGGAGATAAAAGACCGACGTCCCCTTCCCCTTGTCTGTTGGGCTTCATGACTGCTTTGACAATTTGCTCAGAATACAGTGAGAGCCTGCCAGGGTTGCTTTGATTTGATGAGAAAAGGTGGTTCTTTTTTAACCTAGAAGAAAGGCAAGGCCAGACAAGGTTCATTATTTGTACCTCCACTCTGCTTAAAATACTGTGTTGTCTGTTACTGTTCACTCAAACAACCATGAAGAAGAGTAGAGATTTGGGGTTTGTATTGGAGAGACCAACAGAAGTTTCCAGGAACACGTGGGGATGATCTGGAGAAGTCTTTGGCTTTCCTGAAGGTATCAGATGTGTGGTTTGTGTCTCTCAGTAGGCTTTGCTCTGGTGATGGTTGTGTACTGCATTGTTGAGGCAAGGGCACTGGAGCCCAATTTACCAAGGGCCAGCATCAGCTAGGTTGGGGTTCCTGAAGAAAGAGGTATCTGGGAGCCTCGGAAACCAACGACTCAAAGTCAAATTGTGGGTCTAAGGTGTCCAAGCTGGTGGCCTAGGTTCTGCTAAGATGGCTTTCCAGACTGCTTGCCCTCCCCCTTCTGTGGTGTGTGTGTGTGTGTGTGTGGTGTGTGTGTGTGTGTTCTGCTCTAGACAGCTTTTTCTTGCTATTCTAAGAACTCTCTGACTGAAGACAGTTCTCTCTGCTAGTAAAAATTCTCAAAGCTCTCTGGATAGCTCATGGGTTTTCTGACTTATTTGTTTATTGATTTATTTATATGTGTGCATGCATTCATCTACACACTTGCTGATGCCCCAGTATACACATGGGGGGTTCACAGGATAACTTGTGGGAGTGAGTTATCAACTTCCACCTTCTGGGTCCCAATCAAACTTGGCAGCAAACCCTGGTAATCCGCTAGCCATCTTGCCAGCCTTCTACCTCTTTCTGTTGTGTGCTTTTGACAAATTGCTGTACCTATGTCACCATGCCCCATCTCTGTCAACTCTGGAGTATCATGATAATAACAGCATCTGCTTCATAAAGCAACTATGGGGGCAGAATGAGACAATCTCTCTAAAGCACTTAGTCCATTGTCTGAACACACTAAACTCCATAATGTATCAGCCATCATGATTTACTAGGTTAAGATCATTTTAAGAATGGCTAATCTTCAAACTTTTACTTTTATCAGAAAGCCCCTTTTCTAATCGAATGTTATTCCTCACAGCCACACCTAATAGAGTCCCTATATACTTTTAAGAATAAGAAGTGAACACTTAGTGGATTAAGGACACTTGCTCTGAAATCAGGAGGACAAGAGTTTGTATCCCAGCATGGTATAAAGCTGACAGCTCCACACACTTCTATAAGCCCAGCTCTTCAGGTTGGTGGAGACAGGTGCTTACCAGAGCTTTGCTGGTGTAAGCAGGTAGTAGCCTCAGGTTTAAGGAGAGACCTTGCCTCAAGGGAATGACCGGAGAGTGAGACACAAGAGCCTCTGATACTCTTAAGGCCTCCACTCACACGGAAGCCTGCAGACCCACACATTCATGCACAAATACACTCACACAGAGACAGAGAAACACACATAAATAAATACATCTTAAAAATGAATTGATAATTAGTGCTTCTAAAATTACCAGTATTGATAGAATTCTTTAAAATTGCAATCAGTGGCCCAGCATGGTACTCATACTGTAGCACTGCGTACTGTAACCCCAGCTGAGAGAACCCAAAGCAAAGGAAAACAAATTTAAGGATAGCCCAGGCACATAGATCTAAATCAACTTGCCTCAAAAATAACAACCATAAAATGTAGCATATGTGTTTTTGAGTATGGTTGTGTGTTGGCGTCTGCACCCTTGGGGACACGCAGACCCATATGAGTAACTCCCCAGGATCACAGAGTCTAGGTCCATGACTAATGAAACACTGCATCCCTGAAATCCTCTATGTTTTTATGGAATGGTGGCTTAGTGGTTTGGCCTTGTGTTAGTCATTTGTCCATTTGAAACAAAACACACGAGAAAATCAACTTATAAAGAGAAAAGGTTTATTTGGACCCAGCTATGAAGGTTTTAGCCCTTGAACATTCTACCTCACTTCTCTGGAGTTGTGGTGGCACAGTACACCATGGAGTGTTTGGGGAAAGAAACCAGTTTACTTGATAGTTTAGCGTGAAAAAAGAAAGGAAAAGATGAGGGTTTGGCAGTCCTGCCAAGAGCACACTTTAATCACGTAGAACCTTCTGCTAGGCTCCACCCATGAATGTCTCCATCACTTTCCAGTAGTGTCATGGTTGAAGGCAAAACCTTCAGCCTCATGGACCATTCCTGGAAAGTTCTGGATCCTAATTAGGGCACATGCTGAAAGGTACCTATGACAAAGATTTGCAAGGCTGAACACACTTGGAACATGTATGAAATAAAGCCAGTCTTACTTCTCTTCTGCAGAACTTCATGGAACGCATATAATGCAAATGTGTACCTCAACTCTCCAAATGGGTAAGATGATAGGGCATTTTCCAGACATTTTTTTGATGAAAGCTGGTGGTGTGTGTGTGTGTGTGTGTGTGTGTGTGTGTGTGTCTGTCTGTCTGTCTGTCTGTCTGTCAGTCTGTCTGTCTGTCTGTTCTGATGTGCTAAAGGAGCCTGGAAATGGGAGGCATGGAAATGTACCTTTCTGGACCTACTTTTCAGCCATGTTAATGGTTCTGAATCGTCTATACAGATTTATGGCTGTGGTTTCCCACCCCACTCTCTCCTAGTTGTCCCCGGGCTGCCTTCCCGTCTCCACATGCTATGCTTCTCTTAATAGGATCCCCAGAGTGGTACTAGTTCTGCTCTCTGACTCTATACTCTGTAAAGAAAGTTTATACAGTGTTATTCTTACAGTCTAGATGTGAAGAGCTGTATTCAAACCTATGTGTTAGGAGCTTGAAGCCCTAGCTTGCAGTGCCATCTTTAGGGGATCCTGGGAACTTAAGGAACTGGAGAGGATGGCCCCCCCCCGTAGGCTCCTGTATTTTAATCCTTAGTGCAAAGTTGGTGGAACTGTTTGGGAAGATTTAGAAAGTGTGACCATGTTGGAGAAGGTGTGTCACTGGGATTAGCCCTGAGGTTTCAAAAGACTCACCTTAATTCCCAGCTCTCCCTTCCCTTCCTGTTTATGAATTAAGATGTGAGCTTTCAGCTACTGCTCCAGCACCTGCCTGCTTGCTTGCTACCATGCTCCCACTATGAACTACAGTCACGGACTCTAACCTTCTGAAACTGTAAGCCTAAATAAACACTTTCTTTTACAGTTTGTCTCTGTTGGCTAGTTTTATGTCAACTTGACACAAGCCATAATCATCTGAGAAGAGGGAACCTGAGCTCAGTAAATGGCTCTGTAAGATCTGACTATCGTGGACCGGTGGGGCATTTTTATAAATTAATGATTGGTAGGGAGGGCCCAGTCTATTGTGCATGGTGCCACCCCGTGGGCTGGTGGTCTTGTAGTCTAGAAGAAAGCCTGGCCATAAGAGGAAGCCATAAGGAGCAAGCCAGTAAGCGGCACCCCTCCATGGCCTCAGCATCAGCTCCTGCCTACAGGTTCCGGCCCTGTTTGAGTTCCTGTCCTGACTTCCTTCAGTGTTGAATATGGAATGGAAGCGTACTTTCTTCCCAAGTTGCTTTGGTCACGGTGTTTCGTTACAGCAGTCACCACCCTAGATAAAACAGTGTCTTATCAACTAAAGATATCCTTTCTTCCCCTTTCTCATCCCCAGACCCCTCTCCCACTATAGGCTCTGCTGCCATGTTGTTCTGCCTAAGCTCAGAGCCAAGCAAGCAGGAGCTAAAGTCTGACACAGTGAGACAGGATAATCCTCTAAGTTGCTTCTCCAGATATTTTGCAACAGTAATGAGAAAAGCAATTATTTCCAGGTCCAGAAGAGAGCCTGGAGGACCTGACTGACCCCTGTCCTAAGACCATTTATTTCCACTCAACTAAATACAGAGACTTAACAGGATTTAGGATCTCTGGTTCTTATCTGTCCCCCAGGTAAATCCCCCATCTAACCCAAGAGCTGAGAAAAGTTTCTCCCCACTCATTTTTAGCATTCCTTAGTTCTAGTGTTTTATAATCCTACTGGCAGTACACTAACTTCTCAGATCTTAAAGCTCCCAGCAACCTGTCCCAGAGTTTCTCAAGTAGGCAAACATGGTAATGTGTTTCCTATTTGTTTGTTAAACATTTGTTTAAAGAGGGCAAATCTGAGCTGAGTATCTGCAGAGACAGAAATTAGGCTATTCTGGAGGTAGACAACATTTGGTAGAGTCAAGAATGAATTCTGTGTTTCTACCTTTAGAAATCGGGGTGGGAAGTGATGGCGTTCACTAAAATGAAGGGACAGATGGGGAGGGTTTGAAGGAGGGACTGAAAGTGAAGTTTGGAGCACGGTAAAGCTGAGATGTCTCTGCATTGGCTGAGTGGGAGTATTGAAAAGTCATTTGTGTGTCAAGTGTAGGGACACGGAAATTGAGCATTCGCAGGCATGAAGATGACGTCACTCCACAGCAATGGACGCCATAAACTTGGAAGGGGTTAGAGAAATAAATGAGCAAAGATACAATAAGAACTCAATGCTAGGCCTGGAGGATGGATCTTGCAGAGGACCAGAGTTTGGTTCCAAGCACTCAGGGGATCAGGCAGTTCACAACTGTCTATTGGATACCTACCGACATGTGCATGCATACACATAAATAAGAATTAAATGGATCTAAAAATACTAAGCAGCTATAATATTTGGAGGGGTAGAGGTAAGCTAGGAAAAACTTGGTTACACCAAATAAGAAGGCACAGCAAGCATGAAAGAAAAACTGAGGCAGGAAACTCACGGGGGGGGGGGGGTTGGGGGGCAGAAAGAAGGCAGGACTCAGTCAGATTTCTATCACTATAATGAATAGCTGGGTTAGAGAACTTTAAAAGACTAAAGGTTCATTTTGGCTTGTGGTCTTTGAGCCTAGACTAGCATATCACAGGGGAAACTTGCAGTGGAGTAAAACAACTTCATAGAAAATGGGAGGGAAAAGCAAAGAGGAGACCAGGGTCCCACTGACTCCTTGAATGGGCCACAGTGACCCAGAGACCTGACCCTAGGCCTCACTTTTTAAAGTGCTACTTCCTCCCACTAGCACCAGCCTGGAGACTTTTCACATGGTGGGGGTTAAGACCCCGGCAGAGCAAGGGTTAAACGAGAGAAAACAGAGTGAACAGGGTGGAAAAGGAGCCATCTCCCTTGGTGATCTGCATGAGAAAGAGAGTGGTTAGAAGAGAATTGGGAGTACAGCAAGGAAGAGATGACCGTAGGGAAGACACAGAAGTGGCCCTGTGGTGGTAACTCTAAGGGACGCTTGTTGAGAAAGGAGAGAAGTGTGACAAAGGACCAAAATGTGACATCAAGAAGGGAACAGCAAGGCAGGTTTACTGTCTGACCACAGTGATCTGGCAGAGAGGGAGACATTGGTGAAGCATGAAAAGACAGGAAGCTTGAAGGGAAATAGGAATGAACGAGAAGTCCAGAGCTGCCCTATATGTGCGAAGGAACATAGCCTCTATTGTAGCGGGATAAATCATGCCAGATAAAGACTTCAGGAGTAGGGACATGAGCCAACCCACACTGGCAGCATCTGCTCTGTCCCATGATGTCTGAGGTCCTCTCAGAAGGAAGGAAGATGAAAGGAGGAGGGGCACCATTGTAACCGTAGGTGAAGTTAGAGGATAACCCATTAGCTCTGACGCTCCCCAGCAGTGATCAGCTGCTAGCCCAGCCTGCTCTAGCCTAAGGTTTACTCTGCAAGATGGACAGTAAGGAAAGGGCCCTGGGGTTGAAGGTATTTTCAGATGAATGAGGCTTAGGGTGCTGGCTGGTACAAAGGTGTTAATAGAGAACTAATAAATGCTGTATTTGGTCCTTACATGATTTCCACTGTTCATTGATAGAACATCAGCTATGTAAGCAGAAATCTTATCAGGGGAACAAGTATTTGGAAAAGGAATTCTGCAAATTCCTGAGTCTTGCCCTATTATAATTATATAACCAGTTTTTCACATCGCTTCCTCCACTGTGATATTTATTGTACATATAAACAAATAAACACACATATACACACATACACACAAAACAAGGACTTTTTTTAGTTCTGTGAGAATGTTGTCTTAAACATTTCCTTTAGGAATGTGGCTCCTCTTGTGTGTTACATATACAATAAATAACAAAAACAAAACAAAACAAAACAAAAAACCTTATAATAGTGACCATCTTGGGAAACACACCTCTCATCCTTGCACTTGGAGGCAGAGGCAGGCAGATCTCTGTGAGTTTGAGGCTAACGTGGTGTATAAAGTGAGTTCCAAGACAGCCAGGATAACAATTCGACAAAAGGAGAGGAAGGAAAAGAAAGAAGAGGAGGAAGAGGACATTGGGGACAAAGGAGGAAACAGCAAAGCTGTGATACAGGAATATCTGGCTACTGTTTCATTTGCTTTTGTTGCTGTGGTAACAGCTGACCGGGCTAACATTCTGATCACAGTCCATCACTGAAGTGACTCAGGGTCTGGAATACAAGCTGAGGCAGAGGCAGAAACCATGGAGAAAAGCTGCTCACTTCTTCCATTCACACTCAGCCTACTTTCTCATACAACCCAGGACCCAGGGCGGCCCTGTCCATAGGACACTGAGCCTTCCACTTACCACACTAACTTCCAAACAATATGTCAACCAGAACATCGGAGGGAGGCAATGCCTCCATTGGAGTTCCCTCTCCCCAAGTATCTTTAGTTTGTGTCTAGTTAACAAAAACTAACTGCACTGGTTCATAACAAAGGAACTACTTGATTTTGTCTGGCAGGTAGGGGACGTTTTCACGGAGAGGTTGACCTATAAATTCAAGTCAAAGGTTCTACTTAAGTTTGAATGCTCATAGACATGAGAATAGAAAGGACTTGTAATAATAGCTAATATTTATGGAGTGTTTACTATGTGCCAAGCACTAAGTACTTTAAATACTTTTAGCCATTTAATTTATGGAATAGGTCCTACTTTTTTTTTTTCCCTTGTCGTGCTGAAGACAAACCCAGGGTCTCATTAAAAACGACTCTCTGTGCCAGGCAGTGGTGGCACAAGTCTTTGATCCCAGCATATGGGAGGTAGAGACAGGCAGATCTTTGAGATCAAGGACAGCCTGGTCTACAGAGTGAGTTCCAGGACAGCCAGAGCTATGTAGTGGAACCCTGTCTCTAAAAACAAACACAAACAAACAAACAAACAAACAAAAGTACCCTCTGCTGCCAAGTTGTATCTCCAACCTAGGAATAGGTCAAATTTTTATCTCTCTTTCTAGTGAGGATTGGAGAGGTTGGTTACTCTGCTACTGGGTGGCCTCTCTGGTATTAAACCATAGGTCTTCTGATGTTGATGTCCAGGAAGAAGAGATAGCATCATCAGAGAGTCGGGAGTGTGAGGATGGAGAGATAAACATATAAGAAGAGCAAACTGTAGGGGTGGAGTGGGGGCACACAGGACAGAGGCGTTTGGCAGGAACAAGCATAGGAAGAACAATACAGGGCAAGCCAGGGAACAGACTGTACCAATCTGAGCCTTCAACTATGAGTGGGCTCAGTTTTCGGTTGCTGTGCAACAAACCACTTCAAACTTGGGTTGCCTGAAACAGCCATTTAATTCTGCTAGTAGACTGGGTGGGTTAGGATTCACAGAAGAACCTCGAGGATGGTTTGTCTCTGCTCCGTACCATTTATGGCCTTGGCTGGGAGCATTCAGACTCGGGGTGACAAAGTTCTGAGGTCAGAAATATATAAGGAGTCTTTTGCACATAGGTCAGGCTGGTAACGTAGTAACGTTAACCTGTAAATTAGTGACTTAGTAAATTGGTTGTGAAAGTAGCCTGGGATGTTGGTCCAGCTGCTGTGACAATACATGACTTCTCTCTGTAGCACCTGGGCTTCTATGCAGCATGGTGACTAAGTTCTAAGCACAGGTGCCCCAAGAGAAAAAAGGCCGCTGTACGTGACATGTTACTGCATTCACTGAGGCAGCCAGTCACAGGCTATCCAGGTTCAAGTTGAGAGAGAGCACACAGACTTCCCCACCAGTCATGGGAGAAAGTATCAAGTAATTCATGAACATATATACTAAAAGGCACCGCCAGGTCAGTGAATGAGCATCTTGATCTATGTCATTAGCTCAGGGAGGACCTTTAACAATGGAAATTGATCTGCCAGCACAGAGGTGACATTCATTCTCTCTACTGTGCATGAGAATGTGCAGACCAGTACTCTTTGCTCCACAAGACCCAATCTGCCTCTCTATGCCTCATTTTTTTCCCTCCCTTTCAATAGTTTGCCTTATTTACTTCATTTATAACCATGAAGAGAGCCAAGTTTATGGGAGCCAGATGGGAGTGTATGAAAAATGAAAAATACCTATAAAATCCCTACAAGTAAAGTATGAAATAATGCATAACTGGATACTGTGATATCAGAGAGGATCTTCTTAGCTCTCAATGGTTGTCTGGATTATCTAAGTGAACGGCACATACGATATCTTTAATTGTTCTCAGTGTTATTTTTAAATTGGTACCATCTTTTAAAGTGACATATTCACGGAGTTCGGCGAAACCTCCTGAGGTAGACGAACAGCTAAACGTTCCAAGACAGATGGCTAGCCGGGTGCAATCTTTCATCCTAATGGCATGGCAGGCTTACCTATGAGCATTCCTGGCTTGAAAGCAATATTTACTGTGATGCAATTTTACTGAGCTAAACGTTGGCAGTGACTGCAGGGTGGCAGGCTAGCCGAACAGCTGAGTTCCTGAGTTACTCAGAACGCATCAGTGTGCACCTGAAGAGGTGTTTCTGTGTATTAATGGGGCCTGTAAACAGCTCTCAAAACTGTACCTTAAATGTGCAATCATTGGTTTGATTGTATTCCCGTATTCTCCTTTCATTTATTGATGTTTCATTATCTTAAAGGCAGTACCATGTCCTCGCAATACCACAAGCTACACATGAATGTTATCATCAGCCTACAGGTCTACAAGTATTTTCGCTTTGTTTTCACAATGTGCTGGAAACTTGTGCATGATTGACAAGTGCTCTACCACTGAGTTACGTCCCCATCCTAGAAGCACATAACTTTTAAAAGATTTGGGTTTAAATGCAACTCTTTCTGAAGATAAGCAATTTGAGTTTCTAAAATATGTTATGATAACATATCTTAAGAGTACATGAAAAACTAAGACAATATTCACTTATCTACTCTAGGCTCACTACAATTCTCTTGAGTGTTCATTATATTTCCTAATGTAGTCAGAGATTTAAAAAAAAATACTAGAAAAGAAAGAGTGGTCAAACATTAAATAGATTGGCCATTGTCATTTCTAAAGAGTTGAGGGAAACTGGGAAATAGATTGTTGTTAATCTATACGGCTTTCTCATCTACTGAGCTATTAGGACTCCTAACCACATGTTTCTACTATAACAATCTCTGCCATGTCTACACCTCCATGAAGGGACTAGACATGAACATCTTATTTAAGTTGCTTTCTGGTCATGATGGCGAGAGAAATAACTGATCTCAAAAAGCAATATGGAGAAATAGAGTTGTTGCCATCATAAGCTTGACCATGTTGTGTGTAGGCCCTTGATGCTGGTTTGCGGGAGGGATGTGGTAGAGTTTGGACCACAGGCTGGAGAACCCCCAGAGTGCTGTAAGTGAGCTCCTTGCAGGTCATTCTGGTGGGAACTCAGAAATCCAGGACAGGTTTGTGGACAGCAAAGACTGGGCTGGTGAGATTTTCAAAGAACAACAAAGACGGCCTTAGGAACTAAAATAGAGGTTATTTACTTTATGTTCTAATAACAGAAACTCTCCTGCACTCTGCTCAGAGCCTGCAGCCTTGGGTGAGCTGACATTCAAAAGCAATGAGCTAATTTGTCTGCCAGAGACAAAAACTAAGAGACAGCATAACATTCAGGCCGTGGAACTGCTACCCACCGCATTTGCCCAGACCTACAGCGATAGAAGAAAGAGAGGAACATATGAAGTTGGGTAAGGAGACGATCATGTATGACATTCGACTTGAAGACATAAATGCAGAAAGAGCCGAAGAACTTTGAGTCTGTGTAAAAGAGGACAGGGTAGGTGTAGACAAAATGGCTATAATTATGAAAGAAACTAGCACCATTCAGGAGAAACCTCTGCCTGGAATCTGCACTGAGACACAAGGGAAAGTAGCTTGAGAAGAAGATCTCACTCAGCAGAAGTTGGGTGTAACAATGCAAACTCAGTTGAAAAACTTTCATTTGAAAGGAAGATGCAGGAGAAGATTGAGCCTTCACAGTCCCCTGCTGGAAAATGGCCTCCTAGGGAAGTGTTTTGCTAGCGTTTAGCAGGAAGGCATTTACAGAGGCCACTAGAGCCGTGATCCATAGTGGCCAGCCTACAGCTTGAGCTAGCTCTATAACATGGAGTGAGACCCCTGGTGCTCGTTTTGCAAAGGTGCCTATTGTAAAAGTGAGGGTGCTTACAGAGGTTTATGTCGAGGCTCCAGAAAACTGCTGAGATCAGGCGATGTGTATCAAGGTCAGGTTTCCTGCACGGAGTTCTTAAGTGGCCTGTGTATAAAGTTGTGAAGGTGAAGCCTAATTTTAATAGAAATCCCAAGATGCTGAGATGTAGGACATTTGCCATAAAACCTACAGCCAATGAAGATGGAGAGAGAGAGGGGGGGGGGGGGAGGGGGAGGGGGAGGGGGGGGGGGGGGAGGGGGAGGGGAGGAGGGAGAGGGAGAGGAGAGGGGAGGGGAGAGGGAGAGGGAGGAGGGAGAGGGAGAGGGAGAGGGAGAGGGAGAGGGAGAGGGAGAGGGAGAGGGGAGGGAGAGGGGAGGGAGAGACTCAAAGAGTTTAGGAGTCAGGGCCAATCACCAAGCTTGTGAGAGCCCAAATGATGCCATTTCAAGCCCCAGATGCTGGATGTGGAACAGCAAGTTTTGTGATTTTCTCTACCATCCTTTTGCCTTGACGTCATCTGACCTTCTTTCTATGCCCCCATTCCTCCCTTTTTGGAATGTGAATGCATTACTCTGTGCTATTCTATTGGATGCTGGACCTTTGGTTTTGGGGTTTCATGGGAAAACAACTAAGAGGATGCTTTGGGTCTTAGAGGAGACTTTGGGTCTTTGAACATTTTGAACCTGTCAAGATTGTAGGCACTTTCAAAGTTGGACTGAGTGCATTTTGCATTATAAGATGACCACGAGCCTACGGGGCCAGGAACTGCATGCTGTGGTTTGATGTGAGATGCCCCTATTGGTTCACTTGTGTGGATGCCTCATCTCCAGATGTTGCAAAACCTTCAGGAGGTAGAGCCTCCCAGAAGCCAGAACTGGGCAAGACTTGCTGAGGTTTAATAGTCCAGTCCCACTTTCTGTCTTTTTTTTCTGACTTGCTGAGTTTATAGTCCAGTCCACTTTCTGTCTTTTTTTTCTGCCTTCCGGTCTGTTAAGAGGGGATGAGCTTCAGGTATGTGTCCCCATTGCCTTGAACTCCACCATCCCTTACGCACCCTGAAGGACATGCCCTCTTAAGAAATGAAACAATGATGCTTCTCAGTTAAAAGCAATCTGCATGTAAGTAACAGACAATTAACAAAGCAGTGGAAAGCAGCAGTATTCATGGGAAGATGGAGAGAGGCACTGTTGGTGTTTTCCCTTTGTGGCAACTAAATTAGGAGAGAAGACTAGGGAGTTTAGGGCTGAGTGTTCTTTGATAGCATCATAGGGATGAGAAGACAAAGATACAGAAAACATGATTTAAGGGCTGATAAGGTAGTGTGTGTGTGTACCACACTGAATGCACCTGGTCTTGTAAGCCAAGCAAAGACAGGCCTGGTAAACATTAGGATGACAGACACATAGTTGTGTACCTTGTAACATCACCTTGGTTAATGACAGATTGTTTATATAGTGGTAGTCCCACAACATAAGGCAGCTGAAGATTTCTTTTAATGACACTGTAGCTTGGTTTACAATCAAATGGTGTTGTGGTAAATCTCCAGCCCTAATAAGCCCATGTAAAGAACACACAACTCAGTTATAATATTTATAAGTTGTATGCCTAGATTGGGCAGATATACCACTACACTACTCTATTCCCCAGATATGAGATCCTTTGCTACTTGCAGTTCTTCCAGGCCACGTGGTTCTGTTCCATCTTCCTTCCACCTCTTTTTCCTCCGTCTTCCTCTCTCTCCTTGTCTCCTCTCCTCCTCCCCTCCTCCTCCTCCTCCTCCTCCTCCCTCCTCCTCCTCTTCCTTTCTCCTCCTCTTCCTCCTCCTTCTCTCTCTCTCTCTCTCTCTCTCTCTCTCTCTCTTCTCTTCTCTCAAAACCCCCAGCCCCACCTTTCCCTTCTACTGCCCAATCACAGGCTCTAGCCTTTATTTGACCAGTTAAAATGGGGAGAAGGTTCACATGAAAACACCTGACTGAGTACATGATCCACTTCTCTTTGGGACAGCCCCTCTTGAGGAAGCAGAATTAGCATCAAAATACAAACAGCCCAGGACAATCCACAACATTTCCCTCTTTTTATCCAATTAAAAGACTCTTTTCTCTGAGATATAAATTGAGCACAATTATTACAATTATGTAACTTATAAAGTATAAGATACACCCAGTCTATCAATTTTGTCAATTTCGATAGAATACTCTACCATTTATCCTAACTTAAAAGGTTTGCAATTCTACACCTGAATTATGTCCTGGCTTTAGCTTGTATACCATATGAAAACCATCCTCTCAAATCTCTATCATCTCTCTCAATGTTAAACATCTTGAGTTGACTATGAGTCTACAATCAGTCTTCAACTCAGAAATCTGAGAACGACTTAAATATTACCTGAAAATTAGGGAGCTCGAAACATAGCTTCCAAAATCTTAACTAATTTGTAGAGACAGTTGACTAGCTGGACAGTCTCTCATTCCTCAAAACATTGGAGCATCAGTCTTCAGCATTCTGGCCCAGGCTCATCTCACAGACCTTTGTGACACAGAATTTTTTAAGAACTGTTTACCCTGCTTTGGCAGAGCTGTCAGTTGACCATTTCGTATAGTGTGTCCTTTTATTGGACAGTATTTTTGTCTGTAGATGAATTGCCTGGTGACTGTCTTGCCACAACTGGCGCAACTCCATTAATATTTAATTTCTTCTTTGACTCTAAAAAAGGGATGCTGTCAGTAGTAGACATGTCTCTAGTCGAATGATCTTTAATAAAGAAACGGCCATAAATGTTGTGTTCTGTGGACTTCTGACACCTTTGAAGACTATCTATGCATTTCTAAACCATTAAGCCTTGACTACTCTCAGCCATTTCTAATTGAAATATCTATTTAAAAAATTCTTTTATAATTAACTGGGAACCATGAGTTTGCTATCTGGCCCTTAAGTTGGATTGCTTAATTATCTAAGAACAGTAATAGCAGTTATAGAAGAGTCTAAGCTTTGTATTCTTAAATGTGTTGCATAGACACAATGCCTCTCTAAAGAGTAATAATATTAATCCCAATTTTTATATCAATATAAGAAGTTCATACCAATGAAAACCTTAAATCTGTATCAAAATAAATCCTGTACCAATGTAAGAAATTATAACTTTAACTTTGCATCAATTATAAAGATTTCTACCAGTGTAAGATATGGCTGTGTGATGTTTTGTTTAAGAGTAAATTTGATAGCCTATCCCTATTTGTCTATTTCTCTAATTTCTCTGATATTACTATATTCCCCCTTTTTCTTTCTCCCCTTCCCCTTTTCCTAAGAAAGAAGGATAGAGAAGAGGAAAGGAAAGACAGAACCCCCTGAGTCTAAGCTCTCTAGTTTCATCCCTGATCAAAGCTACAACATTTGTAAAGTATTTCTTAAATTGACAACATACCTATAACTCATAAAATAACCAGAAGCATCCACCCCAACATAAGAGATTGGGACGATGATCTTTTGTCTGCTTCAAGCTGAATTGAGGTGAAGAGTTCCCTTCTGGGGGCCCAAAGGGAAATAGGAAAATTGGTTTTGTCAAAGAGAGCTGGCTGGCAGTCACTGTGTGTTGAGAAAGTCCATTCTCTAGCTGACATCTTGACTATGGCAGTCTGAAAGGCTGGATAGGCGAACTAGCTGTTCTGAAAAAGTGATGCTAACACACTTACCATGGTGCCAGGTCTATAAAATAATGTAAACAGGAGCTGGGGATATAGTTTGGTTGGTAAAGTCTTTGCTCTGAAAGCATCAGACCAGGGCTCCCTGACGACACAGAAAAGACGGGTGTGGTGTGATGACCTGTGGCTCCAATGCTGGAAAGGAGGTAGAGACAAGTGGATTCTCTGGACTCACTACCAGCCTAGTCTAGGTTAATTAGCAAGTTCCAGTACAATGAGAAACTTTGTCTCAAAAAAGGCTTAAGCAGTTGGCTCCTGAAGACTACCGAAAGGTTGTCTTCTTCTGGCCTCCACATGCATGCACAGATGTGCACACGCATGAGCGTGGGCGCATATGCAAACACATGCACAAATATGTACAGCCCCTAATCCTGAAGAGGATAAATAATGGGACTGTTTATTTCTTTACCCTACTTATTAATCATTATTAAGAGTGTGTTTCCTCCATGGATAAAAAGCAGCTCACTGTACAACAGGTTCTGGCACCAGCCTCCTGCATCTCATGCTTAGATCATCTCTTTATTGCATCAACAGGTCATGTCAACTGATTGACTAATGCCACTCATGTCTGTGTATGCACAGTTGGTGATGTTTGCACAAGGACGAAATCCCCCCCAAAGCACATTTTCTAAACATTTCCTCATTCTTAAGTAATGCATGGCTCGCTATCAATCCTTTTGAAACTCTTCCAAAATGTTGAAGATAAGGACACATTTCCTAACTCATTCTATGAGATCAGCATTAACTGACACCAGAGCCAAAGAGTCTAGCAACCCCCACATCTCTCCAAACAAACTATTACCCCTGTGAACACTGATGCAAGACTTCTCAGCAGAAGACCGGCAGCCTAATTCTTCACCAGAATGCTACCGACTTACTCAACAGGATCAGATGGAATTTTTCTCAGGAGGCAGGGATGTTTTAAGATATGGAGATCAATCAACAAAATTACACTACATTAACAGAATGAAATGAAAAGGCACATGATGGTCAATTGATATATAAAGACTCTGGCAATATTAAATGTTCTTTTATGATTCCCCAACATTCAACAAACTGGGATGTGAAGGGAGCTACCTTATAGGTAGTGTTAAACCCAGTGGGGAAGGGCTGAAACTGGTTCGCTTTAAAATCAAGGAGGAGGAGGAGGAGGAGGGAGGAATTGTGTACATTCTAATCGATCTAGTATTGGAAGGACTGGCAAGAGCAACTAGGTAGAAAGGAGGAAGAAAAGGGATCTGTGTTGTAAAGGATGACATTTGTTTTGGGGTGACAAGATCCCACATGTATAGCTATTTTCCATCTGAACTATTGGAACTAATAAACAAGCTTAGTAAAATTACAGGATACAACAGCAACGTGGAAAAATCGGTCCTCTTGCTCTATTGTAAGAACAAATGGCAGAAAATGAAGCGGAAAAAAGCAATCTCCATTACAATTGTATCGAGAAGGATAAAATACTTAGGAATAAACTTACCTAGGAGGCAAAGAATTTATGTGCTGAAAATTACAACAGAGCCAAAAAGGAGACACAAATGGAAAGCTATCCTATGTTATTAGATTGTAAAACTTAATATTGTTGAGGTGCCAATACTACTCAAAGTGATATAAAAATTCATTAACATCCCAATGATAACTCTGTAGAACTAGATAAATTCATCCTGAAACTCACATTCAATCTCAAGGGAGCCCCTATAGCCAAAGCAATCTAGAAAGAGAACGAAGTTGGTGCTATCACACTCTCTGTTTTAAAGTATTAGTACGATGGATGCTACAGTAATAAGGAATATGGTGCAAGACTCCTGACGATGGACTGCAGGGCTTCTACTGATTTCCAGCAAGGGTCTGGATCCATGCAGTGGGCAAAAGGTTGTCTTTCCAACCAACAAGTTCCAGAAGAACTGGGGAGCCACATGTAAAAGAGTCAAGCCCAAACACGTCTCAACACCAAACACAAACCTTATTTTAAGTGAATCTGATCTGAATATGAAGGAAAACTTCTGAGAAGGAAACCGTTAGGAGAGTAACACACGGGAAGACTTCATGCAGTTCAATTTTGGAATGACCTTTTTGAAACTCACACCACAAAGATAGGTAACGATGGCCAAACAGACCGAAACAAAAAACAACCAACCAAACAAACAAAAAACCTTGCTGCACCAAAGTCACTGTCAGAAGAATGAAAACACAAACGTGAACAAGCAAAGCTGTGGCCGCTGTGGAAGGCAGTGTCATTTTGTCCACTCAACCCAGGGATTCCTCCTCTAGTCAGGTATCAGTCATGAGAAATGGTCATACGGAACTATCAAAACATGGCTTAAAAAAATAAAAACAAAAACAAGCCCGGGTAGTGGTACATACCTGTACTCTATCACTGCAGAAGCTGAGACAGGAGGATTACTATGAGTTTGCGGATGGCTTGAGCTACTTAATGAGTATCAGACCAGGTAGTGAGGCACACATGACAAGACCCTTCTCTCAAACAAACAACAGAATTGTCTTCCAAAAGTCTTTCTGCTGAGTGATTGATTGATTAAGGTATTGTAAGTAATCCAGATGACATAAAAATATGAGATAAAGACAAATATATATGCAAATATGATCCTGTTTTTTTTGTGAGTCACATGTGTATCTGAAGAGGGTTCTGGAACCAATCCTTATACATGCCAAGGGATGCTTGAAGATCTCAGCTGGGATGTTATTCTGCTTGAAAAGCGAATGGAGCTTTAAGCCATTCTTTTAACCTTGAAAACATTATCTTAGGCAATATGAACAGGGCACAAAACGATGCAGATAGTATGATTCTACTTATATAAGATATAGAAACCTAGGCAAACCATAGGGTCAGAAGTGTAACAGGAGTTACCAGAAATGAAGGCAGGGTAGTGGGCAGCTATGGTTTAACTGGTATCCAGTTTCCATTTGGAATGATGAAAGGTCCTGGAAATGTCGTGTGGAGGTGGTGCACAGAATAATAGGTATACAGAAGAGCAATAATTACACACTTTAAGTGGTTGAATGGTAGATTTTATGTTTCTGTGCTTTACCACAATGAAAGGAGAAAAAAATAACAATTAAGTTGGTAACTCCACAGGTCTATTTAAATGAATACTGACCATTAAAGGAATATTAACACTTTCTTATGGCCTTTGGACATTTCCATTACAACACATGCCAGCATTAGCAAACAATGCAGGTGGAGATGAGTGGGATGAAAAGTCTGCGTCGTCAGAGGAAATGGCAATAATATTAAGCAATATTAGAGCTCATTATGTCTAGAATGCATATTACAATCTCTGTTAAACAGTAAGAGTTAAAGTGGATATAATTTTTAAGCTAATGGGGAGTGGAGTACATACCTTAGTTATTTAGAAGGAAGGGGAAATGGACAAACATAGGAAGAGAGGTGAAATTACAGAGTTAAACCCAAACACATATGTACATTAAATGTATGAGGATAAAATTCTTCAATTAAAAGACGAGTGTCATCTGTGTCTTTTTATTAGAGATATGGCTAAGACTTAGCAATAGAAGCTTTACAAAAAGAAGTAATTAATATCTGACAAGATAGTCCTTAAGGCTATACAGACAGTATTAGCTGAGATACACGGGATATGTCTCAATGAGAGCTTTAATCTATCAAAAAGAGAATTTAAATTTTTCCATACAGTTTCTACTATGTCAATTATAGCTCCAAAGACATGAATCAAAATTGGTCAGAATTATAAGGAAAAATAGATTTCTCCTTATAGTTACAGTGAGGATTTTCAACCTACAGTTCTTAGGAGCAAATAAAACAATTAGTCAACCTGTTTGTACCAGTTTGTACCAGTTACCATGAAACCAATTTGTAGTCAAAATGAGTAAGAATGTAGGCAATTAAACCACACAATTATGGAACTCGATCAAACTCCTCATATAAAACAATGGACTCAACAAGTACAGAGAAGAAATTCTTTGTTCATTATTCACAAAGAATTGATTCCGTGTTCACCAAGGAATAAAGCAAAATTTCACAATGTCCGAAGGACTGGAATCCTACGGAATGTATTCTCTGATCACATTTTAAGGAACGTTCACTCCACTCATACATAAAATTTTAAAATCTTAAAAAAATGATTTCTTTATATTTAAAAATTAAAAGGCCCCAGACCTTCTATAGTTTGGTACTGAGGTCTTTATCTGGACAGTGGCTGGAGATTTTAGCCATGTTCTGAAAGGGCTCCAGGGGATTCTGTTATGGGTATTCACAGTAAGGTTTTAATAGATACTTTTAAAAGTTGTGTGTGGGCCAAGGGGCTCATATGTGCTAAGGGACAGGTTGAAGGTCAAAGGGCAACCTTTGTGAATCTTTCCTATTTTGTTTTTAGTCAGAGTCTTTGTTTCTGCTGCCACACTGTATACAAGCAGCTGATTCTCCTGTCTCCATCTTCCACCTTGCTAAGAATACTGGGATTCCAGATGTGTATCACCACATCTGGCTTTTTAAATGTGCTTTTTGAAGTTCAAACCCAGGTTGTCAGGCTTGTGCCACAGCACTTTGATCTATCAGGCCGTCTCCATAGCCATAGGACATTTCTTTGTCCTGATGAGTAGCCTTGGCTAATTTGTGACCAGGTGATCACATGGCAATCATATTTACATTGATAAATGCCTTGTGCATCTTGCCTGCCTTGCATCTAGCTTCCTTCTACCAAGATGGGCATGCTCTAGGGCTCCCTGTGTTCAGATGTCGAGACACAGAAGAGGCAATACAGCAAAACGTGGGATAACGGAAGCGGCATATTACTTACGAATCTCAGAAAGGAGAGTCACCTTGCCTTGCAAGAAGTAGGAGCCTAAGACAGAGTCCAGAGCTCACTTGAAACAGGTGGGAGGGGCTTGTGAGAGAGTCCAAGCCTTTCTTGGAGTCCAAGATGTTACCCGAGCAGATTTCCTATGGGAAATTTTAATTGTTTATCACTCAGGAGAGGGTTTTTTTTTTTAGGGGAGGTAGACCAAGATTACTGAAAAGGGTGTCACTGTTGCTTGTCTATTTGCTTTGGGGAGCAGCTAGTCCAGTAGGCTGCATTTGTACAGAGCAGGAGCGGGCCGTATAAGACAGATGACTGGATTGACCATCCTGAGGACCCAGGGTCTGAAGACTAAACGGTACAGCAAAGGTGACTAAGCTTTGCCTGTGGCATGAGAAAGCCTGTTAGGTTTGTTCTTTGAACAGATTTTAAGGTAACATAAAATTATAAGATCTTACCACCCTTTAAAATAACCCCGGGGTCAAAGCATACATCATAGTCAAAGATAGGTTGAGCCAAAGACAAAAACAAAAACATCCAAAAGTGTGGGACTCGGCAAAAAGCAACACTCATCAGAGAATTTATAGCATTGACTGCATAAAAAAGAAGACTGAGGGTCAGTTAGCCAAACTTCTTTGTAGGAACTAGGAAAGCACAGAGCTGTATGTATAACCACTTGAGACTTGAGAGGACTCAGAGTTTGAGCTCTCTCTCTCCCTCTCACCCCCTCTTTCTCTCTCTCTCTCTCCCTAAGATAGGTAGGAACCTATCTCCAATAACCAAAAACAGCAGCATAAGCCTCTAGCTAGACTGAGAGTAAAAGTGAAGCATAAATAAATAATATCATAAACGAAAGAAGGACTATCACTGTCAGTCCTACAAATGAACAGCATAGGAAGATCAATTCAGTGGCCACAAGTTTGATAACCTTGATAAAATGAACCAGTTCCTTGAAAGACACAACCTATTAAAACATGGAATAATTAATTGACGATCTGGATATGCATGTGTCTATTAAAGAAGTTGGGCCAATATTAAATCACCTTCCAAAAAAAGAAACTACCTAGCCCAGATGGTAAATTAGCAATCCGTAACAAGCGGTTAAGAAGACATTATACGGTAAGTAATTCTATGAGGTCAGTATCACCTTAATACTAAAAACTGGCCAAGATAGAGGAAAACTGGACATCAATATGGCCAGTGAGCTTAGATGCAAATGTCTCCAGCAGGATTTTGGCAAATCCAACTGTAGGGCATGCCGGACCATGTTACCAGACAGGCATAAGAACTATTAAGGTTGAATGAGCTCAAATCCCAGGAATCTCAGAGATCTGACTCAGGAGTGGAGCCATTACCTACCTGTCTCTGTACCTGCTTTTGAACGTGTAACCGTGATCCCCACTGAGAGGACCATGGATATTCAGTAACATAGCATAATACCTGAATTTCTTCTCCATGCTAATGAGGTGTCTAAGTAGCCTTGAGGCATCAGCAATGACCTTCCCTTCCTGGGTATTCCTTCCTGCAAGAGATATATAATGCCTGGTTCACCCCATATAAAGTGTATGTGTCCACATCTGCCCTCAATATGAACAAGCAAGGATTATCTCAGAGAGCTACTCAGTAAACATTGCTACAGGGAAGACCCTTCAACTAAAGAGCCGTGCCTAAAACACCCTAGGAAGGCTTTTTCCCCCTCCAACCCATCCAGGACCCTGGGAACACACTCTGAATTAGACCAGATTCTGCTTGTCTGGGCACATCCCCACCCTCCTACCAGGCACATAGATGTCCCTGGTACCCAGAAAGGAGACCGGGAACCACTGTGGACACCCCATTTCAGATTTTGCCCTGCCTCCTCTTGGTGGCATGCCTGTGATGCCCAGGCACTTCTAGCAAAGAGGCAGGACGCAGTTCAACATGCAATCTAATAATAAGATTTATATACCACACCCAAGTGTGATTTATCGCAGATATAAAAAGGTTGATTCAACACCAAAAAATCAATTAATGTTAATCTATCAGATCAACAAACTGAAGAAATCAGAAAATACTAGAAACTGAATTATAACGGTAGTGCTAACATATCAAAATGCAGGCACACTGCCAGCACTGTCCTTACAGGTATCTTTCTGAAGGCAGTTTTCAGAGAGGAAGACAGAAAAGGAATAACAAAATTTGCCAAATAACAACAGAAAAGGCCAAGCCAGATGTGGTGGCGTATGCATGTAATCTCAGCAAGTGGGGGAAGCCAATGAAGTGTTCAAGGCCATCCTCCATTATGTAGTATGTTGAAGCCAGGCTGAGTACAAGGAATTCTGTTTCAAAACCAACTAAACAGGTGAAGGAAAGTAGTAACAAAAATGTAAGTAGGTGGGGCCAACAGAATAGAGGGCGTGACACAAGCAACCATTATCTAGAATAAAAATTAAGAATCGATGCAGGTGGGACATCAAAAAGAACTTAATAATAAATTTGGAAATGTAGACCTACAAACAAATCTCCAGAAAGAAACCAACTCAAGAAGAAGTAGAAAAATTAAACAGTCTTGTTTAAAATAATTATAAAATAATTGAGTGTATGATTAAAGCCTGTACCATTGGGAAAAACTCTTTTAAGATGGTTTTACTGATGAATTTTGACAATCATTTAAGGAACTAATGGATAAATATTACTCAGATGTTTTTTTTTTTTCATTTTGTTTAGAGAGAAAAGAAAAAGAGGTTGATCTAAGGAAAAGAAATAAAAGAGCAGAACCTGGCAAAGGAACACACTCTTATTTTCACTGATAAATTGCAAGGTAAGAAAGAAAAGAAATAAGATAGTTAGAAGGTGTGGTGGTTTGAATACGCTTGGTCCAGGGCATGACACTATTAGTAGGTTTGGCCTTGCTGGAGTAGGTGTGGCCTTGTTGGAGGAAATGTCACTGTGGAGTTGGGCAATGAGACCCTCTTCCTAACCATGTGGAAGCCAGTCTTCCCCTAGTGACCTCCAGAGGAAGATGTAGAACTCTCAGCTATTTTTTCACCATGCCTGCCTGGATGCTACCATACTCCTGATGATAACAGACTGAACACTGAACCTGTAAGCCAGCCCCAAATGCTGTCCTTATAAGAGTTGCCTTGGTCATGGTGCCTGTTCACAGCAATGAAATCCTAAGGAAGACAGAGGGCTAAAATTAAGTCTGGCAGTCCCCAATGTAGAAATGATCAGAGAAGGCAGTTTTTAGTGATGGACATTGGTACCATGTTTCACAGTAGGGACTGGTAATTTTGTTTACAGTCAAATTGTGCTGGCTTGAATGAGAATAGCCCTCATAGGCTCATAAATTTGAATACTAGGTCCACAGTTGGTGGAATTGTTTGGGAAGGATTAGGAAGTGTGGCCTTATTGGAGGCAGTGTGTAGACAGAATATCTTGTGTATCGTATAAATGCATCACCTGTTAATTAAAAAAAAAACAACTATGGCTTATAGAAAAGGGTAGAATAGAAGGTGGGACATTGGGGAGGAGAAAGAATTCTGGGAGAGAACCAGGCAGGAAATTAGCCCAGGGAGATGTGACCAGTTGGTAGCCTAGCTATATGGCCAAGGTATTTGTAAATATATTTTGAGTCTGAGTCTTATTTCTGAGAACATGGGGTTGGGAGGTAGAGCCAGATAAAACTGTAATAGAGGTGTCTTACCAGGGATGAGTTTTAAGGTTGCAAAAGCCCATATCATTTCTAGTTATCCTTTCTCTCTGTCTCACAGCTACTATCTTAACACCAAAGCTCTCAGCGACTGCTCCAACACTATGCTCGCCCTCATGCTGCCTTGCTTCCTGCCATGATGAGCAAGACTCTGCTATCCTTCAGTACTGCAAGCTCCAGGTTCAATGCTTTTTAAAAATAACTTGCCTTGGTCACAGTGTTCTGTTGTGAAAACAAAATTATAACTAGACCCACCATTGTGTTGATAAGAAAACACTTTGTGGGGTGGGGTGGTTTATATATATGTATTCAAGTGTGTGTAAATGTGGAGATCAGAAATTGATGTTGGATGTTTTAATTTTCTTCCCCACCTTTCATTGAACCTGAAGTTAGACTGGACAGTGCGGGAAGTCTGCAGGATTGGCCTGTCTTTGGATACCTTCAACTCCCCATCAACACTAGGTTAACAGGCATATACATGATGCCTGGCTTTTATTTGGGTGCTGGAGATCTGAACTCAGATTCTTATGCTTCCTTAGCAATCACTGTACCCACAGACTCATCTTTTTCTGGACACTTGAAATTTGGCCTGAATTGCCCAAAGCATAAAACGCACAGAGTACTTTGAAGACTTACTATGAAAAGACTTTAAACAAGTCGTTTCCATATTAATAATATGTTTTAATGAAATATCATGGCTATATATAACTAATGAAATGAATGTTTAACATCAAACTTACCTTTAAACTTCTCTAATACGGTCATTAGAAAATTTTAAATTATGTGTATGACTTGACCTACATTTATATTCAATCATGCTGATCTCGATAAGCTAGGATCTACTTGTTTTTTTTTTTTTTAAAAAAAGCTTGTTTCCTAAATCAGTAGATATAGATGTATGCATTGAGAAGCAAGCACAAGCTCTTTCCACCTAAAAGCCTCAGACTGACCTGTAACTTTAATGTTTTCAAATCCTATTTTCAATGACGGTTCTTAAACATTTTAACCTTCCTTGTAGCCCACCACCCACCAGAGGCGATGGAAAAGAAAGGATACGGGGAAGTAGATCTGTTTAGAAAGGTTCTTTGGAATAACTCCCGTCTGTGTTGTCTGGAAATCAGCAGTTCAGTTCACAGGTCAGCAGGCAGTGGCAGCTCCATCCACTTGCAAACACTTCATGGATACACCAGCAGTCCAGTTTGGTAGAGTCGGGTTAGCAACATCGGTGACATGACCTAGCAGAGACAGCCAGGCCTCAGCCTTAGCTTGAGTCAGCAGGAGAGATCAACAGGAACACCAGGAGAAGTTCTCGGCTGTGCCTTTCTCGGGGAAGTGAAGATCAGCGAAGACTCGAGACCCACAAGCATCATACAGGTAGCTCTATTAGCAAGCCTAGCTCAGCCTCCATCACTGTCTGACAAGTCTATTTATATCCATCCCTCCAAACATCACACGTCCTCCACGTGCCTTGCCTCAGCACGAGCATCCAATCAGCCTGAGTCCCTGGAAACTGCAACAAACTGCAGCACACCACCAAAAGTTTTTTGGTGTGTTTTATTTTCTCTATGGCGTCCTGACAAATGCAGCTCAACTACCCAACGTAAGGCAGACCAATACACGCATGTCATTAGTGAAGAATCTTTCATTACGTGTCCTTTCAAGTGCTTGCTTTAGCAGAGTGTCCTTTCTCCTGGGTCTGCTTCAGTGAAACGTTCCTTCAACATTCTGCCATAGCCTTTCATACCTGTGTCCACTTTAATGTAACATTCCTTCGTGTGGTTGCCCTAACAAAACACCTCCAACTGACTTTCCAAGGAACCCTTAAACTTCCACTTCTCTGACCACATTTCAAATGTCCACCAACAGGAAACAGAAAAATCAGCTCTAGTGTTTAACATGAAATACTATTTAACAACAAAAACGAAAAAGCCACAGCTCCAGGAAGCAACATAAATGACCCGATGGCGTTGTCAAAGAATTATACAGATTTTTCAACAGAGGGAAGAAACTACATCGTTAGAAATCAGAATAATAGTTAGCTTTGAGGAGAACAGAGCATGCAGGGACCGGGCAGAGAGGCTTTGGGGAAGTCACCATGTCCTGTGACATGGACTAGCAGTAGAGACATGGACAGAGAAGTTCCTTCACTGAGACACACTTATATGATGCTTTTCTCTATCCCATTCATTTCAATAAAAATTAAGAGTGAGGATTAGCAAGGCTTCAAGCAGTTAATTGCAAACAGCTTTAGTATGTGGAGACCTTCCTGGTAATTAAGTTTCTTCTGTCTGATCTATCTATGAATATTGAAATAAATAGTTAAAAATTAGCCACCGGTCAAGCCCACTATCTAAGCTGCAGCAGCTCTGCCTAGCTCAGCTGCCATGTCCTGTGGCCAGAGGCCACATGCGCACAGCAGCTAGAAGTGGCCAGCCAGAAACACCAGCCCTGCCACCCACCAGACGCCAGCGTGGGAGATGGCTCTGCCAATATTCCACCGCTGTGTCCGCAAGGCTGGGCATTGCCCAGACCATCCCACCATCCACGCAGGCCCAGTAGGAAAATGAGACTCTAAAGCTTAAATTATCCAAAAGCTTTATATATTTGGTAATGATCAATAACAAGATGCCCACACAATCAGAAGTGTAACCCAATACCCAACCTAGATATACCAACTACCTTTAACTGCTAGAGACACTCCCACATCCGATTCCATGCCCCCCCCACTCTCTCTCTCTCTCTCTCTCTCTCTCTCTCTCTCTCTCTCTCTCTCGTGTGTGTGTGTGTGTGTGTGTGTGTGGTGTGTGTGTGTCTCCTAGCTCCTCCTCTTCCTCTCCTTACTCCTTCCACCTTAGCTCCTCCTATATATGGAAACTTCAGGGAAAGGGTTAGGGTCAGGGTCAGGGTCAGGGTCAGGGTCAGGGTCGGGTCGGGGTCGGGGTCGGGTCAGGGTCAGGGTCAGGGTCAGGGTCAGGGTCAGGGTCAGGATCAGGCAGTTTTTAAAGAGCATCTTCTGCCCAGTAAGAAAGTGCTGATATATCCTAACCAGTTCTAAGTCTCGCTCTCTAGTTGAAGTATTTCTCAATCAAAACAGAGGTTTTGCTCAAGAAACTCAGCACTAAGTATCAGCCATTTTTGTTTTCTTTGTTTGACCCTAGAGTCCCAAGCGTGCTAAGCAAAGCTATCCCTGAGCCTCAGTCCTCTCTGCTCCCTGCTTTTAAGACACAGTCTTACTTAGTTGCTCAGGCTCATCTTGAGCTTGCGATCCTCTTTCTTTGATCTCCTGAGTGGCACCTGTCCTCCATTGGTGATGTTTTTCAAAAGATAATGTAGAACCAGAGAATTCAAAATTTAAAGACACACGTGCCAGCATGAATCAGGATTTGTGTGACTTTGATGGGGTTTATGTATTAGAAACATCTGTGTACAGTGTATACAATGTAGTCTATACAATCGATTACATATCATTTTGGGTGTTTTATACTGGTTTATCCAACTCAAGCTATTTAGTAGTTAATAGTCTAAGACCAAGAGTTTAAGAGAAATACCTCTCTAACGGAAAAACCAGGGCAGGTAGTAAAAACTATTTATTCCAACTACTTATTATTATTTCAAGTCAAGTAGCTGCTTTCTTCCCTCCACATCCCTGCCTCCACGCTGATACATTGCATTATCCCATTGCACACATGGGGAAAGGCTTCAGCTGAAAGTGTGGTACCCTCACTCCCTTTAGATTTCACATCGTTGCCAGGTGTGATGCCACACGCCTGTAATCCGGCTACATTGAAAGCCAGCTGAAATAGGATGATTATGAGGTAGAAGCCAGCCTGGCTCACAGAACAAGACCCTACCTTGATAAAATAAAACACAAAACGAACAGCAATAAAAGTAAGCAAATAAAATTACCTTCATTTCATTATTGAGCTCCATCAACTTTTGGGTATGCATGTTGTCTTTCTAACCACAGTGTAGCATTCCTGTTGGATCCATATTTGTTGGCCTCAAGCCATCCCCCTAAGTCTAAGACATACAGAAACATAATGATTATAAAATAAGCATTCGCTGAATCAAAAGGATATGCCAACATCTGGCTGAGACTTCACACTCCACTGATATCCCCTCATTACAGGGCTATTATGAACTCAGACTCCCGTGTCAGACTGACCTCAATATAGATTTGGCATCCCCCGTTTACTATTGGTGGGTTGTTGGATGCGTTGCCTAAGCCGAGTCTCTCTTGATAGATCTGATAGTACCAGATGTACTGCAGGGGATCCCTGTGAGGATTAAAGGGAATAATCGATGTAAAATACCTCCAGCAGCATCTGGCACAACGAGAACGCAGAGAGTGGTTAAGATGGCTCTCAGGGCATGGCAAACCCTGAATCAGAGAACCACTTTGATGAAGAATCATAGAATCAACTGGTCAAGCAGACCAATGCCTCCAGGAATTTCTATACACTGCTAAAACAGATTCTGCTTTTGATTAACCCATTTTTAACCACAAGGAGTTCGTGAGAACTGACAAAAGCAGTTTTAATTCCTCCAAGCCTTCGCTTTTCTGTTCTTCCTGTGGACTCATAGTGGCCACAGCTTCTTCCTTCTTCCTTCCTTCCTTCCTTCCTTCCTTCCTTCCTTCCTTCCTTCCTTCCTTCCTTCCTTCCTTCCTTCCTTCCTTCCTTTTTCTTTCCTGTGTCACTCTGTAGCCCAGACTAGCCTCAAATTCACGATAATCCTCTTGTTGGCCTCCTGAGCACTAGGACTCCAGGCCTGTACCACATATCCAGCCTAAACTCAACCTTATTATCAGGTTGAATAGTATGAAATTGCTGTTTTATGAATCAAATTGATCAGAGTATCCACAATTTCTAATAAAAATGACTGGATACTTGTCCTTTTGTTGCCTTTTCCTTTTATCTTGACCCAGTGTCTTCCTACTTTTTCCTAGATGGTGACCCTTTAGGAGTGATGGGAAACTGATGATGAAAACCACAAGACTAAGTCTGCCCTCCGCGGACTAGCATCGGCCTGGCTCCTGACCCTACCGACGCTGTCATTCGGTGGAAAAGGCAATCATGAGCACTTTTCCATCTCATAAAATTAGAAACGTTTCAACGAAATGGTTCGTCAGAGGAACTGCTACGAAGCAAGACACATGGAGATTTGCTAGTGAGTCGCTGCCCTCTAGAAGGTTCTGTGGTGTTAAGAGATCCCAGATGTGAACGACCCCATATGGCAGCCAGTAGCCATAAGAGATAACACTCCAAGTGATACCAGTGTCATGTGACTGAAGAAACCTTAGTTTGACTTAAGTTGTGGTGAGTGTGTGTGTGTGTGTATGTGTGTGTGTGTGGGACAGCATGGCAAAGGATTTACAAGAGATACACATCCTTAGCCCTTCATTTTATTTGTATTTTGCTTTCTTGAGACAGTATGTCATGCCACCCAGGCTGGCCTGGAACTCACTCTGAGAAGCCTCAAATGCCTGTTCCTCCTGCTCCAATCTCTCCATTGTTGGTGACTCAGCTGTGCATCACCACATAACCCAGGTGTGGTGGTTAAACCTGGTGCTTGCTGCATGCTGGCCAACCATTGTAGCAACCTAGATACACCTCTGACTCCCTGATTTCAATTAAAATTAAATAGCAACGCATAGCTAGTAGCTAGCAGACGGAAAGTCGGCCCATTGCGGGGGAACTTCAAGAAGCATGTTGTTGACTGCAGGTTCATCCTGAGGGGAAGAAGAGCCCCTGGGAGTCTCAGGAAGGGTTTTTAAGACCGAAGGAGTGATACAGTCTCTTTCACGTTTTAGAAAGAGGACTCTAGCTACCACAGGGAGATCGACAAGAGACAGGTAGAAACATTAATGTCTATGTTTGTTTTCTAAGGGGACTCTTACATTCAGTGTCCATGTGTGTGTTTCTATTCATAGCAGCAGTATTTGTTAGCAGTAATGAATTACAGCTCCTACTTTGCCCTAGGATGGAGCAAAGTATCCAGAGGGAAGTCCCCTACCCCTCTCCGTCCTCCTGGAGTCCTCCAGGTCACTCTGCTCTTTGAATGTTTCTCCCCACTGAGGTTGCTTCTAGCTGTGGTCCTGCCAATAATTCTAGTCTCTCAAAGTCCTTACTTCCTAAAGTGCCAGCAAAGTGCTTCCCTGGGCCGAGGCAACCACCTAAGAGTACTCTAAGCCCACTGCCTGACTCATTGTCTTCAGAACGGGTTTCTTAACCAAGTTCTTCTCAGGTCTCCCTTCAGTCTAAGTCCCACCTATGGGACAAAACAAAACAAAAGAACCAATTTAAGTCCCCAGGGACCAAGGATGCTAAGCTATACTCTAAGTCACCCAAAAATTTTTTATTTTCCTCTCTCTAGGAGCCAGTATACACATGTGCATGTTCATGGCATTCCCCACACATCCTCCTGGACACACACTACACCAAAGCACATTGACGTTGCACATAGAACTCCTCGACTCATAGAATTTACACTCCCATGTCTGCGCAAGACTTATTCCTCCTCCAGATCAGCACGCACTATCTCTATTCCGAGGTCACAAAAACAAACAAGCTAACAACCAGGTGTGAGGCTTCAGAGCCGGGGCTATGTGTGGCGTGGTGTCAAGCGTATTTTCTTTGGAGCCTGCTTGATCTGGTTTCAAGTCTCAGCCTGGCCATTTTGACTAAGTAGGTGGTGGTAGGTAGATCATTTGCCTTCCCAACTTCAATTTTCAATTCTACAAAATATGTCGTCCTTTAGGGAGGTTTGTGGACTTTTTTTTTTTTTTTTTAAATCTCGTGTATTTATTGGCTATGGCTGTTAAAGCACACGCAATAGGCTGAAAGCTGTACGTTGTTAGCGATGGGGGCTTCAGGTGCCTCGGGATTGGAGGGGCCACAGAACAAAGGTCAAACTGTCCCGCACACCTAGATGTTATGAAGTATAGAGATCTTACAGGACATTTTATAGACGAGGCCTGTGAAGTCAGGGACAGGTAGGGATACAAGTAGGGTCACACTGAGTCAGGCCAAGATTGCAGGTGTGTTTGGACAGGTTCGTCCAGGGCTCCTTTCTCCAAGGACGCTTCTCTTGTAAGTGATCGGTGTTTGGACCCGGGGTAAAAGCAAGCAGACGGGTGTAGGGGTGTAGTTCTGATCCATTCTAGGTGGATGCCACCGTTCCAGGTTGCTATGGCAACCGCAGCTCGCTCTAAGAGGCTCATCTCCTCCGGGGCCCCTCCCAATCACGCAGCGGACGTGACACGTGCGGCGGGGTCACGTGTTGTTGTTGGGGTCCCCCGGAAAGCTGCTTCCGGGTCAATGCAGGACACTGGGCTCTGGCGGCCGGAGAAGGGGTCGAGGTGAAGCGGAGCCGGTCCGGGGCCGGCCTGGAGCAGGCCGGAAGCCGAGCGGCGGCGACGGCGGTGGCCGGGCGGGCGGAGGCGCAGCCCGAGGAGCCGCCGCCTCCCGGGCCGAGGGGTGAGTGTAGCCCGGCCGCCGCTCCTCCGGGCCCGGAGGCCCGAGGCTTGCTCTACTTGTGAGGGTAGGAGGCCAACCCTGGGAGGACAGAGCACTGATGGAGGGAAGGAGGCTGGTCAGCGGGAGCCTCCTTGAGGCCTGGGGTTATGGAAGCTGCTCCCAGGGTGGGAAACTTAGCTTTGACTCACTGAATCAGGAAAAAGATGAAGACAGATGGATGTGTCAAGTCCTTGGGATGTGTCCCCATCTGTAAGGTTTGGGATCTTAGTGGGAAAGAGCAGCCGTTCCTATATTCCTGGGTCACTCAGCCTGTCCCTTCCAAGACTGCTTCAAGCTTGTAGTTTGATAGGAATTTGGGCAGCATGTATTTGCATCAAGCCATATTAAGATGGGGGGCTGCCAGGAGACTCTCCATCCTGGCTTCTTGGGAATGGTGTGCAAGCTGGATTTGTGGTAAGCTAAGAGAGTGCAGGCTTCTGGAACTACTAGGAAGACAGTCTGGGATTTGGGGAAGGAAGAGGATTTGTGTTCCTTAGAGACACTGGCAGCAATTACAGAAGTTGTAGTTGAGGGAAAGTTGATTGGAAGAGTTGAACTGTTGACAGTCAGTGGAGGAAGGAGGAGCCTCACTCCAAGGTTGCTTAGCTACGCTGGTTTGTAGGCACCGCCTTAGGGCTGTTAAGGAAACTGGCAGGACCTCAAGGCCAGCCAAGAGCTTGGCTGGGACTTGTCCTTCTCTTTGCTTTTGTGTGGCCTTTGCCTGTGTATCACTGAACTCTTGAATCGATTTCAGTGGTTCCATCTTGTGCAAACAGAGCTTGAACAGACTGTTTGGGGGACGGGGAGATGGGGGAGGCCCCGGGGTCAAACAGAGGCACGGTTAGGCTTGCCCCTGTTGTATTCTGTCTCTGTAGCTCTTGATAGGATTCCTTAGGCTCATCTTAAGCAGAGAGCTTGATCTGGGTCCGAGAATTAAGGCTGTTTAGTCAGTCTGGGTTCATTGGCTTTAGCCATAGTTCTGCAATGACTTCCTAACTTAAAAAAACAAAACCCTCACACTAATAAGGACATTATGATTTAGTACATGCACCTATATACAAATGAAAGTTTTTACAAAGTCGTGGGTTTTTGATACAGAATCTCTTGGCCTTGACCTCACTATGTAGCCCAGGCTGGCCTGCTACTCACTGCACTCTTTCTGTCCCAGCCTCTCCAGTGCTGAGCTTAAAGGTCCGAGGCACCCTGTCTGGCTTCACAGAGCAATGTTTACCCTTGTTAGGTACCTTCTGTCTATTTCTGTTATGTTCCATTTTCTGCCATTAGAAAGAAAAAAAAAATGCTGACTGAATCCCAGCAAATCGATTCTTAGGTCACAATTTGTGGTTAGAAGACAAAGTGGCATCTTTGGGCATTTTTTTTTGTGGGGGGGTTAGTCAGCATCCGATATATTGTAAACTTCTGGAGGGCAAGTGCGTTCCACTCTCTTGGCAGGGGCAGCTTCCTGCTCCAGTTGACTAGGTAGTATAATGTGCTTGACCCATTTCCTGAAGTACAGTAAAGCTAATGTTTGATGCACTTGGGCACAAGTTCGTCTTGATTTTTCTCTGTCCTCTGTCCGCCTGGGAAACACAGAAGTCTTCGTTATACTCAACAGACATTTTACTGTAACAGTATTAAAAAGATACACCGACCTGTGGGGCTGAAGCGATGGCTCCGCAGGTCATGAGCCCCTGCTCTTCCAGAGGACCAGAGCTTAGCTCCCGGCACTCATGCATGTACTCTGCCTGTGGCTCCAGCTCCGAGGGGACCCGTAACCTCCTGCTGGCCTTTGGATACCCGTACACATGTGACGTATACTCACCTACACACATACAGGTAAAAATAAAGTCAATTTTATTTTAAAAAGAAGAAACACGAGTTTACCTTTCTGCTATTTGATTCCGTTTCAAGGTCTCTAGTGGTTTTTAGATGGTGGATTTGCTGTCTGCGCAAGGATGTAAAGAAAGTACATGTTGGTATACGAGAAAACGTAATCATAAATTCGAGTGTGACCTTCAGTCACATAATATCTAAATTCCTCATACGAAGATACTCTTTCTGTGTTTACAACATAGATGAAGGGCTGGGTGGTAACCCAGTAGGTAAACGGCTTGACTTGCAAGCATGAAGGCCTGCGATTCCTACCACCATCCTAGAGAAACTGGGTAGAGTGGCACACTTGTTCTCCCAACGCTGAGGAGTCAAGACAGCAAGATCCCAGGGGCAGAATCAATGAGCTTAAGGTTTGGCGAGAGACTGTCTCAAAACATAGCCGACACCCATCGCTGGCCTTCATACACGAAAACACACGTGCACATCCACACAAGATAGAGAAAATCCTTAGAGAAACAGTATGAATTCTTAATAGCCAATGGTAGGTGTCGGTGAACAAAGCAAGGGCCCTTCCTATGTCACTGCTCCCTTTGAAAGTTGTCCCATGGCCTGTTGCTGCGGGACGTGGCATGTCACAGAATGTTACCTCCTTTCAGTAACTGATGACAGGATGTAAACTAAGACAACCTGACAGTCTTACTTTTTGTTGTGGATGGAGATGGCATTTAGAGGCACGCTCACCTGGAAAAAGTTGCCCGAGTTAAACCTCTTCAGCGTGGCCCACCTTCAGTAGATGCACACGGGCCATCAGCACAGGGCACCCACCACCAGATGGCTCCGTAAAATAGGCCACTGCCTTCATTGTTGGCTTGTGCTGTGGCCCTGCTGAGGGGGATTTGGGTTGGCATGTGCGAACCATTTTGTCTCTGAGCAGCTAAATAGTTCGTGTTTGAAAGAATGTTTTGTAGTAGGTGTTGGGATTGCAAAGGAAGACCCTCCTTCATTTCAAGACCTTTGGAATTTTTGTACACCTGAATAAAGGACTTCAGAGAACTGCGGGTTTGATCCTGTGTCCTTTTTAAAGTATTTCGTCCCTCCCTCGGAGGCTCAAATCCATAGAAGGCTCTTCTGTCCTTGTAAGTTTTGCTTCCAAACTGCTTAGGGTTTGAGCATTGGAAATTGGACACTTGATACTTGGTAGGATGCTGATAAAGTGAGATTGGGTTGCTCCAGTTAGTGTGTGTGTGTCTTTTAGATTTAAATGGTGTAACGTGTATGTGGGCTACTCAGACCTGTGTACTCAAATCTTACTCTCGAAACTGTAGTTTGTGAAATGAAATGAGTGCTTTGTAGATTCCGGTTCTGGCCAGCTATGTAAAATGCCACCCATAATACACCCAGCCCCTACCACCACCACCCGCAACCATGGAATGAACCCAGAGCCTTGCCCATGCTAGATGAATGCCCTGCCACTGAACCATATTCTCAGCTCCAGGAGGAGTTCTGAAAAGTATTTTGGAGCTGCTAGTGCGCCATCTGGGTTTAGTAGGTGAGAAATACCCCTGAGCCGGGTCCTCCATGCGGTCTCAGGAGTTGTCAGTCCTGCCGTTTGAGTTATGGACACACGCATCCTGAGGTTTCTCTTGGGGCTTAGAGCTGAGGTAGGCCAGCTGTCTCGATTGTGATACTGATTCCATTCGATCTTGCCCAGCTTTGTGAGGGAACTCTTACACACAATGTGGCTGCCCTTAGTCCTGTTCTCTCTCTCCTCCAAAACCATTAGCTATCAGCTGTTCAGCCTGCACTAAGTAAAGATAATGGTTGATATTCAGGGTCTTCTCTAGCTTTCCTTCATTTTCTTTATGACCATTATTCCATTTCCCAAAATAGATACTCGTCCCACCCGGATGACCGTTCATTGTGCCTCCCTTTGCCTGTAGGAGGGTGGCGCTTTCTTTATCACACCCTGTTCATTCTTGTTCTGTTTCTTATGACCTCTCTTGTGTGAAGTCTCTGTGCTTGCATTATTGTATCAGAAATACCTGGAGGTCAGGAGTCTCTAACGCCTTTGAACCCCGCAGCTACCCAGCATAGTTCAGAGGACAGGTCAATCATATTGACAGAATTTAGACCTAAAAAGTAGATTCCTGATGCCATCCTGAGCTTTCTGAACCAAAATCTCTGGGTGGGGCCAGGGACATTTGTGTGTTAGTGCTCTGCCCCGTGATTGTTCTGCCCAGTAAAATGTTAGGAGTCACCAACCTAGCATGGTGCTTTAAACTGTAGCAGGTACGCACAAATGATTTCCGAGTACATGATGGTTAACGAAGTGAGCAGTGCCCTGTTTCAACAGGCTGGCATAATTTCAGGGCTTTGAAGTCAGCCTCCCTTGGAATCCTGGCTCTGTCAGTCACTAGTCAAATGATCCAAGCCTTGCTTGGGTTTTTTGATCTCAAATGGGGTTAATAGTGCCTTTTATGAGAGTTAAATGAGATAGCACTGGCAAGCCACACGGCACATGTGCAGAATAAACACAGGTTTTCTCTGTTCTTGTGAAGTCAAGTGGCTTCACAACATCCTCCTGGTCATTTGATCAGGAGGCCTCCATGATCCAGCCCAGTCTTCATTAGCATTGGGGTTCTTTATGGTTTCAGGAATGCAGGCTTATCATAGCTTCCGTTTTCAGTTTACAGATCCGGGTTCAATGTAATGATTAAGGACTTAGGGTGTTTGTCTGTCTTTAAAAAGATGGCTATCAAAATGGCATGTTTAATCCCCTTCTTTCATTTCCCCACTGCCCAGCGACTAGAATGTAAACTTCATAAACACAGCCCCTTGTGGTGAGACCTCGGCCGAATCCACCTTCCCCGCCTCTTCCCACTGCACAGCTCAGCGCAGCACAACACACAACACAGCACAGTGCAGTGCAAAACAGCACAGCTCAGCATAGCATAGTGCAGCACAGCATAGCACAGCACTGCACAGCCCAGGGAAGCATTGCACAAAGAAGCACAACACAGCTCAGCACAGGGCAGCACTGCACAGCAGCCACCCCACTCAGCCTCCTGACCTGTCTGTCCTTCACTTCTGCTTCTGTACCAGCTCCCTTCCTTTCTCATCTGCTGAGTTTCTGGTGGCTTCTTTGCAGCCATACTATGTGTGACTCACTCGTTAGCGAGGGTAGTCATACTCTCCGTGTTCTCAGAGTGCTTTCCCACCCTCCTGTTTGCACGTTGTGTTCACCTGACTTGTTGGTGGGCACAGGGCTAACCTTGGCTGTGTTGCCAGCTGTTGTGTGTAAGGACGCTGGAGATTGGACTTAGCTTAGCGGCCTCTTTGCTGTGACTTCCCTTCTCTGTGTTCCTAATGATAATTATTAATTCCTTTCTATATGCTAACCACTTAACTAGATGCTTTCATTGAACGAACATTATTTCATAATGTTCACACCAACTCTGAAACAGCAGTGCATAGCTTCCTTATACTGTTGGTCTAGGCATAGAGAGATAACGGGTAAATACTTAATGATCAGAATGAACTCGAACTAAATGAAGCTTGTTTTAAAAATAAAGATTTATACACACACACACACACACACACACACACACACACACACACTTATACTCATACTCAAGAGAGAGAGAGCGGGGAGAGGGGAAGAGGGAGGGAGGGAGAGGGCATGCACTAGAGACAGAGAGACAGACCCCAGGAGATTTAAGTCGCTACATTTTCAGAACTAAAGATCTTGAGCTGTGAAACGTTGATTAGCCGTTCACTTAACATCCTTAGGAATGAGGCCGGAAGTACCATTGCAGATAGTGTTAAAATTGTTCTTAGAATACTGCTTTCCCAGTGATTTTCCTAATTCCTCTTCCCAGTCCTACTGTGTCCCTCCCCAGTCCACTGGATTTTCATGTCACTGTCAGTAGATACGGCCTTGTGTCTACTCAGAGTTCAGTTTTCCACTCAGCCACCCAGTACTTGGTGTATTCAGGCTCCATTGTGGGTAACACGACACGGGGTGACACAGCCTCACTGGTAGGGACTCATGGGTCACAAGAAGTGCCCTGTAGAGTGGAAGAGTAGAGACAGTGATGCCATATCTGTTGGGCACTGTGGTCAGAGGCAGCCTCTGAGAAGGGGACATCTGTGTTTAAATTGGAGGCACTTGGATACAGAGATGAAGCACTCGGCAAAGAACCAGCAAATGGGAAAACGGGCCTGGCAAGCTTTAGAAGTAAAAGGAAGAGTGAGAGGAAGTGGGGTAGGGGAAATGCAGGAAGCACAGCTCAGAGAGCCTTGGAGACTGCAGCGCTGGGGTTAGGTTCTAGTCTAAGTGAGAAAGGAAGCCATCTGCATTCTGAAGAACATGACCACAAGACGTTAGGAGACTGTCGCTGAGGTCTGAGCAAGGTCGGGACTGTTGAGCTAGGAGAGCATTGAAGACGGAGGCCAAGGTATATTGGGATGTGGTGCTGAGGGCTGTTCTCTCGTGATGTGAGAGAAGAGAAGTCAAGTGGACTGCAGAGAACTCTGACTGCACCGAGCCCTTTCTCCTCATAGGCCTCCATCCTCCAGGGGCATGGCTGTGCCCAGCTTACTCTTCTCTGGTTATTCATCTCATACCCGTGTGTGTGTGTGTGTGTGTGTGTGTGTGTGTAAGATGGAACTTGGGTAACCTCATGCTTGCATAGCAAGCACCTTGTTGTCTGAGCCAAATTCTAAACCCAAGGGTTTGTTTTGTTTTGTTTTGTTTTTAACCACTTAGGTATGTGACCTGAAATGATGATTATTTTTCCATTTTTCAAAATATACATACATATGTGTGTGCACATGCACGTGCGCACACACACACACACACACCATCACTTTTCCCCTAAGTTCTAGGGAACCCAGAGTTAAATCTCCAAGCCTTGGACATTGTTTTGAACATGTATCCAAGTTGATGAGGAAGCTTATTAATGAGAATTCCCATTTCTGTGTAACATTTCATCTAATGTGTATGTTGTCATAGATTCATTTGCTCCAGGATATTTGCAGATTCAAAGTACTGTTTATGGGTATTCTTACCCTTGTCTTTTTGGTCCACATATACCAGTTCCTCTAGAACTTTCTTTGAGAGCTGGAATTGATGGATCAAATATTATGTGCCGCTGTCAGGATGTGGGGCTGTATGCTTGCAATCTCAGCATGCTGGAGGTAGAGGCTGGATGATCAAAAATTCCAGGGTAGCCTGGGCAAACGTGGAGACTTGATGTGTTTGTCTTCAATTTTGCTGTCTAGAGCGGTAGTCTGCTGTAAGGTGTTTGCACCAGGTGCCCTCATGCTAGTTACACGTGAGCTCGCTACAGTGCTGGAGAACTTTCCCCCAGTACTTCAGCTGTCAGGGTTTTAAACCTTTGCTCATGTGTATATAAGATCACTGAGATTTTCATTTTTGTTATCGCAGGCGAGCATCTTTTCCATAATTTTATTACTCAGTTGAGAGCAATCTCCTGTTGAATACTTGTTCATATCTTTTATCTATTTTCCCCATTGGATTTTAATTTTTCTGAAAAAAACAATTCTTTGTATTTTATGTATATTGCATAATCTTTCCCAGTTTTGGGTGTGTCTTTTGTTGTTAATGTCTTTTGATGATCAAAAGCTTTTGCTTTCACTGTCAACTCCTTTCTGTGTTGGAGATGTTTCATTGTGAAGTCTCAAAGTCAAGAGCATAGAGCAGTCCCTAGGAGGCGTGCCCATGCGCTTGTGGGGAGGAGCTTTGGGAGAAGTGCCAGCCTGCCTCTGGGGTAGGGGCTTTAGGAGCAGTGCTTGTCTGCCTCTGGGGGAGGGGCTTGCTTTGGGTTTTGTCTGGAGTTGAGGTTTTTCCTGTGCTCCGAGGTTGGCATCGTTTCTTTTCTACCTCCTTTTCTTTTTCCTCAGACATATATTCACTGTTTCAGGATTAATTATTGACTGCTTTTAAGTTTTTCTGGCTGGTTTCTCTGCCCCTTCATGCATTATTTACGTGAGCCCTGGGCCTGGTTTCTCTTTTCTTAGCCTATTCTTTCCCTGGAGTTGTTCTCAAACACAGTGTAGTTGGTTTTGTTGTTCTCAGTGTTTTTCTGCAAAGTCACCTTGAGTTTGTGGATATAGAACAGTAGTTTCTCCCGGAAACACAGATTCGTTCCTGTGAACTTGTGATCCTGAAGACATGTTCTGTCAAATGGGCAATGCCAGTACATGGCCTTGTTCTTCAGCTTTCTGTTTGAAGACATTTGTTTATTTGCCTGGTTCCCAGTGAATTCACCGCACCGATTTATGTCTGAATGAAACTGTCTAATGGGCATGTTTCCTCTGCAAGGTACCCGAGAGCCTCCCATGTCTTAGGAGCAAATACCATTTCGGTTTTAGTCTTGAGAGACTTCTTAAATAGCAACATCAGAAGCACAAAACCCATGACAAATCTAGCATTGAGTAGATCCCCACACGGGAGCTTGTTTCCAGAGCTGGAACCAGAGATCGGGGCCCCGCCCCGTCTGCTCAGAGCCCCATCAAGCTGGGGCTCCTGTCTGCCTCAGGTCCAGGTACTCTCATCTGATGACTCCCTTTGGACCCTCCGCATGTATCCACAAATAACTACAGACATTCTGAGTGTTGACTTGCAGATACATTTGGCAAACAGATGGATCTGAGACATGGAAGTCGTGCAGAATGGGCTGTAAAGCACTGGAGATAATCTTTAGGAGATCATTAGCATTAGAGCTGTCCTTGCCATATACATCTCAGTGATGGGTTATCAGAAGAGAATCATTTAGTGCAATGCCTTCTACATACTAAGTTTCCTGATTGACCTATACCGTTATTGCAGTAGAAAGACTTTCTTTTCTTGAAGATACTTTTATTATGTTGATAATCATGGCATTGTTACTTAGTCCATAGGCTTGAATCAAATAGGAAAAATTTCAATTTCTACTTGTTGAAAACAAGTCTAAATGACTTAACCCTTGTTGTAGTAAAGCAGTGAGATCATGTCTTTCATGACCATCATTAATAACCTAAGGCCTGAGTTTTATAAAGACAAGTATCCTTTGCGAAAGGATATCTTTCATTCATTTAGCCATGTGTGTTCTCATGAAACTTAATAAATGATTACAAGAAATGTATAGATAGAGATTTTATCCTTCACAGATCAAATCTCTTCTAAGTGCGTTTTTAGACTTACCTATTTTATCCTTCAGATAGGTGCAAAGGTGACAGAAAGTCGTCCAGTTAACAAGGAATAGCATTATAAAGTCAGACATTTTACTATTTGGTCTCATTATGTGGCAGGAATCGGCATAGTCACAGGCCCTAAGTAGCCAGGTGAAATCTATTGTACAGTAACTAGAAGTAAGCTGTGCAGCCCAGTACTCTTACTTCCATGGTCACTCTGAGGGGATAGTAGTTAGTGGTCGGGTAGCAGATGGAACGGGCACTGGCGTCTCTTAGATGCCCCTGGTGCTAACTGCTCCGGTCTTCCTTCAGGAGTTCCCTGAGGTAGAAGTTAGGGCACTCTGTTACTTCTTCCCACACAGAAGCACATGAAGCTGGGAGATCTCCACAGCTTGTCTGCAGCCTCACGGGTGGTGGACTCTCACCATCAGCTCCAAGCAGCCTAACTCCGGAGTCAGCACGGCCCGCCACCAGCAGCAGTGTTGTATGTAGCAGGGGACTGGAAGGAGCCGGTGACTTTGTTTTCATGTGTAAACTTGGCCGTACTCTGTACCTGGCTGTTGTAACATCTGGCGACCCTGGTTATCAGAGTGCTTTGTTATCTTCAGAAGGCTGCTGGGTGATAGGCTAGCGTCTGTTCCTAACGAGACCCAGCCTTCACATGGCCGCTTCTCTTGCTGCTTCTGTAGCTCAGAGATAATAATGAAAGGGTCTGTAGGCAGTTAGGGAATGACCTTCAACTTGTGTGCTCACAGCTATAAGAAGATGTGTATTAGCCATCTGTTCAAGAGAGTGAAGTCTGCATCGCTGCTGGGAGGACAGAGGAGGTTTCCTCCCTTGGTGACTGGCCGGTCAGGGCTGCTGTTTTGTGTTCAGGTTTGGTGACTTTGATGTAGTTACAATAAGAATTTGGGCTACTGTCAGTTTCATACATTTTAGCAAGGTCTATTTCTAGGACTTGCATGTGGTGCTGTATACTGTTGACATGAAATGCTCCTTTTTTAATGAAGTCAGCATGGCTCAGCAGATTAGGTACAACAAGGGTGACTTAGCATGCTACTGTGGCCCCAGAAACCCGAGCAAATCCCCTCAGTTTCCCAGGCTGTAAATACAGATAAGGGTCAGTGTGTTTTTCAGAGAGTGGCTGTGTAAAGTTCCAGGCTTTAAAATGATTGCTAATCTCGGCGTGGAGACATTTGGTTTGGGGACATGGCTTCAGGAGTAAACGTGTCTAACCCTGCTCTAAGTAAGTGCAATGATAAAGTATTGAGATTTTTTTTCCCTGGTGGGATCTGAGTCAAATAGAAAGGTCAGGGTGGGTATTAGTTTGTGAAGGAGTTGGTTATGGGGGCTTCAGGGGAATCTCTTTGGAGGTGTTCAAGTAAAGAGTAGTAAATGCTACTGTCTGTGGTGGTGGTGTGGCTGCCAAGTCTCTGGGCAGTGCTTTCTGTTTCAGAGTGCCTAATGGACATAGCTAGTTGGTTTGCAGAATTTTTAGTCATTGAGAAACTATAAACATTAGGAAGTCTTTAGAAATTAATACTTTGAAACAGTTTCTCATCAAGAGGTACTTTGTTCTGTTTCCCCTCCTGGGCAGTACACTGGGCAAGCATTTCAGTTCTGTGCTTGAATACACTGGACGGCAAGCATGCATATCAGCCCTGCTTGCCGATGTGTACCTGTAGCTAAGGAAACCTTGCCAACACTACGTGTGTCTCCTGTGCAATATGGCTCCCAGTAGAAAATGCAGAGAACTCCCTGGTAAGACACATCCACGGTTTTACCATCTCCGATGTCACCAATTCAAGGACAGGAATTTTAGTCATGTAGTCTAAGGTCTGTGCTGCTGTAAGGACACCTGTGGTGCTACAGAAGTCTAGGAGCTCCCGTTCTCACACTCTATCTGCCCGTGTTTGAATGACATGTGTGTAGTTAGGAACGCATGATGCAGTGCTCTTTACACTAAGATGCTGTGTGGCGTGCAGTTGACAGAGGCTGTGGGAAGAGGATGACTGACTGTGGGATGAGTGTGAGATCACAGTGGCCTGGAGCAGGCTGGTGATGATCTGTCAACCACACATGCCCTGCATGGGAATGTGAAGAGTTAATAAGCTGATTAGCCTTGTCTCTGCAGGGTAGCTCTAAAAATTTATTAGACTTGATAGATTTTTCTTACTCCATCCAAAGAGGGCATCTAGTTAGATACATTACATAATGCCTAGAGTTAACAGGTAGAATAGAGGGTGTACATAACTTCAGTACAGACTAAATTGGAGTATCATAGAGAAGAGGCCCAACCCATTTACTGCCTTGGACAGTCTTTGAAGTGTTCATTTGAAAGACATGGCTACTGTATGTGACTTCCGTTGTAACAGCTCATTAATGGGGTAAAGCCCCTAACAGGGCTTTTGTAAGTATGTATGTATGAACACAGAAAGCTTTTCATGAATGTCAGGCAGATTCTAAAATTATATGTCTAAAAGCCACTTAATCTTTGAGTAGAAAGTACTATCTCCATAGCCTGGAAAGTGTGGTCTGGAAGGATATCATAAGGTACGTTCTCAGGCTCAGTCTGCTTGCTGAATAGGTCACTGATGTCTTCTGGTGTGGTTTGGCTTCCAATAGGAAAGGCTCTTGGCTGCATTACTGCCATGGCTAACTCAGTTATCAACAGGAGTGGTCCATGGCAGGAGTTACAGATAGTGTGTGGTGTTGACCATCGTGTTTGCTTACTTTCAAATAGAAGTTTTTAAAAATTCAGATCAGATAATGTAGTTTTTAAAACCAATAAGGTGATTAACTGACTCTCATCTTTAGAGTCTTCAGGTCTTTTCTGGAGGAGACATATATAACATATCCATACGTTGTCCTAGAGTGATCGTGTTTCAGTGGGATGCACTTGCACTATGGATCGGAAACACTTTCCAGAAAATGAATCAAGGGAAAATGTGAAGCTTCCTAGAATGCAGTGTTGAAGGATCTAGCAAGGTTTGGGGTCAAAACAGAAAGAGGTTTTGGGATGAGGTTAAAAGAGGAATCCATACTTAGTGAAAGTCAAATAAATGAGGAAGAACTGGGAAAATTAAGAGAGCTGGTATCCCAGAGGATTGTGGGAAGTGGCCCAGGAGAGTGCCTCCTTTAGGCTTTGTTATGCTACTTCCTGCTGGCCTTTCCAGACCCCTCACACTTAGCCAGCACATTTCTCTCTGACCCTAAGAGGCAGCAGTTCTTGACCTCTGGGTTTTCTCCATCAGCTTCTCTTCTCTTACACTGTCATCCCAGCCCCTCAAAGTTCAGGTTCGTACTCTGTGTCTGCTTAGTTTCTTTGCTTATGGTATGGCTTCAACTCCCTCCCTTATCTATGCTGAAACTATTGATGCTTTCCCTGAGGTGAGCAAGCTCAGGTTGCTCTGCCCTGGAAGGATCTAAAGATCCCATCACTGACTTCTGTGTAGGATCGGGAACTCCATCTTTGTACTGGGGCCACAGTGTTTATGAAAATTATCCTTTCATTTCCACAGGGTAACCTCTGGCTTGAACGAGGCCAGCATGCTCTGAACATCTTCCTGAGCAGTCATCTGCATCCCACCCCCCAGTCCCCATCCCTGTATGTAACAGCATTAGTAACGTTTCGGGTCTGCCTGCCTGGTCATGTTTCTTTGTCTTGTGTACTTGGGATGTCCTTCTCCAACTCCTCCTTCTGCTAGATGACCCTGGATTCACCTCCAAAAGTTAACAACTTCCTGTGGTTTTTAAAAGTACATTTAGTTTTATGTGTATACATGTGTGCCTGAGAGAGAGACAGACAGACAGAGAGAGAGAGAAAGAAAGACAGAGAACGCGCTGCGTGTGTGCGGGAGCCCTTGGAAGGTCAAAAGAGACCCTGGCTCCCTCAGAACTGGAGTTAGAGACAGTTGGGAGCCACTGCATGGGTGCTGGTGACTGAACCCAGGTCCTCTGCAAGAACAGGAAGTGCTCTTAACTACTGAACAATCTCTCCTACCCCCACTTTACTCTTCCTCTGTGACTTGTTTATACACGTATTAGCCCATGTATTTCCTTCTAAGTGGGAAACGCCCAGAAGTCAGGGTTTGGATTTTCTTTCTTCTCCCTTTCTGTAGAGCTCAGTACAGATTCAGCCTGTGCTACTTGGAACTTCATTGAGTCTCACAAATACTCTGTGAAAGTACCTGCTTAATACACCGTGAACAGGCAGGTCAGCCTCCTCAGGACGATTTGGTGACGGTCAAAAGGAAGTCACAGAGAAAATGAAAGGCGTCTGTTTACCTCCTCCCAACAGTTTGTGAGACAGTCCCGTTGTCAGTCCGTCCTCTGAAGGAAGCAGGCATGTAGATGGAGGGAAGCATCACTGGTGTGAAGCATCTCTAACCAAGAGAACCGTATGGTGAATGGTGCAGGCCTGGGCCAAGGTTTGCCTTTTTCTCCTTAAGTCAGTACTGGCAGGCGCTTTCAGAGGGCGGTTTTCCGCTTCCTCGGTGAGATGGGCCACTGTGGTTCCCTACTTCTGATAATAGTTGAGTCTGACTTATTGTATGTAAGTGGGTCCAAGTCAAAGATAATTTCCACTTAGGGAAACTCTTCTTGAAGGTCCAGTCCCACCCTAGGCTAGGACAGGTGGTGTTTATTTCTTCTCCTAAAGTGTCACTCTGGTCTCCAGCCACTGTGTCAGTACTAGTGAGACTAGCCAGAGTGCTCTACCAGGGAAGATCTTCTGTGCTGGTCTCCAGTCCTGGTGACCTCATTGCCCAAAGTTCCCAAGCTCCTGAGTTCACCTCTGCTTCCTGGTGTGGTTGTGTAATTGCACTTGGCCGGCAAAGGCATGCCGGGAAGTCCCTGCAAGCCCTGTGTATGGTCCATAGTCCAGAGTGGAGCTTTGCGTTTGCCTTTGGGAGGGAGCAGGGAAGAGCTGTGGGGCCTGTGGGCGGGTCACCTGCAGGTCCCCCACTCCTCTCCTGGTACCGCTGCTGCAGTTCACCCCTAGGCTCACGTATGCACACTCCCACAGTTTTCACCAGCTTTTACAAAACTACCAACCTCTGTCTGACCTTCTGTTCTATTTCTCTTTTCTTCCTTTCTTCCTTCTTCATTTCTTTAAAGTTATTAGTATACTATATATTCTACATGCCCCCCTAAAAGCCAACTTGAATTTTTCATAGAAACTATAAATCCTAAGATTAAATAAAAGCATAATTTTTTTTTAAAAAAAAATCTTTGATAAATCATTAGGTCATTCCTGTATGTGTTACATGAAAACGCACGCTCTGAACGACGGCGCCTGGGTCCGCTGCTTCAGGTGCCTCAGAGTCGGCGGTGGCGAGGCCCCTCAGTGCCCTCCGCCCTCCTTCCTTCCCGCTGCGTCAGTTGCTGCTGCTATTCCAACTCTTTCTTTTTCTCCCAGAGATAGCCTGTGTGAATACAAGCCAGTAAACCTATTTTTATAAGGTTTTGATTTTACATTTGGCACTCTAAGGTTGTATTTCTATTTCCATGTCTGGGAAGTTGTGAGCAGGGCTGGTGGTATTATGCTTTATAAAGCACACTTTTCCACACTGCCTCTGTGGGCAATATTGACATTGCTTACCACCAGAGGTTATATCTTGAATAACTTTAGCATCCAGGTCAGCTTTCACCCTGCTGTGTTGAGTTTGATACTTATCATAGCTCTCCCTTTTGGGGTGGGAATGTGAAGTACCGGCTGTCTGACAGCATACTTGTGGGACTGGGTGTTCTGCTCTGAGAGTGATCCTCCTGGCAGCCCTGCTGGGCGCACTGTATCCCCCCAGCCCGGGCTTTGTCGTGACTTTGCTCCAGGAGTGCTACAGAATCCTGACATGGGATCTTGAGGCACAAAAGACTTGAGATTTTCACATGTTCCTCCAGCTGTAACGGAACCCAGCGGCATCACCCAAGATTCCTGGCTCACTGGCTCCCCGGTTTCAAGCAGCAATTCAGAACAGCTTTACAAATGCATTTGAACCCTGCCAACTGCAGAGGTAGACAGGTGTAACTTGACTCCTGTTATTTCCAGAAAGCCATAGATTACCCCCAAACCTTTTAAAAGGCTCGAGTTAAAGATCTTTTCCATTCAACATTTCCTCATTTTTCAGTCTTATTGGTTTTCAGCCTTCCTTTCCCACCTCCCGTTCCTCCTGAAACACAGCAGATCTGAGCAGATTCTGTTACGCATCCATTTGGCCCTCCTAAGGTTCTAATTGGACGGCCATGCAGGCATGTGCACACCTGCATTGCTGGGGGCTCTTCAGGAAACAGCAGTAAAGGGGCCTGGGGTCACTTTGTAATCCCAGAGAGAACACTACATAGTTTCATATCCTGAATAATTGCAAGAGGTTTCGGTTTGTTTTGAGGATGATGGGGACTGAACCCGGGTCTTGTATAATATGCAAAGCAAAGGCTGTCCTGAGCTGTACTACTAGCCTTTTTTATTAATAATTTTTATTTTGAGACAAAGTCTTACTAAGTTGGCCTAGAAATCACTTGTAGTCCAGCTTGTCTTAGACCTTATCCTGCCTTCGCCTGTCAAGTAGTGAGGATTATAGGCTGGCTCCACCAGGCCTGGCTTTGAAAGAGTTCTTCTCAGGCATGTAGACTTTCAAGTTCCCACGCTTGTTTGTTTATCCCTGGGCTCTTACCTTCACATGAACGAGTGTTTCTCTTTGCATTGCTGTGTGTTCCCTGTTTCAGTTGTGTCCAAGTTAGTTGCCCCTGAGTTACATAGGCAGATGTGCTTCAGAAGCCTCCGCTCAAAGACGCCACTTGAACACAGAGGCCTGTATTGCCACAGTGACAGTCTGCCTTCCCCACACTTTAGTCTTCTGAACTGCCAGTTATATGGAAGACAACAGACAGTGTCATTTCTCCAATTGCTTTGTTATCTGTTTCTAAAAGATTGCACTGGTGTTCTGCTTGAGACAGACTTTGATAGGAGCTGTGGAGCCTTTCACTAGTGGCAGAGCACTGGCCTGTGATGTGTGCCTGTGATGGTGGTGAGTTTACATAAATAAAGAACCTGTCCATCAGAGAGCTCCTGAAGCCACGGTAGCCCTACTCAGACACCTCTCACTCCTTAGGTCAGTGGAATAAACTAGATCCGTTTCAAAAAGTGTAGATTAAACCGAGTGCAGCCCAGTACTCAAGGTGTTTCCAAGGTGACCTATTATATACTCCACCTGTAAATTATACAGGTAAAATACTTGTTCCATGGATAGGCATGTAGTCAGTGAACATGTGTGTTCTAAACATCTCAACTGATTCTACAAAGGCCAGTAAGTGTGCGTTGGTTGCAGTTTGAAGACATGCAGTCTATGGCTACTTCTATGTCCATGCTTTTTTCTCCTTTGAATTCATGCTACAAACCTGAGGGGGAGTTCAGCTCACCCATGCGTGGAGGACAGACAGGTTAGGAACTAGTTCATATGTACCTAGTCTGTGAGAAGCATAAACTTGCTGTGTCTATGGGTTTTCCACCTCATCAGAATGCCCATCCAGAATGAACAGAGTGTAGAGTTTGGAGCTTTACTACAGCCTGGGAATGCCAGGAACACACGGCAATCTCTCCAGGGCCCCTGTGGTCCAGTAGTCTGACTTTACAAAGATCAGGGCTTTGTAAAACTTTGTCCGCTTGTCACTCCTTTCATCCAAGGAATTTTCATCACCTCAGTATGTAGATAGATAAAATGTATAAATCAAACATTTCTTGATAATCAGAAAGATTTATTTTAAAACAATTACTTGGTATATATCTAAATAACTTTACCATTTATTAAAGGAAAAGATCAAATTTGCCTACTAATTAGATGAATGTGCTTATTTTTACAGAAAGATTTAAATGCTGGCTGACATATTTGCTACTGCCGGAGGTTGAGCATCGTGCTGTTAGTCACAAAGCTATTAAGTGATGGAAACTGAGTGGGGCTTAATCTACCGTCTTCCCACAGTCTCTGCCGTTTCCACTCAGCACGGTAGACTTGAGTGATTTTAGTGCTCGGCAGCATTGACCAAGCCTTTGCAGGGTACGGCATGCTGCACTTGATGTCTGAGTTAGTACCGGAAGATACAGAATTCCACAGTTCTCTTCCCTGTATAATTTAATGGTAGAGTTATTATAATAGCCTGAGAAAAAGAGCCAGCATTGACTTATTTAACTGTATAGGCACAAGGAAAGCAGTGTTGCTACGGTGAAATAAACGTCAGCCCTCACAGCGAGCAACTGAAAGCATTATCTGGTTCTATCTAACGGCGTCTGAGAAACCTGTTAGTGTCTGTTCCCTTGGCGTCTTCTGGTCCTTTGCCTCCCTAGCTAATGTGTAACTGCATTCAAGCCTCTAGTTGTTTTTAGTGATTTTTTTTTTATTTTGTTTTTGATATATATGAGTGCTGGCTTCCATATGTGTATGTGAATCACAAGCATGCCTGGTGCCCAAGAATGCCAGACAAGGGTGTTTGGATCCCCTAGAACTGGAGTTACAGAGCTGCCATGTCGGTGTTCGGAACCAAACCAGGTCCTCTGGGAGAGCACTGGGCACTATTAAGCACTGAGCAGTCTCTCCAACCAGTCTCTATTAGTTTGAGGAGGAAATAGTGATGGTTGGCCATATCTAGCTACCAAGGGGCTTGCCATCCCATCTTCCTTCACATCTCATCAGTCCTAGCCTGGGGGCTGTGCCCTCTGCTCTGGTTGTTCCTGCTCCTTTTCTTTGTGACTCACTGCCTCCTCTGTCTCTGGCGCCCCATAGTTCTTTTTTCTCGCTAGTCCTCATAACATGTCCTATGTTAAGGTTGACATCTGAGTCTCCATCTTTAGCCAACATTCGTCACCTAACTTTATAATGTTTCTCAGAGTATCATCAAGTGCCCCACATTGTCCACAGAGAAGTGCAGGTCATCATCCCTTGACTAGTTAAAGGTACTAGTTAATGGTCAGAACCGGAAACCCAAGGCTTAGCCTTACATCCCACTCCCCTTGTGCCAGCCCCTGCAATTCCCCCAAACCTTGCTCACTAAAGCCGTCTTGATCCTCCACGGTCAGTGAGCGTGTCCTGGGATATTAGCTCAGCCCTTCATCATCATGCCTGTGTATTTACAGCATCTTCCTAGCTACTTTGCTCTTGGCCCTGGTTCCATCTATCTGTGCTATACTCAAGCACCAAGAGGAGTTTACAAAAAACAAACAACTTATGTTTCCCTCCTCCAAAGCCAGCTCTTTCCTACTCTGCTCAGCTACTAATGGAGTAGGCAGCGGTTCCTGCCTGTAGGTGCTTTGGCAGCCCCAGGTTTCTCAGAGTCTTTCATAGCCAGTGTGCACCCTCACCGCTGTGCCTTTGTCAGCCTTTGCATCTTCTCACTCACCAGCCTCCTTTTTATTGATTCATTTAAAGAGTATTGTGGTGGCTGCTGGTTGGAGATAATTGTCGTTGCCTGTATCCTGGCTGATACACAGCACAGCACAGGCCAGGCTCTGAGGGTTGTGGGTAATCAGACTGTCAGAAGTCAGTGTGTTTAGTAGTCTCTCCTTGAATATGTACATGAGTGCGAGTGCGGAGAAAATGCTAGAGTTCCTGAGTGCTTAGGCCCTTAGGTAAGATTAAATAGAGAAAACTTTACCTAAATTCAGCACCAGAAGAAATAGCACTCTTTATTAGGTAGGCTTAGGTCCAGTAAGTGACAGGAAATGGGGCATAGTGACTTATGTTAAAATAGATTATTATCTGTCCCTGGAATCCCAAAGGTATCCACCAGTCTGAGCTCAGGTCAGTGGAGTTTGGGGGGCCTGGCTCCCTTTTGCTTATGTTTCCCTTTCATCAGGCTTATTTCCTGGAACCATATCCATAAGGCATCTCTATGCAGCGAAAGAATGAAGGAGGACAGGAAGTAGTCAGATGGAAGGTGCTCTCTGTCTTAACGATTTCCGGAAACTACCACATATTTCTATCCTGTCAGCCACAGCTTAGTCATACATTTCTAAAGACAAGTATACATGTCTGTGTACACATACATACCACCACACACACACACACACAGAGGGGAGGGGGGGGTTCTGTTACTGTGGATAAAGAATAAATTTTAAAAGACATTATTAGAGGATTCACATGAACTATTCATATTAGTCTGATGTTTAATGTGCACCGCCTTGTTCAGCCTTTTTCAATTCCTACATGTATCTTATAAATCAACCAAAGATGTTCTTATTACCCTGGTTGGAAGAACCACCCTCCTCTAAATGCTGGACTGGTTTTTAGTGATACAGCACACACCAGCTGTGTGATTATTGCTGTCCTCTGGACATTGTGGCGCCTCAGCACAGTAGAAGTTTACCTAACAAAGTAGCATGTTACCCACTCCTCCAGAGCCCAGCGTCTTTCCTCATAACAAGAAATAGTTCTTACAGGAATAAGTAGATGATTTTGATGATTTCTTGGTTTCTTACAGACTTTTCAGAAAAGAAGATGGACCAGCCTAGTGGAAGAAGTTTCATGCAAGTATTGTGTGAAAAATACAGTCCTGAAAACTTCCCTTACCGCCGCGGCCCTGGGATGGGGGTCCACGTCCCAGCCACTCCTCAGGGCTCTCCTATGAAAGGTAAGGAAGGCAGAACAAAGAGTTTGTGGGCAGTTCTCTAGGCTAGATCACAGCATCACCTTGTTGGTGAATGAGTGCCTTCATTTTGAACCCTGAGACAGATGGTCATCGCTGCATGCTATGATTCCAGTCTATTCTTAAAGAGTCTCAGGGAACTGATTCTTCCAGATTGACTGGAGGCATCTTAGTTGTCCTTTCAAAGCAAGACTAAACTTAGGGGATAATACTGCAAGTGCATACCCTTTCAAGCATCTGGGAAGGTACAGAACAGTACAGGCTGGCCCGTGCCCTTGAGGACCTCCGTAGGTTCTTGGATTAGATTACAGGACATTCACGCTTCTGAAGCTAAACCCAGTGTAGCTTATGTTGAGCCAAATGAGAACCTCAGTGACTGAGAATGAAATTTAGAAGATAATGCTATCAGGAAAGGTTTAAAAGGTTACCTAGTCCTTGGAGAATGTAGAGTGTGGTTAGGAGGAGACAGAGGCATTCTAGGAGAGGGAAGTGTGTGAGGTGGTTGTTTCTAGCCATTGTATCTCCGCTGACCATAACAAATATTAGCAGTAGTTCTCCATAATTACAGGTGGTTCCTAGAGAATTGCTGTCTTATTCCAGCACAGAGTCCGCTGACAGTCATTCCTCAGTAGAACTGTCTTCCACTCTATAGAAATAGACATCTGAGTTAGCAGTTTGTCGCCCAGGCTGTGTTCTACATCTGAGGAATTTGATACTAAATAGTACTTAGTAGAAAAAAAACATGTAATTCGAGGTCTCAAGTTAGAAATCATGACCTTCAGGTGGCCTTGGTTTTTTCCAAGTGGGAGAAAGTGGTTGAGTTGACACATTTATCCCTTTCATAAGACAGAGAGAGCGGGGTTGTGACACATGCATGTTAGAGCAGGCGTGGTCAGACTTGTTCTTCTGCTGACCCGATTTTTGCATATTTCAGACTCTGAAGCCTTTTCTCCAGTTAGGAATTTATTTTTAAAGAAGGATATACTTTCATAAGGGAAATCTGTTAATACATGAGTGTACAATGGGAATAATTGATAGGCAAGAATGAAAGAGATAGCGTTTGATTGTCTTCCCATAAGTGAGGAAGATGTTTGGAACACACCAGCTTGACAGAGGTGGCTCAGCAGATAATTCATTAGTGTTTGAGCTAACATTTAAAAGGAGCATTAGAGAGAAGAGAGCGGGACAGACCGCTTTAGAACTACAGAATTGAGGTCAATCAGTGCTGGTGTCAGACACAAGTTCCTGGGATTGACATGAGCAAGATGACAGTGAGGTGTTGCTGGTGACTGGAGATAGGCAGCTAGGAGCAGAGCTGAGGAGACTGTGGAGGGAGGCAGCACCTCTGAGCTCCTCCTGGCCCAGATTTAACTTTCTCTTTAGGATTCAAGGCCCCAAGACCCTCTTGGAATACAGGAGATAGAGTTTTGTTTCCTTGTGATTCCTGGGGGCTAACATACATAGGCAAGAACTAGGCTGAGTGGAGCAAGTGTTTTGTGTTTCCCATGATTCAGATCGCCTCAACCTCCCGAGTGTGCTCGTGTTGAACAGCTGCGGGATTACCTGTGCAGGAGATGAAAGAGAAATTGCAGCCTTCTGCGCTCACGTGTCAGAACTCGATCTTTCTGACAACAAGCTCCAAGACTGGCATGAGGTAAAGTCTGCATCACCACATCTGGGAAAGGCGTTACTAACCATTATATTCTTGCTTATGTTACTTTATATCCTGCTGACTCTTGTCCTTACTTGAGACTCTGGCCATCTCTCTGTGTCAAGGTCAACAGCAAGTCGCCAGCTACTTCTGGTAAATTTTCAGTTGGTGCTTATTGCTATGACCCTGATTCTATTGGTGTGAGTAGCATGGAGACGTTTTATTCCAGGCATCGAAAGGTTACTGCGTCTTCAGAAGCTTCGATTGCTAACAGCAGTTTCTCTGTTTCTCAGTCCCCTGTCCTCTGCTCACACTTCTCTCTCTCTGCAGACTGACGTAGAAGGGCTTCTCTGAAGCCAAGACTGTGGTCCTTTTCTTGTTACTGAAATCTGTGACAAATCCTGAGAACTTCCCTTATGTTAATCAAGTGTTGAGTAGTTTGACCTCAGAGTAACTCAACTACACAGCAACGATGTCCCAACATTCCTTCTTGTTATTATTACCATTACCTACCTGATCGAAACATTGCCTGATAGAAACTACCACAAAGTATAAACCAGCCTGCCCCCGTTCATTCTCTTGCCTTAGATTACACTCATTGTCTCTGTTCTGGCTCTTTGGAGACGTTTGCGTCATGGGTTTGCCATGCCTGTGGTGTCTGGCCACCTCCATCCACGAGTGGTAAAGCAGTCACGCTGGACTCTGCTGCATGGAGCCTTTCCCTCGATTTTCCTTGTTTAGCAACCAAAGGCCTGAATCCAGAGGAAGGGCCCTCACCACATAGCTCTGCTGTTTCCAGAACTTTAGTCTGTCTTTAGCAACACACTGCCATTCACAGCACATCATGAGCACGGAAGCATGCTTGGTGAGCACGAGGCACGCATCTTGTCACACCTAGCATGGCAGCTTCCTCGCTTTCGTCATGCCAGTTCCACTGTTCTCTTTCCTGTCATGTGCTGCCCTTATCTGGGTTGCTGTCCGTGCATCAGATTCCCCTGGCCCTCAGCCAAGGCAGGAGGATTCCCCAGAGCACCTGTGCCCACGGCTGCAGAGGGATTTATCCCAGTGTGGTGAGGTCACTTGCTGACTCCTAGAGATTGAGCTTGGTTCTATGGTGATTTCTGTCTTGTTACAGACACACTGGAGTCAGATGTTGTTGCCTGTGTTAAGGGATGACTGATTGTATCTATGGATTGGTGAAGTCCACTTGCTGCAACTCTTTCTGTGACCTCCCAGAATTCACCTGGTTCTTTAGCGCTCCCCCTCACTCATCAGTATATACTGGTCATTAGCCATTGAAATTCTTTGTAGCTACCAAGTGCTACACAAATCCTAAAACAGTTTCTTATTTCAGAAAAAATGATGAATACTATATTTTCGCCTTTTCTTATGTCTGTTCCACTGTCCTATTTAATCTGGTGTGTGTGTGTGTGTCTTAGTGATAGTTCCTGTTTTGATAGGATTTTTATCAAAATTCTTGGATGTTCTGTCACCTGATTTATAAATGAAGTACAGATTCCTGAGAGTGCTCAAGAGGTAGCTTTTATGCATACATTTATCTGTTTGCCTATGTAAACTACATATCTCACTGCTCACCAATCATACGCTGTATCTTCTTGGCCCTCTGAGACACACACTCACCAGGCATGGTCTGCCCATGCTGCCCAGGTGCAGAAAAAGCCAGCCACCCTGCTAACCCTGAGACCCATGACTCTCCTGAATCCTGCTGCTGAAATCCTGACTCCCCAGGTTGGGTAGACTTGTGTTCTGCCCTGCCATTGGGAGTGGGGAGGTGTACAGACCGCACCCTCCCCTGACTCCATTTCCTGCTGAATCCTCTTAATTTATTGTTTGGGAGACTTAAATTGCACACAGGCTGTGTTTTTGCCTCTGCTTTGAGTACGTACCCGAGCTCCTGCTTACTGGTTAGCAGTTTGATAATGATGTAATTGCACTTCAGAAGGGAGCTGTCTGTAGGATGGACAGGCACACAGAGCTTAAGCTAGGACCTGGGCTGCTTCCCTACGTTAGCAATGGTCTGTGTTATTTCCAGGACCACACCACATACAGCCAGGGACTGCACATTTCGTTTGAGATGTCTCTGCACTTCTTTTGAGCATCCTCCTATGTACTTGGTAGCCTGTTGCTGCTGTTGCTTTCAGGTTTCTCTTCCGGTTTATTCTGGTTTTCATCATTCCTTATAAACCTCCTTATTCTTATCTGTAGTTGATCCCAGTCTTTTTGAGTAAATATCAGAGCAGAAAGAGACTAGAGAAGAACCAACAGCAAAAGAGACTGATTTGTTTTCCTCAATTAAACTCTTCACCAGGCTGCAAGTGCTCAACAGGTCACTGGGTTTAAGACCTCACATTTCAGCTCCCTTACAACCCATGCGTCTGATTATGAAAACGATTGTTTGTCCCTAGACGTTAACCCATTTGAATTCAGCCTGCCTTAGCATAGCAGTGTGGAACGAAGTAACATAGTATGGTCTTTGAGTTTTCTGAGTGGTCGCTAACATTACACTTAATGAGCCATTTCTTTTGTTTTATGCTCTTAGCAGCTATATATCTCAAGGCTAAAACACATATGGGCGAGAAATGTAATACTTTGGAAGGAGGGAAAAGTGTCTGTCTACCTTTCTTAATTGGGCACCTGTATATAGAGCAATTGTGGTTTTTAGCTATTGACTTGAATTTTTGGCTGGGTAGAATTTTGTCCAACCTTTTCCAATGTATCTTTCCACCACTCTTTTTCTTATCGAAGCCATTTTATAAAAGAAATTGAATAAAGTATTTGAGAGGAGAGAGGAGTTAGCCAGTCAAGTGAGGCAGAGAAAAGCTTGGGCATAAATTACAGATTTTATCATCAATCTCCTTTCCATTTTCCTTACACCTTTAGTTTCTTCCTTTATAGATGCCAGGGTTGGGGCCTGGGAAACCCTGGGGCTGCAGGGGCCTCAGAGCTACTGCGAGTTGTGGATCTTTGCACATGACGAAGTTCAGCTTATTCCAGCCAGGGAACTTTTTTTTTTTAATTTTTAATTTAAAGACACCAAGTGAAGAACTGTCTTAGAAAGTCAGTGGAGTGCGTCACCTTTGCTGTTGGGAAATTTTTCCATTATAAGTAAAAAAAAAAAAAAATTGTTTTCTAGACAGGGTTTCTTTGTGTAGTCCTGACTGTCCTGGAACTCAGTCTGTAGACCAGGCTGGCCTCGAACTCACAGAGGTCCGCCTGCCTCTGCCTCTCAAGTGCTGGGGTTAAAGGTGTGGGCCACACCCAGCCTCTTAAGTAAATTTTTATCAGTCTAATCATCATTGTATTTCCTGACTCTTATTCTCAGTGTGAGTTTACACAGGAAGCTGTTTTGATCTTTATACATTAAAAGAAAATATGTATTTCTGACACATAACTTTTCCTGCCTGATTTTGTCCAGTTTAGTGGACACTTGGCCATTGGCCGATGTAGATGGTAAAAGAGCATCGCATAGCCCTTGGCTTGGGAGAGCCCAGAATTTGTTTCCCAACCTTTCGAGTTACTCATCTTTTATTATAGGAATATAGAAGGATGAGCGAGCAGATTTTGGAGAAGATTTGTGTTGGAGAATGGTTTAATTGGAGTTGTACTTTTGTTTGACGTTATTAAGCAGAATGTCATACCCCCCACCCTCCTCAAAAGAGGTCATTGTCCTCTGTGTGAAAGTCCTTCTCCTTGGTATTTAGGTCATTGTCGGCCCCTTCAGAGCTGTTAAGTGTTATGTAGTCACCACCTAGATTTCAGATTCTAGCCACATACTGCATTATGGTTTGGTAACATTCACCCACAGAAGTGACTGCAAGAGACTGTTCTCAGCCTGTCCAGATCCCTCATGCTTTAGACAGCAGCCCAGTGCATCTTCCTGTTCGGTAGCTCACTTCTTCATTTGTGTAACATTTAGTGTACAGAATGGATGAGCAGTGAATGTGAGGGCCCTCCCCTCTGACAGACTTCTGAGAGTCATCCTGGAGTCAATCTTCTCATGGAACCGAGCAGATGCTGTGGCCCGACGATGCTGCAGCTCACCTCGGTCTGTGGTCCTCTCTGCACCTCTCCACATCTCCTCCAGAGAGCTCTGAAAACAAACTGACACTCAGGTCTTATCACTGAGTGACGTCGTGTGCACCTCATTTAACCCTCCACTCGGTCCTGGAACATCCGGGTACTCTCTCCATTTCACCAGTGAGGAAACAGACCTGGAAAAGTTAAGTGATGTGTCTGACACTAGTCAGCTAACAGTGTTGGGAACTGATTAGATCCGAGCCTCTCAACACTCTGAAACCAATTCTAACTGCTCCTTTCTGACTCCCATGCCTCCTTAATACATTCGCAGGCATTGGGCGTCACTCCATGCTTCCTTCACTTGTCCTTACTGACCGTGCCAGCATCTCTGCAGTGGCTGTTCATTTTCTCCAGGTTACACTTATGATATACTGTGGGACATTGTCAGATTATTTAACATCTCTGAGCTTCAGTTGTTTCACTTGTCACAATAAAGAGACCCATCTGGCAGATGAAGAGTTAATGAGATAAGCTGTGGCAGGGCAGCTAGAACTGCAGAGTAGTCAGTCAAGTCTCCTGCCCACTTGTTTACGTAGAAGTTGCTCAGTAAAGCCATAAATTGGTGACCACCCTTCACTAACATCCATCTGTTCTTCCTATCTATCGTCATGTATCTACGTATTGATCTATATTGGATGTTTTGGGATTTTGAGTAAATACATCTTAAAATTTGATTTGTCTTGGAAACAAACTGAAGCACCCCTAAATGGCGATGTCCCTCCAGTCAGTTTTGAACACACACATCTTTACTCAGACTTAATGTGGTGTTGAGAGTGGGAGGGAGAACAGTCAAATGCGTGGCCTAATCTTAGCTCTTTAAAAATGTATAGCCTGGAATGCCATCTAAATTATCCTTTTATCTTTCTTCTGCAAGAGCACACCATGCCGGGCAGCATGAGGGCCTTGCTAATGGTCACACAGGGACTCTCTCTGTGCCGCTGCCTCTCAGCTATGCTACTCCTTCTTGGAAACAGACTAAATTATTTGCCTCAATTTGTTGAAGTTCCTTCTGCTGTTCTGTAGGTGCCTTAGCTAAATGGTACTCTCTGAGGTAAAAGGCCCTTCACTTGGACCCACTCACTCAGGCCCTCGTAAACGGGATTGTTTTTTCAAAGCTCCCATTGCTGCCCTGTGTTAAAGCCTCTCTCTTTTCTCCACAGGTCAGTAAGATTGTGTCAAATGTTCCTCAGCTGGAGTTTCTCAACCTGAGTTCCAATCCTCTGAGTCTGTCAGTTTTAGAAAGAACATGTGCTGGGTCCTTCTCTGGGGTTCGCAAACTTGTCCTCAACAACAGCAAAGCATCATGGGAAACAGTGCACACGATACTGCAGGAGTTGCCAGAGTAAGCCCATGGAGCATGGGGGCGGGGCACAGGCGCATGTCTCCATCCATGTCTCTGCATAGAATTTCTGCTGATCTTTCATCTCAGAAACCCTAGAGCTGTAGAGAACGAGAAGCTTCAGAAAAGTGAAATCACTGGGGCAAGGGTATGGGATGACCTGCTCACCTTTCCAGGGGCATAGCTGGGCGACACAGGATGGCAGGCGACATGGGATGGCGGCCACACGGGATGGCGGGCCACACGGGATGGCATCCTTCCTGAGAAAGTACTTGCCATCCAGAGCACCTCAGCCTTTCTCCATTTTAATCTTCTGATTACCCGACTTAAGAATTGTGCTTTAGCCCTTTCCTCTGGAAGGAAAAAAAATGCTAGTGTCTCTAAAATATGGTGATGCCGAGATGCTTAATTCAATAATTTTAGAAAGAAATTATACTTTGGGTTGTCAGTTCAGAAATGTTCTGTTCTGTTTGTGTCTGTTTATGCTTATATCCATGCAGAGGAAACCTCTGACAGTAAGTAAATGAAGCTGTAGTTTTTTGATTGTTTAAATATAAAAATTATCCAAGACCCCCAGGATCTCCCCTCATCCCACTTGCTGTACCTAGTTCCTCGCTGACAATCTAATGAGCTTTCTTCACTGGGTAGCTTCCTGCATGGCATCAAATTGATTGTTGGTTTGAGACAGGGCCTCATGAAGCCCAGGCTGGCCTCAAACTCACTCTGTGCTGAGGCTAGCCTTAAACAACTCACTCTCCTTGTGCCACCTCTCAGGTGTTAGAATGGCTTGGGTGTACCACTAGACGTGACAGTTGAATTAACTTTTAAATTCAGACGTCACATGCTAACCATGAGACCTTTGACAAGCCCTTAATCTCTCTGAGTTCAGGTTCTTTCTCTGTAAAGTGGATGACATTATAGTAACGTTCCTGGAACAAGGCCTGGCATAGGGTAAGGATTTGGTAGTTACTGCTTCATTTTAAAACATTTGTCCATGCTGTTTCTGGAATTTTCTTTCATTGCCTCTACATTTTATTGAGTCTATTTCTCTTCAAATGCTGCAGACTCTGGCATTCAGGTAAGCAAGGGATTAACCAAGCAGCAGCTCCTATAAGAGTCTTGTTTCACACTAGATTTACCTTCCCAGCGATACACTGTTTCAGCTTCAGGCAAACAACGCTGTAATACATGCCAGAGTCCCACATATAATGCATATTTATTTATTTTTAGTTTTTAAGTCAGGTTATCACTGCATAGCCCAGGCTAGCCTCGAATTGATGCTCTTCCTGGCCCAGCCTCCTGGGTTTACTGGCACTTGGATCATCTAGTTATTGAATACATGGCAGTCTGTGTACAGGTCAAACTCAACTGCTCTAAACACTTGGCTGTTTCCTTTTCTCTCTGCAGTTTGGAGGAGCTCTTCCTGTGCCTTAATGACTATGAAACAGTGTCTTGTCCCTCTGTTTGCTGTCATTCCCTAAAGCTCCTACACATAACAGACAATAACCTCCAAGACTGGACTGAAATCCGAAAGCTGGGTGTAATGTTTCCTTCACTGGATACCCTGGTCCTGGCCAACAACCACTTGAATGCTATCGAGGAGCCTGCTGACTCCCTGGCTAGGCTGTTCCCTAATCTGCGATCCATCAGCCTCCATAAGTCAGGTGAGACATAGGCTTGCCTCATTCTCTGTCAGACTGATCAAACTCATGCATGGGATCCGGTAAAACTGTGTTTCAGTCATAGCTGTGCAGGTAATGGGGTGGGGTTCCATCAGGAACCTATGATCCACTACATTAGGACAATCCTTATCTTCATAAGTACTCTAATAAGTCCTCAAGAGCATAGAGTTATACTCATAATTTCTATTTCATACATTGAAAGGGTCATATTATAAAAGAGGTAAAGTGAAATTGATGAAGTAGTTATTAAAAGACAGAAAAAAGAATTATAAGCTAGATCATTTCAGCCTAGATGCAGGATAAGGAAGGAATCCTAGCCTGCTGGCCTTTCAAAGTACTCGTCTACACCTCTTTGATTATTGCCTTATTGCGGTTGAATTCTGTGCATTACAACTGAAGACCAGCTTTAGGTTCGCTGCAAACTTAAGCCGACAGTACAGATGGTGCCCGTGTATGTACAGCCGCCCCCACCAGCTACCTCCCACACCCACTCCATGATTGTAACAGTCCATCATTGAACTGGTTCTGGCATACATCCAAGAGTCCATTGTCTCCCTTAGGTGCACGTGGGCTCTAAGAAATGAACAGAACAGTTCCTCCACGTGCTGTGCACAGAGAAGCTCCCTGCTCTCCCGTACCCTTGGTTTTATCTGCCTGATTATCCTTCCAGTGCTGACCATCCCTGATCTTTCCATTGTCTCTGCACTCCCACCTTTGCCCAGGGCTGTTTACTTGTAGCCACACCATGTCGGGCTTCTTTAAATCAGTTCCTTTCACTTAGTAATTCACGTTTAAGCCCCTCATGCCTTTCCAAGGTCTTTTGAGCACTGAGCAATATTCCATTTTCTAGGTGTGCCATAGTTTCTCCAGCAGCTCCTGAAGGGTTTTTGTTTATTTTCAAGCTTGAACAGCTATGAATAAGGCTATGACTATCTGTGCTGATTTGCAACTGCACATAAACTTTTGATTTGTTTAGGTAAATAATAAAAGCATGATACCAGAACCATACAGTTATGCTTAGTTTTGTAAGAAACTCCAAAGTCTCAAAGTACCTACACCATTTTCCATTTCCTCTAGCTGTCGATGAGCTGTGTTGCCCCTGTGCTTGTCAGCTTCCGGGTGGCAATGAGGTGTGCTTTGGCTTCTAATAGGTGTCTTGGAGTGACCTTGGGAAAGAGTCTCTGTCTGCTTACTTGCCATCTGTTGTGTGTGTTCAGGGGTTTTTACACTTTTAGTTACAGTGAGGTTGTTAGCTGGGTCATATGTAGTTGGGCCATTAGCTGTGTTGTGTTGTTGTAAGACACTATTCTTGGGAAGAAGAGAGCAAACACCCCAGATAAGGGACAGACAAAAGACCAAAGTACAGATACCATCAAAGTCCAACTTGATAAACCAATGCGTTTTATTGGGTTATTTATAGAAGTATGAGTGAGGGATGACTTACAAAGAGAAATGACTCAAAGACAACACCAAAGTCCACCCAGCATGAGTGATAGGTCACAAAAACTGGGAAACCGGAGCACACTGAACAACCTGCAGGCAGCTTACCAATTTGGAGGGTATCCTTGTTCAAGTGCTTCAGCTGGTCTGCGTTTCTTCCAGGCAGCCCAGCTGCTCTTTATTCCTTCTAGACAGTTGTGTTGGTCTCAGCTTTAGCCAGGTTTAAACTCCGCAGTCTTCACTGTTTATACTCTTGGAGAAGGTGAGACCTTAGTGAATCTGGTCAGTTTCGGGGACTTCCTGAAGCTCTCTTGAGTTGTTTACTTCCTGTCTCAAGGAGCTTGGTTCCTTTTAGGATTTCACTTTACTTTATAGTGGGTCCGTTGTTCTACTTCCCTGTGAACATCCTATCCTAAGCATTTTCCACCAAGATGGAAGAGTTTAGTGCAGAGGTAACTGCTAGAGGAAACAGGTTGAATTACTAGTCAGTTGTAAGTTGGGTTTTAGTTAGGTTACTAGTAGGTTGGTTATAGTTGGGCTCTTAGTTAGATTGTTTGACAGTTTGATGTAAGTTGATAGGATGTTAGTATAGTTGAGTTGCTATTGAACAATTTTCAGTGCCATAGATTGAGCCTGGGCCTTGTTTGTGTTAATCTATCAGTGAACTATATCCTTAGCCCTATTTTTACTTTTATTTTGAGACAAGGTCTTACTAAGTTACCCAAGCCAGTCTTGAACCTAAGACCCTCATTCTTCAGCTCCTCAAGTAGTTGGTGTAAGTAGCCTCGTTCCACCAGACTCAGCTTACTGAGTTTGAAAAGGTATTGTATATTCCACCAATGTGCTTTTATTAAATGTATTGTTTGCTACCACAACCGCTACCACCACAACAGAACCTCCCAGTCTCACTTTTACTCTCATTCTTTTGGCCTAGTTTTCATCCTGTTTCTTAAAACACTTACATACTTAAAAATAACAGTGACTTAAAACTGAAAAAGGTAAACTCAGTTTAATTTACCATAGAGGTTATAATTATGAGTGGAAAGCATATTTTTTTGGAAATTACATCTACTTATTTATTTTGTGTGATGGGAATGGTGTATGGGCACACATGTGCCATGACACATGCATGGAGGTCAGAAGACAACTTGCAGAAGTCAGCTTTTCCTCTTAACTATGCAGATCCTGGTGAATTGAACTCAGGGTGTCAGCCTTGGTGTCAGGTGCCTTCACCCTGAAATGTATCTTAAAAGCGGATATTTTGCACGCGGAAGCTTTTTATTTCATAACTTGACACCCTTTGACATACCTCTCTTTCATCTAAGTAGAAGTGACCACTAATAAGGGATAGCACAGCTGTGACACAGGGCAGCCATGTGCCAAAGGCCTCTTACATTCCAACTTCACCCTTGCTGAAGGTTGCTGAAAATACAAAGTAGATGTGTTCTCTGAGATGGATTTCCATGTCATAAAACTCACTGCCCCTCAGTCTCTTAGGATGCTGCCTGTATGAAAGTCTGCCTGACTCAGACATCAAATATTAGCTTGGATGATACAGTTGCTCATAGCCAGGGAGAGAAATGCATTTTAGAATTAAGCGCCTTAACTTGTGTTCTCCCTACTTCAGGGTTCAGGGTTATTGTGCTCCTGGGTTGGGTTGGTGTTGGCAGTGATTTTGGACCCATTTCCTGCCACTGGTACTGGGGTAGCATGAAACATAAGCGTTTAGTCCTGGTTCTCCTGCTCTCGTCCCATTCTAGAATATGTTAGGGGAGATTTTGGTGTGCCCTCATCACCTCTAACATCCACAGGCCACGCGTCTGTATTGAAGTGAAAGAAGTCGGCCAAGTCACTTTTTAGAAAAGTCACAGCATTTACCCTGTTTGCTTGAAACCATGTCAACCCAATTAGAAGCCATTGCCGTGGAACGGGAGATGGGAGGTTATTGGAGTCCTCCCTCCCCCTCTGTCCTTCACTGCTGAGCTCACAAGATGAGAGAGGCTCTGGAAAACGGATTTGTTGGTTGTTTCAGTTGCTTACATTTGAGAGAGGGTCTCTCCATCCTGTCCACGCTGGCCTTGGACTCCAGATCCTCTTGCTTTAGTTTCTGAGCAGAATTGATCTAGGCCAGCAGCACTGGGCCGGTTTACCAGGGAAGTTGTTCTGGAGTTTAACCACATCCCTCTGTCCTAGCCGGGTCTGACTGGCTGCTGACACCTCAGCATTCCAGGAACTGTTGGTAGCTGCTTGTCTATGTTTATCTTCTTCCGTTTGTTCTTTTCTGAATTTACTGAAATAATATTTTTTTTCCAAATAGGGTTGCAGTCCTGGGAAGACATTGACAAACTAAATTCATTCCCCAAGCTTGAAGAAGTGAGATTGCTAGGAATTCCTCTTCTGCAGCCGTATACCACTGAGGAGCGCAGGAAGTTGGTGGTGGCCAGGTGTGTTGCCCTGCTGTCTTCCTGTCCTCTGAAGGACATTAAAGGGCAGTGTACTCTGGGGTGCTGTGGATTGTCCGTCTCCTGAGCAGGCAGTGTACTCTGTGGGGTGCTCTGGGTTGTCTATCTCCTGAGCAGACTGTGCTTGGCACTAGTAGAGTTCAGATCTATATAAAAAGCAATGTGCTGTAGTGAGCAAGACATAACTGTCCTGCTGATACCACTGAGGGACATTTTCCTGTAAATGTATGTTTTGCTCATTTTATTTTTAAATGCGTAGAACATTTGAAAATCCTTTTGGGCGATGAGGTGAAAGACTGCTGATGGAGAGCCATCTGATAGAGGCGTCCTTATTTCCTCTAACATGTGGTCAGAGAGTGCACCTGTACCCAGAAACAGAGCCTGCTCCCCAGTGTCTGTTTTCTGCCTAAGAGTGCTGGCCGTCACTGTCTTCTCTGTGCTCCCCGCTTCCCCGTCTCTGACACTCCTCTGCACACTGCGAAGCCTCCCACCAGTGTGTGTGCGCTTACAGGAACCATTAGCAGAGAAAAGATTTTGGCTAAAATGAGAATGGCCCCGGGGCTTTGCTTGGCTCTCTGCGTGTACCCCACACAGAGCGCTTGAAGGACAGGCAGGAGGCTTTGAGGTGTCTGCAGGGGCGCTCTCCTTAAGCACAGCATTGACCCTCTGCCCAGCTAACACCCATCTCCCCCCACACTGCCATGTGGGCATTACCACAGTCAGAGGGTCAGCCTTCCCTCACGGTCAAGCCGGAGTCTCATGGTAGGTGGGCTTTGGGCTTTATATTCCTCCCACAATCCTTTTTCAAGTATAAGATGATTCATGAGTTATATATTCATCTTATACATACTTCATTTAGAACTTGTGCTATTTAACATGGCAGCCACCAGCCTGGGTATTTGTGAGCACTTGATGTAATACCTTGGCTAATTTGAAATATAAAACAGACACTGGCTTTCCCCTAATTTATATGAGTAAGAGACTATAAAAGAGCTTATGACTTAACTTTTTAAAATATCGATTACATGTGGACATGCTTATACTCTTGTTACATTGAATTTTATAAATATTGTAAAATTTTACTTTTTTTTTTTTTTTTTTAAATGGAGCTGGAGAGATGCCTCAGTGGTTAAAAGACCCACTGTTCTTCCAAGGCCCAGAGTTTAGTTCCCAGTATTCATGTAATACCCATGTCAGGTGTGTTGTTCACCCTCCTGTAACTCCAATGTTAGGGACTCTGTTACCCTCTTTGGGCCTCTGTGGACACCCCCACATGTGAGTGAATACACGAGATAGACACATCTACATTAAAAGAGAGGAAAAGTGTAAAGTGGGGCTGTTAGGTACATTAGACCCATAGCTCGGCTTGCATTCCATCCACCTATGTTGAAAGTGTGTCCTAGTGTTGTGCTCTGAGAGATGAGGTTTAAGACAGAACATCTGTGCCACATCTGGAAATGTGCCACATCTGGAAATGCAGCACTCTTGCGTTCTTTTGATGACCTCACTGCATATCAGTCTTCAGACAGGAGCAAGGTCCCTCCAGCTATGTCCTTCCAAAAAGAATGCCCAAATGTTTTATTTCTGGCTCCTTAAAGTGTCGGTGTTTTGCTTCTAACTTACAGATTGCCCTCGGTTTCCAAACTTAACGGCAGTGTTGTCTCGGATGGTGAGCGAGAGGATTCGGAGAGGTTTTTCATCCGGTACTACGTGGATGTTCCACAGGAGGAAGTGCCATTCAGGTACAGTGCTCTGTGTCAGCTCAGCAGGCTCGGTGAGCACCAGGCCATTGATAAGCTATTGCCTTGGGACAAGATCTGATCGTTAAGTCCTAGAGGACTGTGGAGTAGGTTTTAAAGAGAAAAGGAAAACACAAAACAGACATCTTCCTTTCCATAGTACCTGTCTTCTCAGCCTGTGGGTCATGACACTTTTGGGAGTCGAATAACCCTTTCACAGGTCTGCATATCAGATATCCTTAATAGCAGATATTTACACCAAGATTCATAACAGTAGCAAAATTGCAATTATTAATAAAGTTCCAAAAAAATAATTTTATGGTTGGGATCATCACAACACGAGCTGTATTAGTAGGTCACAGCATGAGGAAGGTTGAGAACCACTCCAATAGCGCGTTTCCTCCGAGTCTTCTGTGGGTGTGCTGTGGGCTGGGGCCTGGCTAACATCGATATTCCCACATTTTGCCTTGTGTTGCCAAGTTCTCTTCTCGAAGAACATTTTCATCTACCTTCAACGTGCTACATTTTTTCTGTTGTGTTTGCTTTTGGCCATGGCTGCTTCTGCAGACCAGCAGGCTTGGCAAGTGAGGAAAGGACCGGAAAGTGGGCTCTACGGGATGGGTCAGAGTGACTGCAAAGGAGAGGAGCGCTGGACTGAGTTAGTGCTGTCTGAGTGTGAGGATGACGTCCCGCCTAGTGTGTTTAATCCACAGGAAGAAGGGAGATCAACAGGTGCTTGCCACCGGAAACACAAGAGAAGATATCCCTGACAACAGGTTTCTGGGTGTTGGCAAGGAGAGTTGCCTGCCGCAAATTTAAATGCCCACTTTATTTAAGAAAACCTGGGTGGGGGTGGAGAGCTAGCTTGGTGTTATGAGCACTTGTTGTTCTTGCAGAGGGCCCAGGTTTGTTTCCCAGCACCCACATGGATCACAGCCACCAAGGTCCAGTTCTAGGGAATCCAGCTCCTTCTTCTAACTTCCTAGGGCACCAAGAATGCATGTGGAACACAGACAACATGTAAGCAGAACATTTGCACATACATATAAAATAAATCTTTAAAAAAGATGGAAGGAAAGAAGGAAGGAAACAGCTGACCATGGAGAAGGCTCCGTGGGTGACAGTGTCTGCTGAGAAAGCATGAGGACACATGGAAGTCGGGTGCATAGGCCACCATCTTAGCCATGATGGGGGATGGGAGGGAAGACAGGAGACTCAGAAGCTCCTGGACCAGTGAGCTTGACATATATCGTAGAGAAGCAGCAGTGAGACTGTCGTGAGTGAGGCCTGGCGCCTGAGGCTGTCCTCTGACCTCCACTGCACAAACTCCTGAAGTAGTGTGCATCCGTAGCACACATACACGTGTGCAAAAGGACAGAGGATAGAAATTATCTTTAAAGTACTGAAAAGAAAAAAAGAGATAGCTGGGCATGGTGCACATAACAGTAATTCCAGACCTCTGGAAGTGGAGGAGCCTATAGGACCAGGAGTTCGATGATACCGTGATCATATAGGAAAGCCTTTCTGGAGGAGGGTAGGGCGAGGGGAGGAGAAGGAGAGAAGGGAGAAGAAGAGGAGGAAGAGGGAGAGAAAAAAGGAAGAGGAGGAGGAAGAGGAGACAACTAAGCTTGGAGGCTTACGTATGTAATCCTAGCATTAAAGAGTACAGTAGGAGAATTGGGCGTTCAAGGCTATCTTTAGCTACTTAGTGTTGAGGTTAGCAAGGGCTGAATGTCTTAAAATGAACAAGCAAAAGCTCACTATGAACAATTAAAGAGAAAGCTCCCAAGTGGCAAAAACAGCAACAGGAAATCTTCAAGGCTAGCAGGAGCCCTCACTAGACTAGAACTAGACTAGACTAGACTAGGACTAGACTAGACTAGACCAGAACCAGCAGGAGCCCTCACTAGACCAGTTTCAGCAAGCAGGGCAGACATCAGGCAGGTTTAACCTTATATCTGTAATGTTTGTGATTCTGATTCATTCCTGCTGGACGGACATGTTCTCCTTAGAGGAATCAATGTTTACAGGCTAATATTTGTGACTGAAAGTGGCGAGTATTCTATAGGGCTATAAGTTTCCATAGAGATATTTTTGTAGTTATTTAGAAATATTTAAAGTCCTAAGTATTTAAAAAAAAATCTTTAAAGATTCTTAAGATTCTGTAAATGACCTTAGAACAGAAAAGTGGAGGGAGGGGATTCATTGCACCTTTTAATGCATACCGTACATCTGAGGTTAAACAGAATGGGAAAAAAATGAAATCCGTGGCTGGCAGAGGGGCTCCTCAGGTAAAAGGTCACAGTGCTCGCCTCCAAGTGTGAGTGATGAGAGTCTGCCCCACAAGATGGAAGGACACAACCCAGTCCTACAGGGTGTGACCCCACATGCATCATGGCTTGAGCACCAATTAGTGCACCCACATACACACATGTACCCACACACGCACATGTACTCAAACACACACAACAACAACCACACAACACACCACACACGTATACTCACAGGCACACACGCAGGAACACACAAGCCATGCTAACACACAAAATAAATAGCTCTAAAGCTAAAGCACAATCCAGCATCTATTCTATTTGGCAAACTTACTAATATCTGTAGATATAGCTGTGTAGGTACAGAAATAGATAAAACTGTTTTCTGTCCCTAATGGTGTAATTATCTTGATGTGTTTTTATTCCTCTGTAATAGTGTTCTAGAATGAAAGCCATAGAATTCAACCTTGATTAGCTTTAATCAGCAGAGAAATGGATTATAAGGGAGAGGTATAGACAGCTCCTGTCTGATGTGTCACCGCTGGCACTGCCGTCTGTGGACACCACAGTGTAGCTGTGATTTTTCTCATTTAAAACTCTCTATTAAGTTCCTATTGCGTAACAGCTGCCCTTGTACAGGTAGCTGATGAGGGAGGACAACCAGAGGCCATCTTGTTTCTCTCCCATTCTCATCCAAGCTTTTATTTGCTCTCACTTGACCCCAGGCTGGCTTTGAACTTAGTTAGGCCCTCTTGTCTCTGTCTCCTCAGTATGGAGACTACAGAATAATGTGGCCACTATTCTTGGTTTAACTACTTTGGATCTTTCTAGGCATTTTCTTGAACTGCTTTCTCAAACATGAAACGTCAGATTTTGTTTATTGATGTTTTTACAGTGGATGGTGCTGAGGATGGACCTCTGGTTGCTGGGTGAACATCTTCTTCCTCAGCTACGTCCTCAGCATCCTAATCGTCACACTTTCCCCAAATGGAAACCACGCAGCGAAAGTAACATAGCTTGCTTCTTACACTTTCCAGCATCTGGGTGTTCCTTTTCCCAGTTGTAAGAGAGACAGCTGTTCTCTCATGTCCTTATGTGGGTTGTTGTGCACATGGAACTGAGTTTCTGGATAGTCCGGTCTTATGAAGTACTGTGTTTAGTGCTAAGTCTAGGCCTTTGGGTGGACATCCATATTACTTTTACACGATACTTTTTGATTCAATAGTGAAGGTGACCACTCTAATATACCTTTTACAGAATGATGGAAAATAAGAAAGAAAAGAAAAGTAAATTGAAATTTGTAAACATGTACATAGACATAACAATGAGTAAAATGTAAATAGGGATTGATATTATTACTTCATACACCTAGCCCAGGGCTACCGTGGTATTCACTGCTGTCTTCCACCTCACCCCCCTTTCTGTTTGCTCTCAGCCTTCTTTGACTCCAGGCAGTGCAGTCGGAGCCAGCTGTTTATGTTGGCATCTGCACCCTTACTAGTTTTACATATCTGTGCTTTCATTCTTGGACTCTCCCTTTAGACCTGGTAGTATGGGAGGTGCTAAAGAGAGCCTCTGGGCTCCGTCTACACCTAAACATGACTCCTCGGTTTCCTCTGACACTTAGTCACCTCCTTGGCTGACACTTAGTCACCTACCTTGGCTGACATTTCAGCAAACTTATTTGGCCTGGTGATGTGTGGAAATAGCACGGGTAGCTGTGAGGTGCAGAGTCCGGAAGGATGTTACTCTGAGGGCTAAGGTTTAAAACCTTGTAAAGCTTGTGTCTAAAGGCCATTTTGCAAGCTATTTACCGAATGGAATCTTGGGATATGCCATGAATTCCACTGTCATCCTTTAGGATTGCAGACCTACTCTGATTCAGGAAGAATTGGATAATTTTTAATACAAAGGAAGAGTTTGTGGAGATGTAAGGAGAGTCGCCCTCACCAGGTCTTTCATAGGGAGTGCCTATGGTTCTCACTGGGGAAGCTCTGTTGCCCTCCGTGTGCTGCTGCAATTGAACAGGGTTCATGGGCCCCTTATAGTCATCCTAAAGACTCCAGGACCATTCACCGCTGCAGAGAACTCAACACAGACTGTTTAATGCATTCAGTTATTATTGGGTCGGTATGTGTGTATTCATGTGTCTGTGTGTACTTACGTATGTGTCTGTACATATGGAGACCATACGTTGACATCTGCTGTCTTCCTCAGTTTCTTTCACATTGTTTTTTTGAGACAGGGTCTCTTACTGAGGCTGGGGCTCAGGGATTTAGTTACAATAGCTTGCCAGCAAGTTCCAGGAATCTCCTGTCTCAGAGATTGTACATGTGAGGTATCTCTAACTCTTTACAGCGGTGTTGTGGATCTGAACTTGGGTCCTGATGATTATGTCGTTAGCAATGTACTGACTGAGCTCTCTCCCCAGGCCCTGACACAGACTGTTTAATAACCATTCCTTCCTGTCTGTCTCTTTATCTAATTATGCCTCCTTTCCCATCCATTACTGCTTATGGACCACCGCTTGGCTGCTTCTGTCCTTCAGTGGAAGCAGGTAGCCCACTTGCAGTCCTCTACCTGCATCCTTGGCCTGTGAAGTCTTTCTCAGAGATGTGGGTGCCCCTCTTTTTACAGCCTTGGAGTAAAGAGATAATGGGTGAGAAACAATGGGGATGATAAGATCACTTGCCATTCTTGTGTCCTTCAAGGTTGTGAATTCATGCATGTTATCAAAATAAATGGCATCTCAGCTTCCTTTAGCATAGCCCATGATTCAATCCACTTTGGACAGCCAATGGGACACACACACACACACACACACACACACACACACACACACACTGTAACTACTGTCAGCTGCTGGTGGATGCTGTCAGATTTCAGACGTTTGGCGAGTGCCTATGCCAATAGAGCCAGCAAGAGCTAAAGGTGCCCTTCCTTGGTCTGAGCCTTCAGGCTCTACCTTACAGTTACTTCCAACATGTCTTAGTGACCAGAGTCTTTCTGTAATTATTTTCTCTGAGTGTGCTGTGAGTGTGCCGTGATCCGATGCTAGTCAGCCAGGATATATGTGAGGAAGGGCAGAATAAATGCATTAGTTTATTCTTGCAGGAAGATTTTTAGAGGAATAGATTGATGAGTAAGTATGGAAGGGCTACCTAGTTTTAGCAGGGGTGTTCAGAGCCTGCACACACCTTCATTCCAATCTTCTCCTGCACTCTTTTCTAAAGATGTTTTACTTCTCAGATTTATTTTTTAGTCACGTATAGGTGTGTGTTGGGGGACGGGGGTCTGTGCATGGGATGATGTGGTGGAGGCCAGAGGGGTCAGATGCCCCTGGAGCTGGGGTTACAGGTGGCTGTGGGCCACCCAGTGGCAGTGCTAGGAACTGACCTCTAGTCCTGTGCCAGAGCAGCAAGCGCTCTGAGCTTCTGAGCCATCCTTCCAGCCCTTTCTTTCTCCTTCTCCAGTCAGTGAGTGCTTCAACTTGCCTGGGGTCATGTGACTATTACAGACATCACTTTCTTGTAAAGACATAAACTCTTCTATATTCTTTATGGTGCCTTAGCTGTTTTGTTAGAAAATAAAGGCACTTTTTTGGGGAGGGAGGAATGGGGGTCTTATTATGTAGCCCAGGCTAGCTTCAAAGTCATGTTATTTATTTATTTAATATTTTTATTTATGCATTTTGGGTGTCAGTTGTATGGGTGCCTATGGAGACCGGAAGAGCTCTTAAGATTCCCTGGAGCTGGAGCTGACAGGTGGTTTGTGAGTTGCCCAACAAGGGTCCTGGGAACCAAACTCTGGTCCATTGGAAAATCTTGGAGCTTCTTAACCCCTGAGCCACCTCTCCTGCCCCTCTCTGTAAACTCTTGTTCCTTCCTCAGCCTGGTGAGTGCTAGGATAATAGGCATGCACCACCATGCCTGACCACACTGTATTTTTAGTAGTACCTGTATTTCAGTCTCCTCCCTGGGCATAGTTTATGAGGATTTTGCCATGATATCCTTTTATTTAATCCCATAAGCTAGCAGGTGCTGTGCCTCGTGGCCTTGGATTTGCACGATCTTCATCCTTGGCAGCACTGTCTCAGTCACCCCAAGCCTTCCACGTGTCCATGGGTGATAATTAGTTCTTTCACATCTCCACGTTGAGGATTTAAAGAGTGTCTTCTGTGAGCACTAATATGATACCCACTGGCCTCTCCTGGGCAGAAACCAAGCACAGATTGCCCTTCATTACCTGAGAGTCTATTGCTTGTGATTCATCTACTGCCTGCTAATTTCTTAGTGCAAACAATAGAATCAACTCTGGACAAGTTAAGTCAGGTAGGAACTTAGTAAGAAAATAATGAAAGCTGTGTGGCTCACAGAACTGACAGGAAGATTAGAGAATTACTCTCGGGCAGGATCAATGGAACGCAAGGCCCAGCTAGGATTTCTGTATCTGTATATGAGCAACATGCTCCTGACAGTGACGTTTGGACAGACGGCAACAAGTGGCATGCCATCATGTAGCCACGCCCATGAATTTTAGGTCTGTATTTGCTGCCAGTAACCTCTGAGAGCTGGAGAGATGTCTCTGAAGTTAAGTGCTTTCTGCCACTACAGAGGACCCAAGTTCGATTCCCAGCACCCACATGGCAGCTCAAAACTGTCTATAACTTCAGTTCCAGAGATCTGATGCCCTCTTGCGACCCCAGTGGGCTCTTGCACATTTGTGGTGGACACGCTGAGAGACACACACATAAAATAAGCACACACACACAAGTTGTCATGTCTGCATCTTTGCCTAGTACTTAAGATTTAAGGTGACAAGTTTGTGCCATTTCTTCTCTTCTAGTTTTTGGAGACACAGGAAGAATGCATTCTCTTTAGTGTGTGAACACCTTTCAGCTGCTTGCATCTCATGTGTTTTGGGCCACCCCTCCTCCAAGGCTATCATCTGAAGCCCATTCAAATACTAGACAGCCAAAGTTGACTTCTGTCATCCACTACAATGCCTATCCCAGCAGTTTTTATATAAATCTCCTGGTGGACTTATTCAGCAAATGTTTTTGAGCCCTTTTGATATGCCAAAACCATTTTGCACTTAAAAAGGAACTGTGGGGGCAGGTGACATGGCACAGCTGGTGAAGACACTTGCCACCAAGCCTGACAACATGAGTTTCATCTACTCTGCCCACGTGAGTAAAGAAAATGAGGCTCCTGAAAGGTCCTTTTGTGCCTCCATGTGTGCCATGGTTCCCACACCCACGCCCACAACAGTAAATTTTAATTTATAAATGAATAAGTATAAATACAAACTCTAGTGGCATTTATGCTTGACATCAAGAGGAAGTGACAGATAAGGCAGTGTGTAGAATGTGTATACTGAAGTGCATAGCATGTACTGTGTGAATGCTATGAATTAAGACAGTGAAATGTGGGCAGAGCATTGGCACTGGACTCACCCTTTTCTCTTCCAGTTACATACATTTCCTCCTAAAATGCTGACAAAACACACTAGCCCTGGTGCAGTTAGCACTCGTGGAAGTGTGACTCCTTGGGAAACCCAGGGTTTGTACTGAGTCGGTGGGGCTTCAGTTTCCTGAAAGCCGCAGGTATGCCCATTTGCTTTAGAGAAGACATTTCTCTTTTGTGACTGGACCTGCTGCTGGTGATGGTGGTGCTCTTGAATGCTGTCCATTCGTTCCTGTACCTGACTTCAGCACTTCTCCCATTGTTCCTGAGCCCTTCCATTTCTCTGGTTTTGCTTGTGTTAACTAGACATGAATTCAGTCTTCTTTACTTAGGCATGTGAGGAAAGTGACCCAGGTTATCTCTGAGTGAAGGGCCACGATGGTGGACTGAGGGTCCCTGAGGGCAGCAGAGTTACCTGGTGATTCTGTTGTTTTCTCCACACTGTTTGGTTGTGATTGGTTATCTTACAAATGGAAGTCACTAAGGACGACCAGAGATCTGTGATCTGTTTTCCTACCCCAGAATAAACCATTTTGGGCACAGAAGGGAGCCATACCTCAGAGTTGTGAATGTGCTCATAAGTGTAAGAGTTACCCTGTCATTGTCATCTCCTTGCTGTGGCTGCTCATGGCAAATAACTGGCCAGCATGACTGGAGCTTCCTGACAGGCTGTGTGTTTATTTACTTTCTGAAACAACCAGAGAGGAAAAGCCTTGTTCCCTGACTCTTGGCCTGTGAGCGTCCCAGTGTTTGCTCTGCTGGTCATAGGTTTCCTCTGTGCCTTGTCTCCCAGCGGCTCGTGGAGCATGGTGTACTGTTTCCTAGTAAGTTGAGTGTGTGCTGCAGGTGGCTGGAAGGATGTCCTCTCCTGGCTGGTCGTGTTTCAGTTACTGGATTCTTCTGCTTCCCCCAGGAGAACTTCTAGGAACTGACTCTAGATCCTAGCCGGGCTTCAGGGGACGTTTTAACTTATTTGACTGAATACTTGCTATATAAACCAAGTGGCACTGAGCCAGAAACTGGGGTGCAAGGATAAACAGCAGCATGTGAGAGGCTGGCCCTTCACTGGCCTGACCTCTGACCTCCAGACTCTGAATTCCCAGACCTTTCTCCCTTGCACTCCTCTCTCTGCTCCCATCCATGTCATACTTGTAGCCATTCCTGTGGCCTAGATGCCACCTCTGTGTGGTAGCTGTAATGAATAATTGTAATATAAATAATAATGTAATAATAACTGTAACTGAGGGTCGGGTCAGGGATGAATTACCCTGACCTAGTGTTTCCCGTCCTCAGCTTGACCCCTCACCTGGATGTTGAAACTGTGTCTGAAATCACATGTCTGATGTCTTCTCTCCCCACACACGGTCTTCCTCCACATGTGCCCCTCTGCCCCTCCTCACTCCTTCCATTCCTGCTCTGAGCTCTTGGGAGAACGATGGAGTCACTCACGATTTCCTTCTCCTTATCTTCTATTGAGAGTCTCTGAGTTCTTTCCTTTTGAGGTTGGATTTTCACAGACGCTCCATAGATGGCTTCTAACTTCTGTCTGCTGGTTCTCGAGCCCAGACCTTCACACTGTGTCTTGCCTGTACAGCTAACATTACAGAAGCTGACACAAAGTCAGGTTTATCTATTTCAAACAACAGAAGCAGGAACCTGCTTGCTGGTGACCAGCTGGCTCACGGTCACCTCAGGCCTGGTGCTCTCTCACAGTTTGGACTGCACCAAGCAGGCTTTCTGTGTGGTGTTCTCTCTTGCTCTTGCCTTATTTGAGGTTCTTTGTCAGGACACCCTAGCTAAGATAGTGCACCTGTCTCCTGTCATTCCCTTAGCCCACGTTGATCTTACTTGTCTATTTGCAGACTTATTTGTATTATGCTGTCTGTCCGTTCATGTCAGTCTTCATGGCTCCCACACTCCGTACTGTCTGCTGGGCAGAGCAGCAGTGTTTCCTGCTTAGGGCCTTCCTTTCTCCCCAGGATCCAGCATTGCCTGGCAGTGCAGCTCTGCTCAGTACATGGCTATGCTCAGAGAGCATGGGGAAGATGAATAGGTCAGGGAAAGGACTGCCCTGTCCTAGAAAGCATTTGTGAGCCTGCTGAAGATGAGGGCATCCTTCTGAATGGAAGTAGTTCGGGTAAGAGAGGAGCTGCATGGCTGTGGCACTTGGCTGGTCTTTCTTACTGTGGTAGAGGAAGTTTGATGTGGGGGATGGTTGTTTCAAAGGTGGGCCTGAGAGAGACCTGGAGAGTACATTACTAATTGAGACTGTAGGAAACAAGGCTGTACTCTAGACACTGAAAGTCTTTTTAGAGGATGCCTGTATTAGGCTGAATTATAGAATTTAGTCCTAGGAAAACACATGGCGCGTTTCTGCTTCTTTTGAGTGTTTACAGTCATGATCCCTCCAGGGCAGCACAAGCGTCATTCAGGATGTGGGAGCTTCTACAGGAAAAGGCCAGCACATGTGTCGTTACTGCTCTGCCCTTAACCCAATGCCTGTCACATGGCTTCTGTTTCCCTGCATCTTGCCTTTGCTTCTTCTCTGCATCTCCTCTGAGAGATTGGATTTAAATTGCTTCTTTACACTGAACTAATGCGTAGTCCTGTTTAATTCTAAAGAGAGAAAAAAGCAAAAGGAGGCAAGCTCCTCTCGGATCTCAACTTGTCTCGTATCTTGGGGGGGTGCAGTGGCTTCTTGTTTTTGAGCACAGCATGGGGAAGTGAGTGAGCTAGCTGATTTGGGGGTGTCCCTTTTTCAGACCTTAAAATTTCAAACTTTATCAAAAGAGTTCTAAGAGCTAGGGTTCCAGAGGACAGAGCCGATGGACAGATGGACAGAGGAGTGTTGCTGTCAAGAGACCAGGGGCAAAGCCTGGATGGAGCAGCTTCCTTAAGCTTTTCTTTGCTATCACTCCCCTCAAAAACTGGTCCCTCATGTGTGTCCTGAAGGACGCTTGTGCTCTCCCGGGAAGAGGAAGGCTTCTTTATAATGTCAAGGATTAGGTGCCCAGTTCCTCCAGTGCTTGCTTGGTGTCACCAGTGGTATGCTTGGTGGAGTATGGAGAGTGGCTGTTCCTGATAGAGACTAATGGCTTTTCTTAGCCGACTTGATTGTATCTACCTGTGATTGTGAGACAGGGCAGCAGGCTGTATTTGGACACCACCCTGATGAAGGCCCGTTTTGTCTGCATGCTGGAGGAATCCTAGCGCACTGTGTCGTTACCTCATATTCCTTCCACACAGAGGACCTGCTGTTGTGAAGAACATTCTTCCCCTGGACACGGGTCTCCTGGGGTCCTTCGCCTTGCCAAGCTCCATCATCCTCTGTCAGGGTGGTGACACAGCACTGCTCACATTCAGCTGGGAGTCTGATGGGAGACAAAAGGGGCTTTCTCCTCCTAGCTCCTCGGAGACCCTCTGAAATGTTAGCTTTCCCTGTGGCCTGCAGGCTTTGTCATTCCAGTCACCCAGGACTTGCTTTTGACTTCTTGCCTCTTTCTCAGCCTCAGCCTCAGCCCAGCAGGAGGTAGCTGCCTTCCTAATCTCTAAGGCAGTTACTGATGAGTATTTCAAAGAGGCACAGTGAGCCCCCCCCCCAAGTGCTGCTGGTCTTGGAGATACTGTCTTTGTTCTCTGAACTTTAGCGTTGGCCAGAACAAGTAGCCAGCTTTACCTTTTGTTGTTGGTGGTTTATTTATTTAATTTTTAAAAATGAAAAACTACAAAAATACTAAGAATAATAAGACATTCATTTTTCCTCTCTTCAGAGATGATGAGTTGATTTTTCACATTATTTTACTCTAATTAAAAAGAAATATATTTCAGGAAAAATGGGGTGCTTTTAGCCTTACCTCTTATCCTCTTTCTTACTCTAGGAAGTAACCAGGAGCAAGAATCTTTTTAAAGACATCTTTATTTTGTAATTGTGTATATGTGAGGTGCCCACAGAGGCCAGAAATGTTGCTTAGATTTCCCTGGAGCTGGAGTTTCCGCAGGTTTGAGCCCAAGTCCTCTGCAAAACTAAGAGTGTTCATCACTGTCGAGCCATTTCTCCAGCTCCTCATGTCAGAAGCCTGCTGTGCATCTTTGGTATCTCTTTTTAAAACCACCAACAACATATAAAAGCAGGGTTGATACATCTGTGTCAGTGAGGTACTTCCCGTGGTCTTTTCAGTTTCTGTTTCGTTGGAAGCTTTAATGCCAACCTTGCCCAATCTTTATTCTCTGGCTTACTCATTAAAAGTCATTTTATACCTGGAGTGGTGCGCACACCTTCAGTCACAGCACTCTGGAGACAGGGCAGGCAGGGCCCTGAATTCAAGTCCAGCCTGGTCTACAAAGTGAGTTCCAGGACAACCAGGGCTGTTATACAGAGAACACATGTCTGGAAAAAAAATGTGTGTGTGTGTGTGTGTGTGTGTGTTGTGGTGTTTTCCCCACCATATCTCCCTCCCAACTTTCTTTTCTTGTTTTGATTCTTACTGTGAACTCCAGTTGATGCTGGTAGTGTGTGCATGGGTATAGGGCAACCCGCTGGAACGTGGAAACCTACTGGAGCAGTGGAGGGCTACATCCCTGAAGAACTGATGCTCCCTTCTCTGATCATAATGTGAGCCTGTCTCCCATCCTTGATGTCGTTTGACTGGCTTCAGTGTATCTGGTCTTGGGCGTGCGGCCACAGCTGCTGCTTACGCTGATCACGTTAAAGGGGAGGTTTTCTCCTGTCTGATGGTCACTTAAGATACTCTCCTGAGTTTTGTATGCACACTATGGCTTGTATGTGTACCGTGGTTTGCACATACACCATGGTTATTTGATGTTGCATGTGCACTGTAGTTTGTATGTGCACCATGGCTTTCACCGTGTGGACTTACTGTCTGTGTGATTTCACACACCACTTGAAGCCCCCCTTCCCTGCTGTCCTGCTGTGGATTCGGGGGTCTGTAATGCTGTCTCTTCCTGTGTCTTGCTTTGTATTCGTGGCTCTATTTTAGGGGCCTGATCTGGTCCATTGGTATATGCAGACATGTTTATTCATTCTTGTACCATTACATTACCACAGAGTTACACTGTCTTAGTTCCCAGCCAGGGTGAGCCTCTTCCCCACCATTGTTTCTAAATTATTTTAGTTATTGTAGGGCTGTTTCTATCCCACATGGGCTTTAGAACTGTGAGTTTCACAAACCCTGCTGTAACTAGATTGTGAACACAATGTGTTTGTTAAGAGAGATTTAGCATCTGGCCTCCCTGTCTGCCCTGTGTTAGCAGAAGAGCGCTCCATGCAGTGTGTATAGAGTATTGTGTCCTCACGGTGCACGCTTTCTTTCTCACAAATGTCTCGCACAGTTCTGTTAAGTTTCTTTCTAGGTAATTTATTAACTTTTATTGCTTTTTCAAATGAGATTCCTTTTTCTGTTTCTAGTTGGCTAATGTTGGTGACTAGGATGGCCATTGGGAGTGTTGCATGCTGGGTATGTCCTTCTTTACAGCATTTGCAGTAGTTCACATTTACGTTCTTGGGGATTTCTCTGTACACACTTATTTCCTCAAATAATATTTGTGCCTCTCATTTCCTTTCCTGGAATAGAACATCTAGTGGAATATTTAAAATAACAGACAGGCTGGGGGTGTAGCTCTAATGGTCGAATATTTGTGTAGCATGTGTTCTGAGGCTCTGAGTGGAGCCTGTAGAACCACCCAGACTGAAAGGCAGTAGAAGCCGGCTAATGAATGGCCTTCTTTCTCCTTAGAAGAGAATGGATGCAGCACTTCACTGGGAAACATTTTGATAATAACATTGGACTTTTACTGAGTTGCAGCAGTTTTCGTTCTGTGTTTCTAGGGTGTTGCTTTGCTCAGTGAGCAGCACCGGGTTTTATAAACTGTTTCTTTGCATTCGATGAGCAGTGTCTTCCATTAGTCTGGATTTTAACGTTATGTTTGCTCTGAAACATTTTTGTTTCCAGTGTTCAACCAGTTATAGAATAAGAAATATCCTTTTTAAGCAAGTAGGATTTAATCTCATGTTATTTGGAATGTTTCCATCTGTTTATAAATGCAAAATTGGCCTATAATAATTATCTGCCCTTCTGGGTTTGTAAGTGTTGTACTAGCTTTGTAAAATGAATTAGGTTGGTAATTTCATATTTTCTTTAAGTATTTCCTTTAGCTTTAAGAGTTTATACACATTGTGGTACCTCTTATGATCTGTGGGGTGTGTCTTGGTTTCTATGTTGCTTTAGTTTTATCTTGATGGACAATTCTTCCATGTGAAATCTCGTTGAAAATCTTCAACTTGAAGCAAAAAGAACATCTTTCTACTCATCTGTTTAGCAGCCATGAAGGACCTGGTTCCCCAGGCAACCACTGTAGTGGTTTCCTGACAAAATTCCATCGGCAGTTATGTGCTAAACTTTTGTGGAGAAATGGTCGCAGAACAGTTGACTCTGCTGTCTTCTCTTCTGCTCACTCCCTAGTTGGATCCTTGCCATGTGAGAAGCAGCTGCATTGGCGTGGATCACCTTTTCCAGTAATTTCACTTCTGCCTTTCCCTTTATCTTGATGAATCCTAGTTGGTTATCTTATATCAGGATCCATTTTAAATTTGAAGAAATGTGGGAAGGGTGTGCATGCGCACTCCAGTGCGAGCGAGCGGTGCTGTGTGATGTGTGCACACGCACAGGCCAGAGGACACCATGTGCCCTATGCTGTTACTGTCTGCCCTGTTTCTTTTGAGATAGACTCCCACTATCCTGGAGGTGGTCAGCTGGCCCCAACCAACAGTGTTTGCTCGCCTCCTCAACAGAGCTGAGGTTGGGCCAGCTCTTTACATGGTGGCTCCTGCTGTCTGACCTCAGGCTTCCATGCTTGCCTAGCAAGTATCTTAGCCACTGAAGTGTTTTCTGGCCCCACATTATTTTTGTAAATCAAGTTTATTGTCCTATAACTGACCTAGAGTACATTTTCACTCTTTTTTCTGTATATTTCTGAGTTTTGACAGTCCCATTATGTAATCCCTCTCCAACAGAACCAGAATCTAAAATTCTCATCGTCTAAAAACTATTTCCTTGTCAACCCTGGCCCTGACTTTTCCCCTCTGTCAGCAACGCTTGTTTTCTGTGCCTGTTGTTTTGGCTTCTCTAGAATAGCACACCAGTGGAATCTATATAGTCGGTAGCCCTCCTTTAATTGAAACATTTGTTAGGATTAATTGTAGGTTCACATGTAGTTGCAAAAACAATATGTGACAGATAATAGCTCTCCGTTCTCTGTAGTACAGTGTCCAGCAAAACTGTACGTAGCAAAGCAGCACAGCCAAGAGCATGACATTCACCAAGCTGGGGGAGGGGGGCGCATGTGCACACGTGTATTGCAGGCGGGAATCGTATGTAAAACTGCTGGGTGTGGTGTGTGCACTGGTAATCCTCAACCTGGGGAGGCTGGGCTGAGACTAGAGAGTTGCTGTCGTTTGCTGTCCAGCCAGCGTCGCCTAACTAGTGAGCTCCAGGTCAGTGAGAGACCCTGTCACTCAAGATTGTCCACTTGGCTCTGTGATTACGTATGTGCATACATGTGCACACACACACACACGTGGAGAAGCGGGTTGCTGAGGTGATGCTTGAGATAGCCTTGGGTAAGCACATGGTCAATCTTGTTTCGCATACACTAAAAAGAGATGTTTGTTCTTAGTTATTGAATGGCGTTTGTGATGCCAGCTAGGTTAAGGTGTTAGTACTACTTGAAACCATTAATGGCTTTTTCTTTGCCATTGCTGACAGGGCATTAGTTTTTTCCAGCCCACTGCTGCCTCCTGTGTGGACCACAGCACCACAGCACACTCAGCCTCAGTCCTTCTTAAATCCAAGTTTTGTCAGACTTATCAGTGAATGGCAAAAGGCCTTTTTTTTTTTTTTTTTTTTTTTTTTTGCTTTTGTTCTATCAGAACTGTTTCATTTGTCACACACATACACTCACACACACACACACACTCACACACACACAGACTCACACATACATTTCTAGCCTGTATTGTATGCCTTTGACTTTAACCTTGTCTAACTCAGTGCTTGAGTTTGGAGAGGCAGGCAGTACAAGGTGAACTTAGGAAGCCATGTTGATTAAGGTCCTGATTGTGATGGTAAATGTATGCAGAGGAAAAGAATTTTAACTGCTGTCTGGTAGTTGTGTGAATTCCATCATCAAATGAATCACATGTTAGCCATTAACTGGTCATTTTGGCCACCTTGAGTTAAAGAAATGGTGATTTGGAAAGGTGGTGTCACATGCCCTTAATCCCAGCACTAGGGAGGCAGAGGCAGGAGGGTTGTGAGTTCAAGGCCAATCTAGAGTACTTAAAAACCTTGTTCTTTTAATGAAGGTGAAAGTAAGTAGTTACTGGAATGTGTTGAGTCAGGACCCTTGAGGAGGTCAGGCGGAAAGGTCTGGTAAGCTCATCAGGAAAGGAAGCCTTAAGGTCCATGGAGGCAGTTGGACAGAGAATGCAAGTGCTCGGACCACGCAGGTGTATATGCAGAGTGAGAAATGAGGCATTCTCCTGCAGCCCCAGGACACACAGGCTGAAACCAGGGGCACTGCAGCTCAAGAGCTCATGGCCTACATAGTGAGACACTTAAAAAACGGAGAGAGAGAAGAGCCATTGAAGAAAACCTGAAAGGGGACATTTGAGTGTGGGAGTGAGAAGCAAGTCTCTAGGATAGTGCACATTGTCACACGGAGCCACTGAGGCTCCAGCTAAGAGAGATGATTGTCGAGGGTGAGCTCGAGGCTCGGTCTGCCTTAGTCCTGAAGCTTCAGGGTAATGAACAGGCTCTAAGTACATTTCTGTAAAGTGTGTGACAGATGATCTCTCAGGTTCCTTCTGCCTCCAACATGGGATGCGTACGTGCCTGAGTAAGTAGAGTGCCAGTGGCCTAGTGTCAGGAAAGCGGAAATCCATCACCAAATGTTCTGGAACCTTCTGTGCTAGGGATAGGGTGGGGGCTGAGTGTGAAGGGAGATAGAGGAGATTAGTCAGAGGATACTTGGGGTACAGTTCTGAACCTCTCATATTGTTTCAGGAGCAAAGTAAACTTCACAAATGCTTTTCTTCTCATCACTTTGGGAATATATTCAACCAAGTGGGCCTCAGGGAATTTTTTTACATGTCACATTTTAAAAATATTATTTTTATTTAATAGGCATCTGTCTTTTGCCTGAGTGGATGTAGGTGTGAGGGTGTCATAGCCTCTAGAATTGGAGTTATAAACAGTTGTGAGCTACCATGTTGATGCTGGGAATTGAATCCGGGACCTCTGGAAGAATAGTCAATGCTCTTGACCACTGAGCCATCTCTCCAGCCCACATGCTACCTTTTTAAGGAGAGATACTTACCAGGAACTTCTGAACACAAATGCACAGTACATGGACTTTTGCTCACTTAAGAACCAAGGCTTATAAATATTAAATACTCTTAATAGCAGATGAGGATTCTGGTCCGTAGGCTGTACACTGAGAAGTTGGTTTTGAAGAATACTTAGTTGTTAGAAAACGCTTGGGCTGTCTAAGACCCCAGCTTTGGGAAAACACTGAGCAGATGCTCTGTGCAGCTCACGAGCCCCAGCACAGGGAGTGTTCAGCTTGGACGGACTTTTGAGTAATAGATAAAATACCCAGACTGAAATACTAGAAAAATTTGTTTCTGAGACACACTGGGCTTTTGTAAAATGAAGACAGCCTGTCCTGGAGCTACCCTAAATTCATGGGACGTGATAAACTGCTAAGAAGGGATTTCATGCAGAGACTACCATCCATACAAACTCTTAGAAGAGCTGGTGGAGTAGACTCCTGCCTCCCTAGGTTTGCCTCAAGGATCATAGCATAGAAGTGCCCGGTCCCCCACCCCCAAGGCACTGTTACCTCTGCAGTAAACCTGGGGTGGGGGTGGGGTGCCAGACTCAAGCACTGTCCTTGGTGTTTGATCTCCAGATCTGCAGAATGCTGCCAGGCTCTTGACTCCAGGAATTAGTCTGGTGACTAAGAAGCTACTACTAGACCGTCCCCATGCTGTGTCTGCCACATTCACTCTGGCTGATTGATCCTGGCAGAAGTGAAATCTCATCTGTGAGGGAATCTGGGAAATGAAGTTCTCAGCTTTTTAAAGTCTGCAGCATAGCAAGGCCTGCCAGGAAGAGATTCGACATACATGGACAAAAGTCATCTAGTTTATGTATTGAAGGAAAATGTGTCAGTTAAGATCATTAATAAGAGTTACTTGAATTTATAAGGCACATGGGGCACTAGAGCTATAAATAGATTAATAAGACATTTAGGAGAAAAGGGAATCAAAAGAAGTAATTGATTGGATTGGATGAAGGCAGCAGAGGAAAGAGATACCAGATAGGACAGGAAGGAGCCAGATTGCTCAGGCTTTGGCTAGAAAAATTGGATAGTTTTCAGTACTGTTTATTAAGATATGAAAGATTGAAAGAAAAGATAATGGGGGGAGGTAAGCCATGGATTATTCTGTACATGTTGATTTTGAGGATGTATAGGACATTCCAGTGTCCCAGCATAGAGATCATTTCATTTATAAATACGCCTGCTTGTTTGCCGCAGTGAGGCTTAGATTATAGGTTATAGATTAATGCTTCTCGCTGACATCAGTTCATTTGTCTATAGTGTCAAGGGAGGCTAGAAATACAAAAGTTACCATTGTTAAATTTTAGTTTCCTGTTTAAGCGACAGGGGTTTACTATTAATTCCCTAATCCTGTTGTTGAGTTTTTTCCCTAGAAGGACTCCTGGGAACTTTATTCCCTGCATCCTTTCTTGTTTCAGGATGTCTTCATGCTAAAATTACTGCTGAGCAGAATTAGGCTAGGGACAGTTACCTTGGCTGTTCTTCCTCACCAGACTGTCTGGTTGGTAACAGCAGCACTCCTCTTCCCTCCCCTCTCTCGCTGCTCCCCTCCTCCTCTCCTCCCCTCTCTCCTCCCCCCCCTCCTCTCTCCCCTCCCTCTCTCTGCCCTTCCCTCCATCCTCCCTTCCCCCCTCTGCCCTTCCCTCCCTCCTGCCCTTCCCTCCTCGCCCCTGCAGAGGTTCACCATTCCCCAATTCACTGGTCTGCTTGGCTTCTTAGGATTTTGTAGTTCCAGTTACTTCTTCCTAGGCCACTGAGCTCCTGGTGCCTTTTCTTTTCAGGGTGTGTTTGCTTTGCGATTGCACTGTGCTCCACTGTTGAACTTGTTCTTGTTCCTCCCTCTCGTCTTCCTGTGGCAGATCCCTCCTTTCTGTGGCTTATATATGAAAGTGGGCACGGCTCAGGCTGTTGAAACATGGCATGTGTTAGCTCTCCCTGACCCCTTGGTCCTTGCTTCTTTTCTTCCTTCTAGGAAGAGTTGGGGGAATGGAGTGTTGGTCTTGTGTCTACTTTTCTGTAGTCTGGAGGGGAAACCTTTAAGTTGGGGTCAGCTCATTTGACCTTATGGGTTCCGCGGCTGGTTTTGAATTTCATTTGCAGGATCACAGTCGTCTCCAGGTGTGCGAAGTCAAGTGACAGAGGTGTTGGGAAAGGTTTCGCCATCTGTAATCTCAAGTCCTGGTGGGTTTGTTCACTTGGTTTCTGTGTCCTGCTGTGCTCTGATCACTTTGCCTTCACGGAAGCCCTGACACCTGATGGTGAACAGACAGACAGATGGGCTTCTGATGGCTAGAGCTTTTCTCTATTCTGATTCCACTGTGACCTGGCTGACTCCTGCATCCCTGACTCTACTGGCTTTTAGTGAAGAGGATTCTCTCTTTACCTGTTTCTCCACAGTGGTTGGTATGTCTGAAGATCTGATTCTTGATCTGCTGACCCACACACTACAGAGCTCTGGGCTCCATTTGAAAGGTTCAGCCATTAGGTTTTACCCTCCACTTGTGTTGTGTGTTGATGCTGTTGCCCTGTGGGCTTGTTTTTGTTTGTTTGTTTTAATCTGGGCTCCAGCTCTGGGAGACTTTCTACAGGCTGCCCAGTCACACCAGTGCCCTCTCTAAGTCCTTCCTGAAGACTTCACTCTTGAGTGTTCTAAGGTGTGTGTGTTTTACTGTTGTGAGCTCTGGAGCAGCAGGGTCATGATGCTGGTGTCTTACTTGTATATGAACTCAGAATGGACAGGGGTTACTCACCAGTTGTTTAATTTATGGCTGCCTTTCAGATGGGAAGGGTAGGGCCTAGCAACCTGCATTTGCTAACAGGAGGCAGATGCAAAGGGCTGAGCTGCAGAGTCATATTAATCACAGCATAGACTTGAAAGTCAGGCCCCATGCTATTTTTACTACAGCCCGTTTCTCCCCTCCATCTCTCAGCACGGTGGTGTCATTAGTGTTCTCTAGCCTTGTTACACACCGATTGTACTAAGTAGAAGCCAGGAGTAGGAGAGCTGAAGCACGATGCTACGTGACCGGAGCTCAGATCCTTAGTTAACCTCAGCGTGTCTTAGTAATGGGAAAACTAGTGATGGATTCTTCTCCTGTCTGGTATACAGGAGACTCCCAGCTCTTAACCTCAGTGTGTCTCAGTAATGAGAAAACTAATGGTGATTCTTCTTCTGCCTGGTGTATAGGAGAATTCTTCTCCTGTCTGTTACACAGGATGACTGCCCAACTTCCTCCATCAAATCAGACTTAATTCCTTCAAGTCTGGCAGTGGGTACAAGAATTTTCCATGTAGGAATGTACTATTAGGGACCCTGTTCTCACCGCTCTAAGTCACTGTCCTCATTCTGTGCTTTGCTTTTTTTAGTCCTGCCCTGATGACAGAATGTCTTCATTATGGTCTCCTTTTTCCAAGAATGAGTCCTTGATCCTTTCATAACTGTCTTGTATCTAGCTGAGGCCAGGCTGGAACATTCAAACAAGACTTCATTGAAAGAGCTGGATAGCGGCTGAAATTCATATTGTTGTTCTATATAATTGGAGCACCCAGAAATCCCTGCCCTCCCTTCCCCTATATCACTAAGAAACAGGTGCTTAGTTAGGCGGTAACACCCAAAAAGGTGCATGCATGTACCTTTAATCTCAGCACTTGGGAGCTGAGTTCAAGGCCAGCCTGGTCTACAGAGAGACTTCTAGGACATCAAGGGCTACAGAAAGATAATCCTTCTCAAAAGGGGGGGGGGGGAAAAAAAGAAAAGAAAGGACACTCTGGGGTATTTGACTTCTCCCTGTGGCCTTTGTAGTACCCAGTCTCTCTAGTTGGTTTCATTCCTACCCAGTTGCTTGAGACAGGTCTTGTATAGCCAAGGCTGACCTTGACCTTGCTGTGTAGTTGAGGTTGACCTTGAGTTTGTAATCTTCCTACCTCCACTTCCTGAGTGCTAGTTTACATGTGTGCACCGGACCTTGTGTGTTTGGTAACCACTGCAGGAGACACCCTGGCCCCTCTAAGCTGCTTTGTAAATAGCAGAGGCATAAGGGACCGTCTGCAGGATGATGCTTCTATCCATGAGCACTGGCTTTACTGTGACCTCAGCAGAGCAGCTCTGTCAGGACACCGAACCCATAGCATCCACTTGATAGCTATGTCTACATGTAGGAAGGAAGGACACACTGGGACAGGATGAGAAGATACTGAGGGTAGTGGTGTCATTTGCCTGTGTGTGTTCTGAGCAGTTTAAGCTGACATTCTTTTTCTCCTCCTAGGTATCATGAGCTCATTACAAAATACGGGAAATTGGAGCCTTTGGCAGAAGTGGACCTAAGACCCCAGAGCAGTGCAAAAGTAGAAGTCCACTTCAATGACCAGGTGGAGGAGATGAGCATCCGTCTGGACCAGACCGTGGCCGAACTGAAGAAGCAGCTAAAGACTCTCGTGCAGCTGCCCACGAGCAGTATGCTACTCTACTACTTTGACCACGAGGCCCCGTTTGGCCCCGAAGAGATGAAGTACAGCTCTCGGGCGCTGCATCTTTTGGCATTAGGGATGGAGATAAAATTTTTGTGGAATCCAAAACAAAATAACCTCTACCAGCCTTGTAAAAACTCACATACGGACTTCCTGCAGGGTGTTTGTTTCCCAGCGCGCTTTTCTTTAGGAGGAAGGACATTTCTGTTTTGTTTGGGGTTTTGTTTAGCTTTGGAGGGCTTTTGTATATTTTCTTCCCCTAGAGTAGATAGGTTTTTGGTATTTTCTACCACAGATTTTTTTCAGCTCAGTTAGCAGACATGGCTGCATCTCCAGTCTTTATGTGAGCTAGCACTCACTCGCTCTAGTGTTTTCTCTCTCTCTCTTCTTCTTCTTCTTCTTCTTCTTCTTCTTCTTCTTCTTCTTCTTCTTCTTCTTCTTCTTCTTCTTCTTCTTCTTCTTCTTCTTCTTCTTCTTCTCTCTCTCTCTCTCTCTCTCTCTCTCTCTCTCTCTCTCTCTCTTTCTCTCTCTTTCTCCTCTCTTTCTCCCCTACCCCCAAAGATGACAGAGAAATCACCGACTTCTTACTGTGTCGCTGGGGTTTTGTCAGCCACTGGGCTCTTTCCTGCTAAGCCCAAAGACAGCGTGGTCCCTCAGAGGGGTGCACAGTGTTCACATCCAGAGATGGGGTCGTCCCTGGGAGGGCCTTCTCTGGTTCTTCCTTCCCCACCCTCCTCCTCCTCCTCTACATTCTGGGGTCCGGTTTTCATTCTGACTTGTACCTGCTTACCTGGTAGTTTTACTCTGTTCATAATTTAACTTGGTTTTGTTGTTGTTTTGTTTGTCGTTCCCCACCCCCCCCCCTTCCCAGTTTTAAATGGTTCTGAGTATTTTAAGTGTTTTTAGCCTGGTTCTGATCTCAGGAACTCAGTTAGGTTTTAAAGAGAAGTGAATGGAGTGTTAAACTTAGGAGACTTGCTGTTCTCCTGGAAGCCTGAGAATGGCACTTGAGCCTCTCCGCCGCCTCGCCCTGGAAGTCCCTCCAGTGTTAAATCACTGTCACTCTGGTTACCCTGCACCCGGCCTGTTCTGGGGGTCTTTTCTTAATGTTCAGTGAATGTACTTCCTGACAGCTTTATCACATAAGCTATTGGACATAAAGAGTTCTGGGTACGAACTCCTTAGCAGAGCACCGGCTGATAAGCTGGCCAGGCGAGTGGAAGACGTGGTGGGATTCGGGGAGAAAGAGCCTCAGCCTTTCCACCTGTGTGTCATCCTTCTGAGGGAAGCCCTGTCCTTGCGCTCTCTAAAGCGAGAGATTTTAATCACAGGGAGCTATGGTCCCACCTTTTTTGTGGGATTTTGTGATGATGTAATTGAACAGCTGTTTTTGGTTTGTATTTTACGTCCCTGTGGAATGATTTTTGCCTAATCTATGAATGAACATTCAGTGTCTCCCCCACCTCAGGTGTTTTTGCAGGAGTGTATGTAAAGCACCTGACCTTTGACCCTGGCCCCTCACCTACTCTGCTACTCTGAAATCATTTTCTTTGGCCTTCCATTCTTTGTTAACCTGGTTGTTTTCATTGCGGTTTGGTTTTTTTTGGCTTTTTTACATTTGTTTCGTGATTCCACCCCTCCTACAAACCTAATTTCGGTAGACTCTTTAGGTGACCCGTGTGACCTCTTCACGGATGGGGAGTTGTATTCTTTAAGTCCCTCCTCCGCCATGTGGCAGGGGTTCTCTTGCCACCGCACTTCAGGTTCGGCCTCTCTAAAGCTGCTGACCTGGGCCTCCTGAGGCAGGCCCGAATTCACTGCAGCATTAAGAGTGAAAGCCAAAGGGTTTAGAAGGATGAATGAAGCCGGTTCTCCTGCTGCAGACTTTGTCTCAGAATCCTATAATGAGCAGTGGGGACCAGGCCAGTATAGACCAGGACAGTTATTTTGCAATCGCATTTTCTTGACAGATTTTGGGAAATAGAGAGAAAAAAAAAAAAAAGTGTGGCAACCGTGTCCCACAGGGGAAGACTGTGGATGCGTGGTGCACGTGCGCGTGAGTGCAGAGGAGTGTGCAAGAGAAACTGTAATGGAGACTTGCTCTGTCAGCCTGGGAAACAGTTGCACTCTTATTTTTGAACTTTGGAGCCACTATCGTCCCATGGCAGAAAGCAGAGTAAGCACTCACACTTTGGTCACAATGAGCTATTTTATATATGACAAAGTTTTATGAGAGGCTTTTTTACTCTTTGAAGCTCGTATCTTCTGTTATTTCTCACAGTGTTTATCGGCTGCAGGCCTAATGCTTTCTTACAGTCGCATGTAAAAGGAACGAATCTCTCATCCAATCCAACCGCGTAGTATTTTTAGGGCATTGTAATTGGTGTTTGAATCATTGCCGAATCATTTCCAATTAAGAAAATCTTAAGTAAATCCTTGGCCTTTGAGAATTAACAGAAACAAATGAGGAAGCTCTTTGAGCATGCGTGTTTCCAGATTCATTTGGGCGGCTGAGTAAAGAAGCTGGTTTCGAAATAAAATCGGTGCTGTGTAGACATTTATAACCAAAATTATTTTTATAACAGACCCAGAAGGAGGAGAGAAGAGACTGCGGACCTTTGAGCCTGCGTGTTATCCATCATGCCTGTCTGTATTTAGTATTGACTTCATCAGATTGAGTGGGAGCGGAGTGTTGACAGTTAGGAGGGAAACATGCTGTCCTCACTGGTATTCCAGAGGTGTGCCTTCGGGCAGCCAGGTAGAACATGCCTTTCTAAACAGAATCCAAACCCAAGGGTCCTCCCTGTGGGCAGAGCTCTGAAGCTGCGTTCCAAATGGATCTGTTCGTTTGAATTGTTGAGATATCCTGGATTGCTTTAAGGGGTGGGGTGTCCACAGTTACCTGTTTCTGCAGCCCGTTGCCATCAATGCATAAGATAGCAGCAGAGACAAATGCCCTGTGTTCTTAGAGGCCCTCTGGTGAAGATGAAGCCACATAGCAGAGGGCTGGAGTGCTACCCCCAGAAAAAGAAGGAGCTACGTGAGGGAAGGAAGAGACAAATGCAATTCCAACGGGGATTTTTAGCCATGTCACCCCAGCAGCCATGCTGGGAGCAGAGGACACTTGGTTGTGCAGTATTGATCACTATGGGAGCCTGGCCACCAATAGCTTTTCCTAACACACATGGGTGTGGCTCTCCGCACTGCAGCTTAGGCCCCCCCCCCCCCCCCCGGCCAAGTACAACATGACTCCAGAATGCTCTGTAGTTCTGTGTACTGTCATTTCTGTTTATGAATTTCACTTTTCCCTTCATTTCATGTAAGACTGAAATGCAAACAAACTGCTTTCAAGAATGCCCAGAAGCTCTGTGTCCCCAAAATGTTGTTGTGACTCTACCGTTTTTTCATAGGTGCTTCCTTAAAATGTCTGTTTATTCTAGTGACCGAGAGAGGACTGGACTCTCAGGCCCTTTACAGTTGTCTCCTGCAGTTAATGGAAATATAAATATAAATATATATATTTTATTTTAGAATATAATTTAAACATGAAGGTCTATTCTTTGCACTTTTATTAATATATATTAGAGAGATAATCTTTAAAAAAAATTAAAAATCCAAGTCCATTTACTCCTTGTGTTCTGAGTGTTTCTTCTAAAGCATCGGGACAAAGATATGTGGTGGTTTTTATACCGCTAAAGATAAACATTGATTCTGGGGGCACCTTCTTGATGAGATTGGCCTAAGCTAGTAACAGTCTGGCCATCTTGCCAAAGACAATGGGAATTTCTATGAGGTTGAAAAATCTCAATTAAAATTTTTCTTTAAAAAACAAAAGGTTTTACTTACTTGTTAGCAAAAGTTGAGGTTTCTACACTGCTTGCTTACCCATCTTTCTGTTTAGCACCCTCTTTATTGAACAACATTGAAGTATTCAATTAAAATGTGCCAGTTTCAAATTCAAGGGTCATTTTTCTTCAACAGATAACTTTTACTAGTTAGGCGTTTAGGACATTTTACGCCTTGTTTATCAACCATTTCTTGGTAAACTGCTAGGAATTAACATTCTTTTGAGAAATAAGGACCAAGGAGTGCGCTTCTGCACTTCGAAGCTAGTGTCCATGAAGTTCTCAGGGTACTTCAGAAGCATGTAGTTGTGCTGACTGAAGTTTAAGGTGATTTCTGCTTCCTGTTCAGAGTTCAGAGAACACATAGCATGCCCTCAGCTTTCGGGCTAAATTCTACTTACCATTTAGTTTCTCCAAGTTCTGAGAAGATGGATATACATCTAGGCATCCAGCCTTCTGCCTGCCACTGTTCCCTCCTCCAGCCGCTAGGTCACAGGGCCACCCCTGAGGTCACGTGTCCCCTTCCAGCCCCTCTGGAGACGGAACTCCCATTGCTTTTCTGGTTGACTTTTGAGGTGGGCACTGTTGTGCCTGGGTTTCCTCTAATGAGGGAAATGGATGCACAGATAGGTTGTTTACGTCCAAAGTGACAGAGTTGGTAAATGACACTTGGCTCTAGCCAATCGACAGCTGTGTGTAGTGCTGAGGCTGAAACCCTGCCTTCCAATCCTCGGTGCTGTAGAGCACTCCCCCCATGAGACCGGTTCAGTGTGAACTCGCTCTAAAGCAGAATCACCAGTCCACTGAGATCCCTGCTGCTCTGAAATGCCATGTTGGGTACTTGCCGCTGATGCTCTTGGTAAGAGTACGTATGTGGTAAGGAGACTGGTAACTTGGCTTTTAACCTCGGGTTATTCTTAATTTCAGTATGGAGCCAAAGGTGGGAGGGGCCACAGTTCCAAGTGAGATTAAGGTCAGGGACATGCCAGAGTTCCAGGTGAACCACAGTTGGTGTTTGTCAAGGAAAGGGGGAAAATACTCTTCTAAGAAGCCCAGTGGAGTGCTTGTCGGAGGATGAGGTTGTCGATGCTGCTCTTCCTCCCTGGCTTTCACGAAGGGGAATATTTATATGTAAGCAGTATAAATATTGCCTACAAAATAGAGGAGACGGTTATCTACTCTGCCTGCAGGATTTAGGTCTGCCAAACCCATTCCAATGCAATTGGAATGTGTAGAGCCCTTCACAGCCTCCTCCACGAGTGCTTTTTGATTACAGGAGGTAACACAATCACAGCGTTAAGTGAGAAAAGCCAAGGGAGAGACAGACAGGAAGGAGCTAAAGAGAAAAAGGCCCCACTGGAGGGTAGGTGTCTGCTTTACTCAAGAAATATGGCAGGGGTGATGCGAACTGAGCTATCTGCTGGGTAAAAATTCAGCTTGTTTCATATTTTACATTACAAAGAGATGACATTAAGATTTCCAGACATAATTTCCAAACTGGAATCTTCCACAAGGTTCAAAAATCCAGCAGCCTAAGACAGACACTGAAAGGCCCCGTCGTAATAGCTGTACTTTGTCCGTTGTTAGTTTCTTGTGTCCTCCCAGAGTTCACACAAATAACAGTAAATCCAAATACGCCTTCTAACCGCTTTCATCTTACATAGCAAAGGGTACAGATTATGTATAGTCACAAGCCTTGCCCTTTTTGTTCATGAAGTGTATCTTGGAGCTGTCTCTGTAATAGGACATGGAGCACCATCTTAGCCTGTTTATACGATGTAATTATTCATTGTATGCACTGGTCTGTCTGACGGGTACCTGGTTCCCTGACACTTGTTTCTCTCTCTCTCTCTCTCTCTCTCTCTCTCTCTCTCTCTCTCCTCTCTCTCTCTCTCTCTGCTGCTTTCCATGTGCCTCTGTAACATTTGAAATCATCTATAAACCGTCTTCATACATATGAGGCTGCTTGGATCAGAAAGCCAGAGCGGTTTGGAATTTTTGACGCATATCATCAAATTATTCTCCAGTAGGATAATACAAAATTAACATATAAAGGGGCAGGCAAAGTGGCTCACACCTTTAATCCCAACATTTGGGAGGCAGAGGCAGGTGTACCTCTGTGAATTCGAGCTCAGCCTGGTCTACATAGAGAGACCAACCAGGACTACACAGTGAGAACTTGTTTTAATAAAACAAACCCCAAAATAAACCATAAAGCTGCCTACTATGATTATGTGGTACATCCCTGCAGAGTATCCACCTTTATTGTGCTTGGACTTGATACTGTAGGCTCTTAATAATAAGTTTACCTTCCCAGGCACACTTTGTAGACCCAGGCTTTGGATTCAACTCCTGGCTGACGTCATGAGTGGTATTGGACAGGCTTGTGTCACTGTGACAAGATACTGGGCATACCTGAAGAAGGAATTATCTTAGCAGACTCTTCAGAGACTTGAGTTCAATGGTCTCTGTTGGTTCTGGGCTTGGGAGACAGAGCACAGCACTGGGTGAAACAGATGGAGAAGGAGATGCAGGAAAGAGTTGCTGGGTTAAGATAGACCCATAGGAGGCACATCACCGGTGCCACACTTCCTTAACCAGGCCCCACTGACCACAGTTTCCGCAGACTCTTCAACTGTCTGTCAGATTCTGAGTCTGTCAGTCAGTGGACAAGATGATTGCATCAGAATACTTCAGATCTCGGTGTTTCCAGAAATACGCCACCAGACACACCCAAAGTTGTGCTTTACTACGGTTGATGTTTGTCCACACATCAAGTTGACGTGTCAGTTATCACCATGAATCGCATACATCCCCAATACTAAGAACCATCATTACCCTGGAGCCTGGCTTTGGAGGTTTCTTCTCTGCCACAGAACGCACAAGTGGTACATATAACGACCTGTGAGCACTTTGTTTCTGCTGAGTGCCCCGAGAAGGCAGATCACTGGCCCTAAAACCTTGTGCTTATTGTCTGTAATAAGTTTTGGTCAGAGCTGATTCTTGCTTGCCATGGAAGTGTCTTGTTGAAGATCTGCATGCAGTTCCTTGGGGAACCGAGAACACGGTGAGCCTGTGCCCCTCCAATCTCAGTGTGCTAGCAAGGTTATTTGAAGAAAGCCAGTTCTGAGGTTTCAGCTACGTGAGTGTACCTAGAACTTTATTGAACTGCTTGGCTGCTTCTAGGCAGGTAGCTTCCTGGTAAAGGCATGTATGAGGCCCAGATCTGTCCAACACCACAGAATAATAATGAATTTTTCCATTAGAGACACTCAAGTTGGCTTTAGAAAATAACTAAACTTTTCAGATATGAACATCTTTTGTTATTGAGTCTTTAGGGAGTATTCTGATTCATAAATAAACATTAATAAGCATCACTGTGATTTTTCAAAGATCCAACATCATATTTTTCATATGAATATTGGCCCAGACCCAGAATATAGAACACAAACGTGGCTGGAACAGAAAGAAATAAAACCTAGGGAAATAATTTTTGAAAGGTAGGATCCTAAAGCATTTGTTTTATTATCTAAACTCAATATTTGCAGGGTGCAATTAAATATCATCATCATGGTCTGCTGAAAAAATATGGAAAATTTGGAAATAGCTACTCTGGGTTTTAAAAATCTGGTTTTAGGATTGAAAACCTGAGCCTGCAAGGTGGCTCAGCAATGCTTTCTGAGGAGACATGGCAACCTGAACCTGGAGCCTGTATAAGTAAACATGGAAGGAGAGATCTGACTCCTGAAAGTTCTCCTCTGACCTCCATCCACACATTATCACACACATGCACGTATGCACGTGCACACACACACACACACCAATAACGAAACTTAATAGGCTGTGGTGGCCACAGCTTTAATCCTAACGCCTAGGAGGCAGAACAGGTGGGTCTCTGTGAGTTTGAGTCCATCCTGATCTACATTGTAGGTGCCAAGCTAGCCAGGTTACATAGACCTTGGCTCTAAACAAACAGAAAAGATGTTAAACGAATTGTTTATATGAGTATCCCATCTTCTGAAGTCAACCCAAGGGGACCAGGAGTGAAGATCTGAAGGCAATAGGAGAGGTATACTTCTAGATGTGAGAATCTTGGAGGGTTTTGTTTTGTTTTTGTTTTGGTGTTATTGTCTATTGTGTAGAAATCCCCAAGAACCCTACTGTATTTTCCTTTATCATGGCATCCACTTTGAGGATCTGGTATGACTCGTTTCTAGGGAAAAGTGTCTATGTTGTCTTCAATAATAGTCATCTGTCTCAGGTAGAGCTAGGGGCTTGGGGATTGACCTCACTAGTCACTAGGTCAATGGTAGAAATAAGTGCATTCTGAAAATACAAAGTTAGTATCGAGTTTGTGCGTGTTGCTTTCGCTAAGCTAAGCTCAGGGAAGAGACCACACTACCAGCCCCACCCAGCTTCCCTTGAATCCATCGATAAAACACACACACGCACACACAAACATGCAGTTGTTCATATTCAACTTGCCTTCTTGGCACAATTGCTGGGCATTATTAAACTCCCATGGCTAGTGTGCCCTTATCAGTATTCCTATCTCCAAACCTCCCACCTGCCCTAAACTTTAGCATCTCAGTTCCATCTAGTCCCTGCTAAAAGTCCCTGTAGGAGCCGCCTGTGTGGCCACTCCGTTTTGAGACCTCACGTGGTTCTTCAACCCTTCTCCATCAGAAGCATGGTGAAACTCTCCTCCCTTGAGTCTGTCTCTTTGCCTCCAGGGACCTGGAAGTCCCGCCTATTCCTTCTGCAATTGGCCCATGGCTTCTTTACTGGTAGATCAAAAACCAATTGGGGAACAGGACAGCATCAGAACCATCCCTACAGAGTTCAAGGCACCAAGGTCCTAGCTTCAACTTCTAGGGAAGCAAAAGTTGATATATGGTGGTGGAGGGATACAGTGGCAGAGGGCAGGTCGTGGGGGATAACACCTGGAAAAGAACAGAGAACCATCAGGATGGGACAGAAAAAGCCCTCGGACTCACTGCAGATCCATCAAAGGTGGCCCCACCCAAGGAATGTTCTAGAACAAGAAAGTCTTGCCAGCTGAGTCTTGCCTTGAACAGAAATGGCTCTCGCCTTCTCCCAGTGATTTCTCTCAGCCATTGGAGCACAAGAACAAGAACATGACGCCATTTTGAACGTGGTGAGGACACTGAAGGGGTGGCTGTTGGGGTGTCTGCTCCCACACTCCTCGCAGTCTCCTGGAAATCACTGAAGCATCTGACAGGTGTATCTTCACTTGTGCTCCACCATCCACCTGAAGCAAGAACAGCTCTCATTCCCCTGCATAGCCGAGAGACTCCTCCAGTCTCTGAGTATCCTCTGTTTCTGAGGGGGGCCTGGGAAGAGGGAGATCAGGTGCCTGGGGAGAGCGATGTACAGCTGCCCTCCATGGTAGTTGATTGGGGGCCATAACTGATGTCTGTGGACTCCTTCCATCTGAGGGCGCCTCAGCTCTTGTTGTGTGCTGGTCTTACCTGGTAGCTTCATCTGAACCTTAATTTGAGAACATCCTGAGATCCTGAGAACCATGTGCTGCTCCGTCTGGGGTTGTCACACATCAGTCGCAATTAAACAAAATAATGCCAAGAGGCGCCAAAACGCGTCACCCAAGCTCTACTTATTCTTTCTCCTTAATCCCATTTTGTAACTGCAGCCCTATGTCCCTCCTGTTCATCCTGTCTGCTGGTCTTGACACAAGGAGCCCAGGGTACCCTGGATTGTGGTCCCATGTGATTGTGCCATGATCTTCGCTAAGGAAGCACCCTCTATCCTGTTGCGTCTGCTTCTTAAGCAATTTTCTTCACTGCATACCTGGTTTGGCATCATTTCATTCATGCTATTTATGGGCATATCCAGGGGCCCACGTTCACAACCCCTTTACTGGGAAATGACTTTCCTGGGGAGGTGTTCAGGACCTTGCATCCTGCAAGCCTTCCTTCCATCTGTAATGTTGGCTTGCCCCAGCCCACGGGGATTCGATAAGACCTTAGGGAAGGGAATGAAAGAAGGAAGGGACAAGAGACACAAGAAAGGAGAGCAAGTCTGGGGTTCTGATCAAGCTCTGAAACTTTAATTTTGGGTGCAGGTTATAAAGACACAGCAAAACAGGAAGTTTGAGCGAGGGTCATTGCTTAGGGCTATCCCACTATTGAATGCTTATTGGCCCAGATCATCCCACTGTCATGTGCTTATTGTCCTAGACCATCCGACTGTCATAACCAGCTCCCAGGAAATGCCAGACAGACTTCTTTAAGTTCCTAGGACCTGAGACTAGGTTTCCCAGAACAGCAGGTAATTTCCTGGGTTTGGCTCCCAGCACTGGCTTAAGCTTCTGGGCAAGAAAAGCCTGCTTACATGCATTGGGCAGACTCTTTATCTGTGGCAAGTAAGTACCTGAGGGAAGGAAGCAGTTTCACATGTTCCAATGTTAGATTGCCTGGACCAAGGGATTAGACCCATAGCTTTGGGCCATAGGGTAAGGCAGGATGTCATGGTGCGGGAGCACTCTGTGGAGGCTGCTTGCTTCGTGAAAGCGACAAGCCAAGAGTTAAAGTAACAAAGGACCAGATGTGCCCTCAAGTGACTTACATCCTCCCACCTGACTCTCCTCCATAGCTCTGTCACTTCCCAATACCTTAAAAACGTATAAACCCGTGGAGCATTAGTCAATGTCAGAGCCTTCAGAATCCAGCTGCCTCCCAAAGAATTACCTCTGAACACCGCTTGCATCTGGACCAAGCCTCGACTACATGAGCCCGTTGGAGGACACTTCGTATCTAAAGTATAAATATTTAAACTAGGGCTTTATCTCTGCTCACTCTTCCACGATAAGAGTGATTCAGTTTCAATCATTTTGCTGCAGAGAGGTCAGTAACCGTCCCTGAGAGACAGTGGCACGTCAAGGGGCTCAGCGGTGCTCCGTCCTCCACAGATGGAACGTTTGAAGATCAGAAGAGTCTTGCTAAATGGAGTTCATACGCTTGTTCCCCTCCCCCTGATCCCCATGGCTGTGGCCACCTTACAAATGTACCCATTGTATCAATACCGACAACCCCTGCTTCTTGTCCGCCGGCTGAGTGGTTCTGCCCACTGAGTACCTCTTCTGTAGCAGATGCTCTTCTGGGTGTTTACATATACCATAAATATCTTCACACTGTGTGTTCATCCCCTTCTGTCTGCTCACGCATCCTTGTCCCTGGTTTTCCAACTTTTCGAGCCACCGTCTAGCTGCCAATGTGGCTCAGCACCGCCTCTGAGTTTATACATACTGTCTGCCCAAAACACTTCTCCTTCAGTACAAAGTATGTGACACAATGTATTATCCGAAGCTCCACACACTGGGAAGATGACTCCACCTCACTGCTAACATTATCAACATTCTCATGAAAGTTTCCAAAACTACCACACAAGACATACATGTGAGGCTATCGAATAGCTAGCTACCATCTATCTGCTTCACACACACACACACACACCACACACACACACACACACACCACCTACACCAACTTTACCTCAGACTGTTATATACATATACATATATACATCATATACATGTACATATATGTCTTCATCTACACGGCCAGATCTGGATCTGAGATCTGGGTCATGGGTATTGGTGCCACTGTGGCTGGTGACAGAGCCTGAACAACCTACTTAGGCAGGTTGTTCATGACTATTCTCAGCGTATCATTTATACCCTATGATAGATTGCTGGGGTCTACCTACCTGTGGACCTTGGATCTAATGGGCTCAGATTATGAAAGAAAGGAACACATGGCCATTTGTCTCTTGGACAAATGTCCCATCAGAGACCCCAGTCACATGCCAGGAACTGATTTTGAAGGGGCAGATCTCTTTGCTGCCAGAGGCATGACCTTGCTACAGAACACCAGGGACCTGCCGTGTAGTTGGACCACTGGATTTTGCTATGAACTACCCATTTCATCTCTTTCCACTACTAACATCGTCAACGTCAAAGGGTCAGATGGACCTATGGCCCAAGTGGCAAAGCTGTTGGCACTGTAGCCTGTGGCTGCCACAGAATTCATTCCCACTCTCAGCCCAGTTCCATGCTGGCTGAGTTCCATGGTTAGGGCAATTTTCCTGGGTCTAGAATGTGTAGCTTTCAGAATCCAAAGACACAAACAAAGAAGAGTCTTTTACAGCTATAAAATAAATATATTGCCTTTCACTTTGGAGGAGATGTTCCTGGCCATCATATTTTTAAAGTTTTATTAAAACAGTCTCCTTGGGTCTAAAGGATTTACCTTCCACTTTCTAGAACAGATGGTACCAAGACATCCAACCTGCTTCTGTCCATGGCTCCTAGTGCTCAGGATGCTGAAGTTTGTTACTATGTACTGAATCAGTGTGATATACTGGGAGACCCAGATGGTGCAGAACACTTGACATTAGATTATAAAAGAAGGTGAGTGTCTTATTCCGTTGTCTGTTGTTATAACAGAATGCCAGAGACCAGCTCAGTTGTAAAGAAAAGAGTTTCCTGGCCTCGTGATTCTGCAAGTCCAAGAGCACGATGCCGGCACTGCTCAGCTTTTACAGGCTTATGCTATTGGAAGCATGACAAAAAGAGGAAAGGTCTTCATGGAGGAGAGATTGGACAAAAAAAAAGCTGAAACTTTACAACAACACAGTCTCACCATGACCTTGTCCTACCAACCAGGCTTATGACTCGCTCCCACAGGACAGTAAGTTGATCTGCCTCAAACACTTCTCCACCCAAACACTTCTGAAGCCCAACCTTCCACACCTCTGTGTTGAGAAACAAGGCTTCAACATATGCTTTGGTGTCACCAAATCATACTCAAACTAGGGTGGTAGGAGATGTCCCACGACCCCGGGTTAAAGCCGTGAGTGTTCTGTTGTGGTTTGTTGCATATGGTGGAAGCCATTGCTGACCTTTGTTCCCACGTTAGTTGACTCTGAAAAAGCATATTGGCAAGACAGCTACGACTATGAGGAGCTCGCAGTAGTTCACAGTCAGTGTCGAGCATTCATCCTGATTGGAGATATGGTAGAACTCACCACTTCTTGAATGATAAGTGACAGTAATCTTGACCAACTGATACCCCCTTCTGCCCACAATGCTTCCTCTTGTGAATTCACGACCTAGGCTGGAATGTTTCACACAGGCTTTCCACCTTCGTGACTAGAAAAAATGTCGTCTAGGTGGATCTGCAGATGCCTGTAAGCCAAGCTTTGCCAGGACATTATTTTTCTCCCTGATCTCTTCATACTACATTCTTCAGCTATTAAAGTTGACTTGAACCCCTTGCCCCAAAGTCCTTAGCATATCTGCGGAGCCCCTTTCCCTCTTTATGAGGCTTAGCTGAGGGACTTGTTCAAGTATATATTTGTCACGTGGTTGCATAGCCCTTCCTTTTGGGGATCTCCTACTTTTTGAGGCTTCTGATTCTAGATCTGAAAATTGGCTTGGGTCTAGAAGTGGAGCAGAGATGGAGACTAGTTCCTTTTGAGGAGACTGGGCATTGAACCTTGAGTCTCAAGCATACTGGGCAAGCACCCTACCCCTGAGCCCGCTTCCTCGCCCTGCTTTCTCTTTTGATTTGAGAAGGTATCTTACGAGGTTGCCTGGGCTGGCTTTGAGCTCACTTAGAAGCTCAGAAGGGCCTTGAACTTGAGACTCTCCTATTTTAGTCCCTCCAGTAAGTGGGATGCAGGCCAGAGCCACCAAGTTCAGCTAGACATCACAACTGATGAGGGAAACTGCTCTCTCTCTCAGCCTTGGTTTCATTCTTTTGCTTTGCAGAATGCACAGAGTACACACACATCCTTGGTGGCTGTCTAACCTCCCTCCGGCCGCTGTGCTTTGTTAACCGTCCCCAGTTTTCTTTATGAATCAAATCCCCTTGACTCACACTCTGATCTCTTCTCTGTCATCATGAAAATTCTAACCTCCGCTTCTTTCCAAGCTCCAGGGTAGGAGGGTACCATCACCCGGCCTCTGCTGTTTCAGAGACTCATCTCCACATTACCAAAGAGCTTGATTCTGTGATCGGTGCCTGGTTCGATCTGGCCAGCCGAGGGTAAGCAACACTTAGCTTCCCAGCACTGTGTAGCTTCCTGCGTGAGAGGTAGATCTCAGAGCATGCTCATTTCACTGAGTCTTTTGGTGCCTTGTCTTGCCATCTGCCACCGTAATGTTGGCTCTTCAGTCTTACTGGATCTGGTCCACCACTTTCTCCAGACTTCTAGTAAATGTCTGAGGACTGTGTTTGAGCCTTCCCTGGGGTCCTTGACCCAGTGTTAAAGCCATTATCTCTAAAGTCAATGAATCTCCCTGATTCTGTGCCAGAATTCAACCTCCTTGGCTGAGTAACCCTCAGAATGGAATCCCTTAGGACCTCTCCTGTCATCCCAAGCCAATGTGCTAGCTCCTTTGGGAGCTCAGACCTTGACAACTCCAGCTAAGTTTGACTACAACTCGAGCCTCAGTCTAGGCCTTGCAATCAGGAGATGAGGTAATTTGCTGTCTTGTGGGGGAAAGACATTTTAGCTGCTAGGGAAGCAGAATGGGATGTATCTGGGGGCCAGAACAAAGTTTTGAGATATCAAAGGGAGTGAACATTTTGGGGGACATCTCTCCATTACACATGTGTCTCTCAACTTAGTAATGATGCTGCTTTCTGAGACACATATTGTTGGAAATGTTTTCATTATGCAGATGTCATAGAGGTCTTATACAAATTACGACCACTGCAACGTAACTTGGTGCTGTAACCGCTGTAATCTTTTGCAGTCACTGTTGTGCATGTGGTTTGCTATGGACAGAAATGGTGTCATGTGGTACATGACTATGTATATAAAGATATATATATTATATATATATATATATATTATTATATATATCTCACAGGATATACACAAATGTGTGTTATAATGAATCATACAATATGATATGTGTATACATATGTGAATTATATAGATTTAATATATATAAAAATTTTCCCTATGTAGGTCCTGATGTTATGCAGTGGAGCTATCTGATGTGACCCTAATAGAATCTTGTCACTGAACAGGAGTCCCTGGAGCAAAACCTTTCTGACAGGACATCTTAGACCATGTCGCAGTCACGCCAACGGACCATTTCTTTCACAAAACCAGAAATATTCAGTGCATAGCAATGGTTCTACTTGCTTTAAGGGAAGTTCATTTTTGCTTATTTCTTTCCCTAGTGTCTTTTCTGTCAGCTAAGAAGCAGCATCAATCTACGCCACGTCTGTAAAGCATGGGTATCTTGGGTAACTGGCACCAGCCCACTCCAGCTTCATCTATACCCCTGTCTAAATCCTGGCAGGAACCTTTATGTACCTCACACTTTCAACCCAATGAGTCTTGCCATGAATAGCAGCTTTTGTTATCCACCCATCTGTGACCACTGAGTGTGCAACCAGAGCACGCCCCCACCGACCAGCTTCCAACCTAGCAAGCCATCAGCCAGCCCAACCTCTTCCCAAACGCCTGGTGTTCACTGTCTGCCAAAGTCCTTCTTATTCCTATACGCTGCCATCTTGTGGATCTGGTTCTACCCAGATGCTCTCCTTACCGGCAGCAGTCCTACCTCAAGAAGGATAAAGAATTTAATATGGGTCAAAAAAGGACCAAGGTAGAAATATCCTTGAGTGCAGGAGGAAAAGGAAACCAAAGCAGTTAGCACTCATCACCAGCAGGGGTTTTAAGACTCTGTTTTGTCTTCTGGACATTTAGTTCTGATGAGACCACACTAAAGATTTAATCAGGACCAGGCAAGGGTTGTGCTAGGTGAGTCTTGGACTTGGATTTAATTCTATTTCACACAGGCACCAAAACCCTATGTCTTCGGTTACAGAAATATGTGCCATTTGGAAGAAAGGATTCATTCGGCGTCTGTAAGCAGGCCTATGGGAAGAATTCACATTACCAGTGGAAGAATAAACACATTGTGTAATGCCTACACAATTATCACAGGGCTTTGGCTAAAGATGGGGAAACTTATGGCAAAGACCGGTTCTCCTAACATCTTGTCCTTTAGCACAGCATATGCGAAGCTGGCTTGTTTTGATTCAGTTTTTATTCCTGGTCCAGGCAACACGTCAATGTCTGGCCAGAGAAAGATTTGAACATATTTAAAATTCCAGTTGATTTGATTTACAAAAGGACCTTTTCTGCTGCATCCAAATTATTTCTTCTTCTTCTTCTTTTTTTTAAATGAATTCCACTTCACGTATTTTAAATTGGGAGGTACTTTCGAGGTCTTCCGCATGTTTAAATTTTTCTTTGAGTTTTTTATACATGAGGAGTGTGTCTATGTAACTCCCTTCCTCCTTCCCTCAAACTCACCCTCCCAAATTCATGATCTCTTCTTTAATTATTATTCTTACATAGACACACACACAGGTGTTGTGTGTGTGTGTGTGTGTGTGTGTGTGTGTGTGTACAACCTACTGAGTCCATTTAGTGTTACTTGTATGTGCATTTGTCCAGGGCTAATTACTTGGGATTGGATTTAGCTTACTGAAATCCTGCAAGCATCGAGCTGAAAACAGTTTTCCTTTGTTTGAACAGCCTTCCAAAGTTCTTCCTGGACACTTTCAGCAGGAGAAGTCTGTACCACCTCTCAATGAAGACCCTCAGGGGCACAAGTGGAGGTGTCACAGGCAAAATTTTCCTTCCCTCCCTTAGTTTTGCCTGGGAAATGCCACTGCCCATCTCTGTATGAATCAGAGAGAGAAGAAGGAATGAAACCTTAACACATTTGGGAAATTTTCTTTATATTCTTTATACATACCTGTAGGGACAAACAGGGTAGAGTCTGTAATGTGAACACATAAGAAAGGAAGAAAAGAAAGATAGAAGAGAGAAAAGAGAAAGAAAGAAAAAGAGAAAGAAAGAAGAAAGAAAGAAAAAGAAAGAGAGAAAAAGAAAAAAAGAAAGAGAGAAAAAGAAAGAGAGAGAGAGAGAGAGAGAGAGAGAGAAAGAAAGAAAGAAAGAAAGAAAGAAAGAGAAAAAGAAAGAAAGAAAGAAAGAAAGAAAGAAAGAAGAAAGAAGGAAAGAACGAACAAACTTTGGTAGAAAAACCGATTTCATTTAAATGTGGCGGGGAGCCCCTTTGTTGGATTTTACTCCCATGCTGGTGGATGCTAATTCTGTAATGCTAGACCGCTGCCTTCTTTTGGGTACAAAGACAGAAAAGGAGGGTTTCTTTTGTGTTTTTCAGAGCAAACTGATTCTGATCAGAGAGAACCAAGGTTTCAGCTCCAACTACCTGACATTTCCATCTGAATCCACTTTTTTTTTTCTCTCTTTTTAAAGGAGGGGGGAGGTCTAGTTTTTCAGGAAAAGGGCCTCTCCACGCAATCCTGAAACTGATCTTCAGATTTACTTTTTCTTAATCAATAGAAAGCAACTTGATTGCAACTCAACACTCCCCCGACTCTAGTGCAGGACTAACTGAATTTTTGGTTTTAAGAGTATGGGATTCGGACGTGATTTCAGGGATCAGAAATAATTGGCAGTCAGGAAAGGAGAACTGATGTGAATTCTTATACCTGATTTTCCGGGCTCACCACGATTTGACTTAATACTTTTCACTCAATTCCTGCAGTCTCGACAGAACAGGTTAGTGGCATTTTTCATAAATACAAATGTCTAAATGAATCCTCCTCACTGCCGCTCTCTGCCCTGCTCCCCCAAAGGCCTGAAGCTTGCCCAGCACCTGCCTCCGCTAGAGCTGTATATGATGCCAGATGAAGCCCTCTCTGTCATTTGCAGCAAAGCCGGCTAGGTTTACTGTGTGCTTGAGACTTCAGTGTGCATGCTTGCCAACTGAAGGTTTGCCATAGGACTCTCAAAGTTTAGAGTCATTGCTTTTTGCCTAAAAGTTGGGCTGAACAATTCTGAAAACCTCCAATGATAAGAAAAGGCGTTTATCTTTAAGAATGCTGTGGGGTAGCAGGTTTCCTGGTCTGCAATTTGGTCCTCAGGCTAGTGCATGGTGAACTGGATCTTGCATGTGTGCTTGCATCTCAGCTTTCTGGAGCAGCGCAGACCACCTATTCTCCTAACAGTGGGTAACGCCACCCGCTCAGCTGATTGTAAATTAACATGCAAATGAGTTTGGTTTTGTGATGTTCCTTCTTTTAATTAACTTCCCGGGACTAACAAGAGTTGCTTGAGTATGGGGTTTTCTTTCTGTTGTGTTTCTAAGAAGCCACTCTGGTGTGCTGCTTTCTTTTCTTCTTCTTCTTCTTTTTTTTTTTTTAATCACCAAAATAGCCATTGGTCATTCATTTCATTGTGGAATGTCAGTGGACTGTCTTAGGCTACCTGTGAGTCTGGTCAGTAAAATGATGGATGGGCTCCAAGTTATTGAGAAGGGATGACATACTCTGAATCCTCCCACCTGGAGAAACACGTGGTAATTTAACCAGTATTTCCTGGATCCCGATGGAGACTAGGAACATCAGGAGAGTTGGGTCTTGCAGAAGTTAGAGTCCCAGAGGCAGGGTTTGAGACCTGCATTTTTTTTTTGGAGTTGGGTGCTCTGCTTTCTTTATCAGATGCAAAGTAGACACCTTCCCCTTGTTCCCTGCAGCTTGCATTTCCCTCATCTAACTACCTGATAACTTACACTTCTAGGCAGCTGCCTTCTGGGGGGTCTACTTTGTCCCCCAACTGTTGAACTCAAGAGGACCCGCTAGCCTCCTGGGAATTACAACCAACTCTGAATGATTGGTGTTGGGATGTGAATTTGTTCTCTGATGGTTGTGGTGTGTCTCGGGATTTGCCACCAAACACACCTGGTGTTCTATTTACTCTGGCAAGCAGGGGATCTTTTTTTTCCTTTTTCTTTTTAAAATTCCAGGATGAATTATTCATCATTACTTAGAATTTGGGTCTCTTTCATCTTCGCTCTTGTTCGGCACCAAGGTGAGTACACCGGCATCTCATACAGCTCTTGATCAGTACGCGCTTGAATTTATAAACAGACACTTTTGTTGGCACCGTAATTGCAAGGGCAGGTGTACATGTGTCTGCAGATACAACAGGGAAACAAAAAAAGTAAATTAAATTCTGTTGTCAAGGGTAAAATGCATTAACTTTGAATGATGTTCACTTTTTCTTATTTAACTTCGAACACAATTTGTATACGCCTGGGAAGCTCAGACTAATTCTAGCTCAAGTACTTGCAGGAGACGAGGGTGCCCACCTCTTTCCTCATCACTGATCCCCTGTTTAGCCATTTAGCTTATGTGGGAGACTTTAAAGAGTGATTGTATGTTGACTCGGGGTTAGGAAGTTGTAGTGGTAGCCTTGGTGTTGATGTCTTTGTGTCTCAGAGACCTATGACATAGGACAACAATGGAAAGCTACAAATACAACAAGCTAGTTAACTCCCTCAGCCCTCACAATCCCTTCTTTCTCTCTGTGCCTCTCTTAAGTTAGTGAAGGACTGTGTATATGCCACCCTGCCATTGTTTATGAGTTTTTAGATTAGAAAGATGGGGCAATCAATGTAAGGCTTTTAGGGCTAATCTTCCCAAACACCTTTCTTTTTTCTCTGTTAAGTTTAGCTGCTGCATGGTCCCAGCTCTTAGATGAACCTTCCCTTTAAGATCAGGCCCATTGTCCTAGAATTGGGTGCATTAACAGTTGTCCAACATAACCCAAAATAACAGTAGAGTGGTTTCCCTACAATAAGCCCAGTGACCCATCTTCCACCTCTACACCAAGGAAGTGTAATTTTCTTTGGTGAAAGAAAAATCCTGGAACCCTAACTATTACTTATTGTGTAATTACAAGTTTAGAGCGAGCATGGTTAGGGATCGTATTTCTGTTGCTAACTCAGACACTATCAATTGGCCCGGCTGCTAAGAGTTCTATTTTCAGTAGTAGTCGGTTCTGAGATGAGAATCGTTGTTGTTTTTGCCTGCTCCCTTTGGTCAAATGCCCTATTTTATTCAACAAATCTTTATTGAGGTTGTACAGTATTAGATGTACTAATCTGTATTAAGACAGAAAACTTGTAAGTGTTATTTCTGTTCAAAAATCACAAACTAAGTGAAGAATCTTGGCACCAGAGAGAAGTTGGGTCTCCATTGCTGTGTTTTCTGTGTCCTTAAAAAGGGGGTTTGATTGCTCTTCTCCAGATAGATTGATTGCCCAGTGCCTTACAAAATACCAGTTAACTTTTGCATGGAAATGGTTGCTGTGTTGTATGAATTGGAGCCCTTTTCTGTGACTCCCAAAAAGCTCTACAGGAAAGGCAAACCTGTAGTTTGACAGCTATATGCACAAGTAATGCAAGACAATCAATCACCTATAAATCTAATAAGTACCTAAGTTTAATGCCATGGTAAGATGGCGAAGAAATTTTTTTGAAGTTTTTTATTGTCTAGAAATTTGTACTTTATTGCCATATTGTAAATAAGAATATTCCAAGAGCCTTTCTAAATACTTATTGTGACATCAAACACAGATCACTGGCTGGATGCTCCTGACATTAAAATCAACCACAGCATCTCCTACAGGTTAAGATTTGGTCAGCTTCCCAGAAACTTCTGAGGTGTGGGAACAATGTGTGAATACTAACGGCTGGACTAGTTCCCCCTACTTTCCTGATGCTCTCCCCCAAAACAGAGATTAAACCTTTGTCTGGGCAGACCTGCACTCCAGCACTAGAGAGATTAGCCTGACCCTCCCAGCCCTATCTCTCCATGCTGCAAGCTATTTTTAGGGCTGTTGTTTGCTCACTAAAGGGCTCCCCCAGGGGAAGAACTAGCTGGGACCAGTTCCTCTCAAGGCTTTCAGTTCCATCGGTACAAAGTGGGGACTTTCCCAGAAGGAGCTGATACGAGACTGGGCATCAGACTCTAGATGGGCTTGAGGGTTATGGCCATAGCCCAACAAGGATCAGCTACTCCCAACCCCTCCCCTAGAAAACAACAGATAAACGTTCAAAGGAAAAAAACTATTCTGTTGTCCAACTTTCATTCAAAAGAAGAAAGAACAGAGGCAGAGAGAAGGGTCATCAGATGTGACATGTAGATTATTTCAGGGATACAGTTGTACTGGGTCCTTGGTAGTGCAGGCCCTGGGGACATTGCTTTATTTTTCCCACCAGTCTGAGCCACACCTTGCAAGAGTTTTCGTGGGAAACTCCAGAGTTTGAGTGCCAAGCATCCAGGGAGGAAGTACTGCTGTCCCAGGTGGGGTTTGTGTAATGATGCACTTTTGACCAGGAGACCCAAGAAGAATATTGCCCTACAGAGTACTCAGCACTCCAATCCTCACCATGGATGTATGCACATTCAGCACACATGCACACATGCACAACATGGTACATGGAGTAACCTCCCTCTGCTGCCTCAAGGATCCCGTGTCTGCTTTTCCGTGAATAGAGCTGGACAGAGCTTCTTGGGCTAGTCTTAGTCAAGTCACTCACAGGCAATTCCTACCAACCCTCTCCTCCCTTGTATTGGTCTCCTCTTGGGCTCTGATGACTTCTGCCATGTGGTGGGAAGGAAAGGAGTCTTAGGAAAAGCTGCCACAACTGTCTCAGGAAATGTAGACTTCTTAGATCAGGAGGGTGCTCTATGGTTACATCCACCTTCTCTTCATCTGGTCATCTACTCAAGAGGCAAACCCTCCTCACCCACGCCAGATCTAAAGGCCACCACTAGACACCAAGAGCTCCAGTTACCCATGGTGGTGTGACATCCCCACTCACTGTCACCGCTGGTCTCTCTAATGAGTGGACACACCAGAATAAAGCACAGAGTTCTCTGCCTTAATCAGAGACCACGTCCCTTCTGTTCCTTCCTTTCTCAAGGAGACAAAATCATGAGCTAGTTATAGCATAGACTCAGACTGGAGAGGCCGAGGCCTACTCCTTGCCTTTGGCTTGTGAAGCATACTCAGATAAGCTGGCTTTAGTGGGTGAGAGGAATAGTAGCTTGCCAAACAAAAGAGGCAGATGCTGTCCAATCTATCTAACCACCGTCTCTCTTGACAGCTCAGCCCAGGGAGCTCATGTATCCATTTTGGCAGAATGACACCAGAACCCCAAAAGTAGACGACGGAAGCTCATCTGAGATTAAGTTGGCCATCCCTGTCTTCTTCTTTGGTGTTCCTTACCGCACCGTCTATGTAAGTGCAGAAGTGTCGTCTGTCATTAAGGAAAGCACTTTTATAGACCCTCTTCCAGGGCCCCAAGGGTTGGGGATTTATTGGCAGCCAAAGCGACAAGTTCTGAGATTTCATGAGCTGATGGGTTTTTATGATTAAGAAAGTCAAAGGTATATTTAATGGCTAATGTTCATAGTGGAGGAGTATACAGGGCAGTAAATTGCCTTTGTGGGTGATTAAACACAGAAGCGAAGCACAGGCCCTATGCTGCTCACATTATTTCTGCTACTCAACAAGATAAAAAAAGAAACAATGAACCACAATAGGTTTTTTTTTTTTTTTTCCTCCCTTCTGGGGTGTGAAAAGTTTAGACATCTGCTCTACTTGGGCTTCTGACCAATTTGCAGCTAAGTTGGAGCATGGGAGATGGGTAATGAACGATTGCATAAAAGTTGTTTGCAGAATTGGCCACCCTCCTTAGGTCTGTAGCTATGCCAGAGGGCTCCATTGTCTGAGGGGGAGGCACTCAGAGCTCTCCTGGGCAGCTGCCGCCTCCACCTGCCGGTGCAGTCTGGATGCTTTGAGGTTGCTCCTGCAGAGACGGTGGTATGGAGGGCTGTACCTGTCTTTATCTCTGCCCTCACGGACTGAGGAGACATAGGTAGATTCGGCCACACTATAGATCTGTGCTCTACCCCGGAGGAGCAAACAACTAGAAATTTGGAGCGTGTCCACGGCTGCCACTGAGATGGCTGCTTTGGCAGTTTCTGATCTACAGCTAGAAAATCACCCCTCACCCCCCTCCACACTCACTACCCTACCTACCTAAGGGCTCCTGAAGCACGGTCAGCCTCTCCTGCCATCACCTTCCACCCCAGCTGACTCAGAAACTGGGGGAGAGAGCCTACTTATCTACCTTAATGAGCTCTCCAGGTAATCCTGGTACCCACAGACGTCTGAGAGCCATTGCTCTCTACCACAGAATATAATCGAAATACATGTTGCCAGCTTCCTCCCAGATGAGCCTGTGTGTTTTAATCACACTGGTTTCACCCTAGCAAATACATGGCTCTGGCATCCTAACAGCTCTGGCTCTCCTCACAGCAGGGGCCTCCCTGGTCTGTGTCTGAGGGAGCTGACTGTGAGTTTTGAAGTGTACTGATCTGGTTTTGGAGATGAGAGGTCTTCTATTCTGGGGTCCATGGCCTCCCAGACCTCTAGAGCATGAATTTCACTCAGTTCCTCTTTCTCTTCCATTGCACAGCTTAAAAATCCACGGTCTTACAGAAGGATAGGTCAGGGCAGCATCATTTGTGCATAAACTTGTACCCTGACTTCCCAGTGCTCTGAGCAGTGAAGTCCTTCCATCATTTGCAGGCTGGCCTCTGGGCAGCTCTTTTTTTTTTTTCCTTGAAGACAACAGGTTCCCAACATCCCTCTTTCTGACCATCACACACCCTAAACCTCACAGGCTTTCTTCCAACACAAGCTGAGGTACCCTCCGTCCATCTGCATAGCCCTTCTCTATGGGACTAGGGTCACTATCGATATCTATCCTGTTGCTGATCAGTAGGAATATATCAGACAATATATACAGGGCAATCATCTCTAGATTTTCTCTGCCCGGGAAGTGCAAGTATTCCCAGCACGGGTGTTTTTCTGCCACTAAAGTCATACAAGTGATCGGTTAAGTCGGTTTCTCTCAGACACGGGATTGATTTCAGATCCCAAGGGGACTGAGGGGACACATTGCAGTAAGGTGTTGTCATTCCTTGGGCTTACGGAGCCATTCACAGATCATGAAGGACTCGCCATCAGACAGTCATTTACAGGAACAACTGGAGGTTCTCATAGCTCAGGTTTTATACAGAGATGGACAAAGACACTCTTGAGTGACGAGAACTGGACAGAAACTGGACATCTTTAGGTCCTAACCTTGCTCTTCTTTTAAGTGAGGAAGTAGTTATGACATTGAGAGAAGTTTTTCTTTTTTTTTTTTTGTTTTATTTTGTTTTGTATGGGTCACCCAGAACACTGAATGGCTCATCCTGAGATCTGAGTTCAGCAAAGGAGTATTTGATTTATCTTCCTCTGCCTCCTTTTTCATGATACAGTAGGACTCAAGCTAGTCTATGGAGCTCTTCAATTATTAAATTAACTGTTTATGCTTGTTTGTCTTCTGTCTGTTTTGCATCTATGACTCTCAAAGAATTTGTCTTTTTTGTCTCCATTATTCTCAGGTTGGCCTGATATCCCACTTCTCTCTCTCTCTCTTCTCTCTCTCTCTCTCTCTCTCTCTCTCTCTCTCTTTCTCCTCTCTCTTTCCTCCTCTCTCTCCCCTCTCTCTCTCCTCTCTCTTTCCCCCCTCTTTCTCTCCTCCTCTTGCCCTCTCTCCTTTTTTCTCTCCCTTCTCTCTCCCTCTCCTCTCTCCTCCTCTCTTCCCCCTCTCTCCCCCCTCTCCTTTCTCTCCCCTCTCCTCCCTTTCCTCCTCTCCTCCTCCTTTCTTCTTCTTCCTCTCTCTCTCACACACACCAGTAGCATTTAATAAATGCAAATAGAGATAAGACAAAGAACATGAAAATGAAACTGGAAGGAATGCCGCTGACTACAAGCTGAAAGTGACAGAAAACCAATGAGCATGTCTAGGAATAAACAAACCTGCTCACAAGAACAATGGGAGCTGGTGTTTAGGGGTTCAAAGTCAGCAATTCAAACCCCTTTCGTTCATGTGATTGACTATCTATCTTGGTTTGCGACTCTGAAGTTCCTCTGTTTTCAGGTCCACTATGCAAAACCTCTCTATATTTTTGTAGGTCAATAACAATGGTGTTGTTTCCTTCAACGTGCTAGTGAGCCAGTTTACTCCAGAGTCCTTTCCCCTGACGGACGGGAGGGCCTTCATTGCTCCGTTTTGGGCAGATGTGCACAATGGAATTCGGGTGAGATCTATTACAGAGAAACCATGGACCCCGCCATCTTGAGAAGAGCCACCAAGGACATCAGGAAGTACTTCAAAGACATGACCACCTTCTCTGCCACTTGGGTTTTCATCGTGACCTGGGAGGAAGTCACGTTTTATGGAGGCAGCAGCACCACACCTGTAATCATCCAAGCTTTCCACTTTCCACTGGGTCTCTGACATCCTGTCCGTCCTCACTACTGAGAAGGAGTGTAATTGGTGGAGCGGAGGAGTGTCAGTTCAATGAGTTGAACTAATAGGTCTCGCCACCCATTTTCCAGGAAACAGAGGGAAATATCAGCATGAACCGGGTCCAGTCAGCTGAAATATTTCAGATGTGTCACCCCAGTCACAATTCATTACCAATGTCTAACAGGAGTCTCTCAACAATATTCTTGCAGGAGGTAGCATTCCCTTTTGTGAGAGAGTGACAAAGGCAAAGAGACTCATTCCAGGCCGTGTGATTATAGATTTTGTGAGGGACACAAAGGGCTTTTTCTCTTGCCAGAGGCACAAATGTTTCTCACCATCGATAATTTCCCTTTTTTTCCCCCTCCATAAAATCTGGTAGCAAGAGAGAAGCAGGGTGCTGGATTGGGGGAACAAATGGCCTGGTTCATTTTATTATGTTATGACAGTTTTTTTTTTTATTGTGACCAGAGCTGAAATGATTTGTACTTGATGTTAATTAGAGTGGACAGTTAAAGCAATTCCTGAATAAAATTTCAACATCTGCTCTGAAATCCCAAATGAGCAGTCAAATAAAAGTCAAATAAAAAAGATTATCTCTGGTAATATCATAGAGATAATCAACTTTCTGACTAAAGGGATAAACCCCCCCAGTTTCCATGAATGCATACAGCTCGTTTGGGTGACCATGACAGTGGAGAACTTTGAGGTTGCCATCACAAGCATCTTCAACTGTAGTTTCCTAGTAAGCAAAGAAACTTAAAAAAAACAAAACAAAACAAAACAAAAAAAACCCTATCCTCTTCTTTTTTTAGGGTTATTTGTAATTCCATCTGTTTTCCTGGCAATGAGTTGACTGTTCAGGAGCAGAACAGAAATTCCCGCGCAGCAGAGAGAGGTTAAAAAGTGCTGGTCTTGCAATTCATAGCTAGCACGCGACGGGGATGTGTTTTAGCACTTGTCTGACTAGAGTAGTTCGGTGCACTTTATTGCTAAGAGGTCCTGCAGAACAGAAAGACACATGTTTAAGCAGCAGATGCATGGGCTAGAAATAACCTCTAAAGAAGCATACGTTTCCCTCTGTCACGTTATGGATCGCTAAACGATTCCTCGGGTGATGTTTTATGTCCTTTAAGCCTCATATCTTACAGAGTAGGAATGCAGGGTGCCAGCGATCGATAAATTTTAGTGTCGGTGAAGGGGTAGGGGAGAGAAGGAAGGCCCATCAAATGCTGACCACCATTTCCCCCACTAAACCCTCTGCTGGCTGTAAAAATTGCCAGGATAATTTAGGTGCTTTCTGGTTGGTAGTTTGGATGGAGTCCCTAAAGCAGGTGAGATCTCCTTCTGTGAGGACAGATGATGAAACCTTGAAGGGCTTTGAACTTGTAGAGGACAGGGAAAAGATGATAGACTCCATAGAACAGCAGAGTGTTCATCCATCCATCCCCACCTTTGAAATGGACAGACCAATTTCACCCAAGACCTCCCATAGTCGGGTCCACTAAACAAAGGGTAGAGAGATCTTTAGACAAGACACTAAAGCTAAACCAAAGAGGAGACAGATGTGTTTCAGGAGAACCAGTGCTTACTGAATTTTTAACTATGTGTCAGTCCCATAGTAGTCAGATATTTCTTAAACCCTAACAAACATCCCCCAAGTGCTGTCTGTGTTCCAAGGTGACAATAATAGAGATTCAGGCCCTTAAGCATCAGAGCAGAGGATCACAGAGAACTCCACAGGATGGCTCCTAAACTCTTTCTTCAGCTGCCCTCCTCCAGATAGTGTCTCTGAATTCTCAAAAAGCAAAGTCAGGCGAAGCCAGATCTAGGAAAGTCTTAAAATGAGTATTGGAAAAATATGTGTGTCTATAGAGATGGGTGAGTAAGCAAGAGTCGATGAGGGGGTGTGTATGTGTGTGTATATGTGTTTGTGTGTACCTCTCTCTCTCTCTCTCTCTCTCTCTCTCTCTCTCTCTCTCTCTCTCTGTTGTGTTGTGTGTTGTGTGTGTGTTTATGTGGTAGGGGGGTAAGAAGTGCTGGAGTGATTTGGGAGTTGATCCCAAAGGTATTTCCTTGAGTCAAAAGTATTTCCAACAAATGCTGATAGAAATTCAGTTCTGCAGGGAAATCCTGGCAAGGAAAATGTTCAGCTTCAAACCATGCATGGCCCTGGCTCTGCACCCGTCCTTTGAATCCGGCCCCACTAGTGATCCTGTAGAATCCTTGAGTTTATTGACCATTTATCTCTTTGTCCTACTTTCCTCTTTTGTTGAACGGGCCCAAAGAACGAAGTCATATACCCAGCCAACTCTATCATAACTGCCATCAACTGTGGCAGGCACAGGGCCCAAGGAGAAGGCTCTCTTTTACAAAAAGGGCTTTTCTTTACTAGCAAAGTGCTCTTCCCTGGAACTGTCTAGAATGGGTTTCCAAGATCCTCCATCCAGTCTGATTACACAGGATAGGAATTTGGGTCTTCCTCTGCTCTTGCACAGAATGTTAACTGGGATGCTATCAGGCGGGGGGGGGGGGTGGTGGGGGGGGGAGGCTTGAAGAGGGAGAGGGCGGAACTGCTACTTTTAATTCTATTTTCATTTGCATTTCCTGAAAGCATGGGTCCAAGGCTGGGGATGAGGAAAGGGAGATAGGAAAGGCTGCGGCTGGATGCAGCTTATATCTGAGAACCATCTGCAAGGTTTAGCTTTCTAGAAGATCTCCGTCCCCTTAAAAGCTTAAGACTAAGACAGCTTGGAGTGACCAGGCTCCGAGAGGTAGGCCGGGTGCTCTGGCTGCAATCCATAGTGCCCGCTCAATTTCCAGCAACTCATTTCACTTAGTACTTAGCTGTTTCACTCTAAATGGAAGGAACCCAAACCATTGCCCATCTTAGCACCGGTCTGAGCTGCAGCGAGCACTGGGGATCTTACAGATACAAAGTAATGCATAAATGCTCAATTAGAGGAACAATTTCTTTTCAGAAAGAGCTTCTTTAAAAATCACTTCCCAACTTTCATCTTTAGTTGTGAGGGGGGGGAGTTGGGGGGGAGACATCTGATACAGAATAGTGATGTTTCCTAGAAACAGAGAAACCCACTCCAGAGACTTTGGGTTCACTGTGTTCCTCCCCACCCTGCCCTGCCCACTCTGCTCTGGGTGCAGGTATTTGTGCTGAGGTCCCCAGCTTAACATTTCCTATAGTTTATTCTCATGCTGCCATCTATAGGTGTTCTCAGGTCATTGCATGCTCCGAAGGGGACTCTGAATCTTCTGTTTGGGTCCAAGAGAGATGGGGGTGTGAGGGGCCTGAGTCAGACCCCAGGTTTACCTCAGGGACTTCTCATTTGGATGCACAGTCTTACACATCTTAGCTTTTCTGCACTGGAGGTGGGAACGCATTTTGAGTGAAGGCAGGGTGCGAGGGCTGGGGTGCGGTGCAGTTGAGAGCTATTTGGAGGTTAGGAGCACGTAGTAGTTGTCGCGGGGGTGAGGGTGGCCACCACAGAGTGATGACCTCTGAGAACGTGAGTCATGAGGGTTTCTGCACTTCTCCAGGTGAACACCTTCCAGGCCGTGCTGGTGTCTGATGGCTCCTACACATTCACACTCTTTAATTACTATGAGATCAACTGGAACTACTGGGACAGCCAGCGGTGGCGACCCGCTGACAGGCCTCGGAGGTGTGATGGCCCAGGTAAAAGGTTCTCTGTATCATCCCATTGAGGATTTAAACTACTGTATCCCTTGCTTGCTTTGCTCAGCATCGTGGACAGAGTCCCATTAATACCCTTGCTCTAGAAACACAATTTTGATCTTGTAGGTACACTGCGGGACTAGCCTTGTCTATCTTTGATACCTTACTCTGAGTGTGGGGTGAACTAGGCAGGCTTTTCACATCTTGAATGGTGACTCGTGGAATCCAGGAAAAAGTAATATATTGCTTCTAAGTGTGATGAATTCTTAAAGTAAAGTCATTGAGTCAGCTCACTATAGGTATGGTGAATGCTCAAACCCCTTTGTGTGTGTGTGTGCTCCAGGCAGGATTTAATGGTGGAAACCTCACGAATTTCTTCAGTCTTCCGGGGTCAAGAACCCCTGAGATTGTAAATATTCAAGAGACCACAAATGTCAATGTTCCAGGACGATGGGCATTTAAAGTTGACGGGAAGGAGATTGACCCGGCCAATGGCTGCACCTCCAGAGGTAAAAAGCTTTCCTTTTCTCTGACAGCGAGGGGCTGGGTTTTCCTTACATTGACAGGTGAGCTTTCCAGCCACGGGGAAGATTCATTCCTGACGCCTTACCCTTTTGACATCTCTCAGCTGTGTGATGGAGATCAAGGTGATTTTACTGTGCACATTCACCACCCGGGAGCAACACTGCATGTGGTAGGCTTCTGAGTCCTTGCCTGTGGTATGCATGCGGCTAACAGAATTATCTCCAGAGTGAAGCAGAGCCTCGAGTGTTTTCTCAGCCAGATGGACGGAAGGGAGCCCCCCTGTCTCGCCTAAATTTTGTTGTTCCTGTCCTCCCCTTTAAGATTCTTTCCTCATCTTTCTGCGTGTTCTACCATCTGCACTTTGTAGAGCCCCAGGAGTGGGTGAACTTGGAGTGTTGCCAAGTCCCTGTAATGGTAAATCAGAAGCTCCTGGTACCAGGAGGGAAGAAAAAGTAGCTGAGTTCTAGGAGAGCTTCTAAAATCCTCTCAGGGATAGCAAGATATGCAGGGATTGTGGGGAATCGGCGCTGCTTTAGATTTGTGGGAAGGCAGCTCTGTGGATCCCTGTTTATCGGCCTCTGTAGTGTGGCGTCTTTACTCAACCACCAGATCTCTTCAGATGTGCATAAGCCCGGGAGTTCTCACAGGAGCAGCCCTATGTATTGACTCCGATTCCTGTGTATTTAAAAGTATCCAGGAAACAGGATTTCTGTTAATATCTCTGCATGTAGAGGTAGAGGCTATGGCCCATCTAGCTGCCCATCCGTCTCTACTAAGTTCCCTTCAATCCACTTCTCCAGCTGCTTGCCTAGTGGCTCGCCCATCCAATAGCCCTCTCTTTAGCCAAGCCATCTCCATCTACCCTTCTATCACTCCCTCCAATTGCTCATTATTCATATCAATCTATCCATTCACATGCCTCCATCTGTCAACCCACTAGCCCATCAACTCACCTGTCCATCCAGTTTATCTTTCTAAAGAACAATGTAATAGATCTATTGAACCCCAGCTACTCTTCAGATAGCAGCGATGTCCTAGCTATCCTAGGATATGTAAGTATCCTAGCTGCCCATGATAATACTATGGCAGCGGCAGAAATAGACATAGATGTAATGGTGACACAGCACAGCATATATAGTACACACGAACCAGGATATTGTGGAAACACAGGCAGTGTTGGACAAAATGATTGCAGATCTGTAGGAACCCTTTGCATTGTTTAAGAAGATCTCTTCTCCTTGGGTAGAAAGCAAGCTCCGCATAGTGGGCTGCCAGACATAGCACTTGCCTCAGCTTCAATTTTTAATACATAGAGAAAAGCCAGTTTCATCTGGTCTGAAGTTCCCATGCCCTCTGATCCCTCCCACTGAGCACTGCACCTCTGACTTGCCTAAGGCAAGCTCATGTTTGAAGATGACCTGCCTGGGTATCTTTGCCTTGTGCACTCTGTGAAGTCTTCCTTGCTGGAATAACAAGTGCGTGCCATGGAGCTAAGTGGGTATTAAACTGGAGAGGAAAGGATGTCATCTCAAAGCCCCTCCCCCATGCCTTCGGAGGTTGTTCCTTCTCCCTTGTGGGAAGGTCAACACAGCACTACTTACCATCTGTGTGAGACTCTGTCTCCCTGTCGATTCATCTGTCACCCCACGACTTCCCAGACTCTCTCCCCTACACGTCTTCCCTTTCGTTCAAGCACTCAAGAGTTCAGTGACTATGGACTGCAAGGTGAGTTCTCGGTGGCAGCCTTACACCTGAGTCCTAGGAATGAACACCGTGGTGATGGACAGCATTGGCTGGCAGCGTCGTGGGCATGGTCTGATGCCAGCTGTGTGCAATGTTCTCACTTTCGCTGCACTTTCCTCTTGAGTTGAGTGTTCAGGTTTCATATGCAGGACAAATTCAATATCCACACAGGACTTGTGCATTTTTATGTGCCCCTGGACGTCTATCCATCTAATGAGATCGGGATTTGGCTTGGGTTATAAATAAGCAAGGGACTTGGTTCTGTAGAGCTTATTAAATCCTCATTTCACAAACAAAGTTATCACACAGCATCTAGCTACCTTTTGGTTCAAACCTCCTCTATTCAGAGACATTTCGCTCTCATTTATTGGAAGCCTGGAGATATAGAGACTGGAAATGATACTGAGTAAATGCTCTTATAATGTATGCAGCCTTGAGTCAGTGCCAAAGTGCTGGAGAATTTAGGGCTTGTTTTAAAGGCTGATGCATACAGCCTACTGGGAATATGAAGACATCTATTATCTCCTTTTAGGTGCAGATCTCAACAGGTAGGAGGCATAATTGCTTGTTGATACATGTTTGTGTTGGACAAATATAGTGAGAACTGTTCCTTCTGTACCCCTGCCTTCTGTTGGGACTCAGCCTGGACAACTTGTAGGATATCTGGGAGTCTTGGGGTATGTGTATGTGTGTTTTAGATAATTTATTTAGGGAAATGATTTTAAAGATTAAATGTCTGCCAAATAAATGGGAGTGAATATTTATTAAAAATTAGAACATGCCTTAAAACCATTCTCCACGTCCTGGCCTTCCTCCTGACCTAGACTTGGTTAGAAAACTCTCTTCAGAAGATAAAGAGAGAGGAATACCAGACTTTGGCAGGTCATGGAGCTGGACGGAGGACAACATGCAGGGGTATAAGTTCAGCCTGAGCAGTATCTGTAGGATTTATGAACCTTTGAGAGTAGCACAGAAGAGGTCAGTCTTTTCTAGACTGTTCCCAGGAAGCTGGAATTTATGTCTGCCTCCTGATTTGTGCTGTTGACCTTTCTTGGGTACATACTGAACATACTGTTGATTAAACGAACAAATTAGCAAGCAAATAACTGATTGCCGCGTTCTGTGGCTATCAGCCGGGTCTGCTTTTCGAATGCCCTTGCTCGTCTGCTTGAAAGGGAAATGGCTCCTGTGGGTCAGAGACTTTGCCACAGATGAAGGCAATGTGTCTGTGCTTGAATGCGGGGCTTGTTCATCAGCTGGGGCATTAACAATACCAGCAGCTCAACACTGGATTCACACTCGCTCAGCTTGGAGTCTTGGCTGAGTTGCTAAGCGCTGCTGAATGAATTATTCAACTGCTCTTAAGCCTCAGTTTCCCCCAATTGTCAAATGAAGGTGACAATCAGTAATCCCTAGCTAAGTGGGTTCACGAGTGGGTTGAGAAGGCGTGACGAAAGGCCTTTATCCGAGTATCTGGCACAGAGGGAAAGTACTTAGTAAATGTTGGCTCTGATGTCCTTATTCCCAGGACAGTTCCTTCGTCGAGGGGAGGTGTTTTGGGATGACCTGAACTGTACCATCAAGTGCCGCTGTCTGGATTTCAACAATGAGATCTACTGTCAAGAGGCCTCCTGTAGCCCCTACGAGGTGTGCGAACCCAAGGGCGGTTTTTCTACTGCAGCCCAGTGGAGACCAGTACCTGTGTGGTGTTTGGGGAGCCACACTACCACACCTTTGATGGCTTCCTCTTCCACTTCCAAGGCTCTTGTGCTTACCTGTTGGCCCGACAGTGTCTACAAACCTCCAGCCTCCCCTTCTTCAGTGTGGAGGCCAAGAACGAGCACCGAGGGGGCTCTGCTGTCTCGTGGGTGAAGGAGCTCTCTGTTGAGGTCAATGGCTACAAGATTCTCATTCCTAAAGGAAGCTATGGGAAAGTCAAGGTAAGACTCTCTCCAAACATTCTAGGGAGATGGAGAGAGGCCAGAGATGCTTCAGCCTGGGAAAACTTCCCTCTGTCTACTGTTTTGTCTTTCTGTAATGCAAAACAGATGTGCTTCCTGCTTGGTAGATGTTTGAATAAGCCAAAATTTATATGTGCAAAAGCTTCATAGTTAGAGTATATTTAATATATATATATATATATATTATATATATAATATATTATATTCACATTCTTAGTTCCTTCACTGGTGGACACTGCTTATATGTATATACACACAAACAGGTATGTGTCTCTCAGAAGTCTCAAGAATAGAATGACAAGCTTAGTTTTCTCATAGACTTGGTTTGCAATAATTAAAGTCATATGGTCACGGCACAGTACAAGCACAAAGTGCCTATCCCTAATTCAGTACAGCCTTGGGTGTCATTCTCAACTCTCCTCAGCCTCCATCCTGTTTGCCCAAGAGCCTCTGTTTCATCCACAGAGAAATTTTCACATTGACTGGTCTCCAACAGGTATGGCTGTAGAGTAGCTTTCGTGATGTCCTTTGTGAGTCCTGTATGGGAAGATCCCAGGAAAGCTTTATCCAAATGTCACTCTACAGAAACCCTCTACTTCACTTCTGATACCCATACTGACAGCATAGAGCACAACGCTCTGCTGGCCTGTTTAGCATATGCAAATGTCTCCTGTCACAGGGGTGTTGACTAAAGAGGGGAAGCCAGAAGCTACTGGTAATTACTCAATTGGTGGAGGCCTTAATTTTCATAATGTTAATGAATACCTTGTTGCAACCGAGTAGTTATTCAGGCAATCATAACTTGGAGACCACAAGGGGTGATTGCTGTACTCCATGTAATCCTCAATCCTGGAGCATGATCATTAAATAGAGTATCAACCAGAACTAATAAAATCTGCATTGTAGTTTGAACTGCCGAAGCATGTCCAGCAAAAGGCAAAACCAGGGAAGTAATTCCATTTGTTTTTTTCTGGCTCTTCCATCCCCAAGTCTGTGTAGTTCATCCGCTTTATAATTAGGAGAGTGAGCTATGACCATGGTCGACATGCCAATTTGCTCGTTATTTGGTTAGTCTCTCTAGGGACAGGTTCATATATCAGCGAAGGATTCCAGTACAGAAGTTTGGAGTTTTTCCATTGTAAATTTACATAGCACCCCACCAAGTATCATCTTTATCCTTGTGGACAGATACATAACCTACTAAATTTTTTTTTCACAGCTTTCCCAACTTGCTTGCACTGTAAAAGGAAAAAAAAAAAAGGTGTGTCTGATAGTGGTTTAGAAGAAAGCAGCATGCTTCGTCCCTTTTTCCATTTTGATTAAAATTCTTTCATGCTCATGCTCAGACTTTTTCCTTCTTTTTTTCCTTTTTTAATGAAAGAAAGGACACTGTCGTCTCTTTCAGGCCCAGCAGCTCTGCTAATTTTGCATGGCTCTGTTCCACCGTCCAGGCGTAGGCATGGATTCCTCAATTTTCTGTAGCGACAGGGAGATGTGGATGTGAATATAAATGCTTCAGAGAAAAAGCTTGTGTGACTCCAACTGCAAGCTAACAACAGCGTCCTTTTCCTCTGCCAAATGGCTCCGGTTCCTCTGAATACACCTGCTATGCTAGGCAAGGGTGGCTGGATGGAGGCAGAGCCCTGACCCAGGGTGATGTGGGGACAGCCAGGGAGAAGCCCAGGAAACAGGAAAGAGCCCAAGACTCCTGGGAAGCAGCTGACTTCCTAGCCATATTGTGCCAGGCCTGGAATGGCCCAAGTTGTGTCCTTGCAAATCACAGGTCCCCTTTCTCCAACCCTGTCTCCAGTTGCTGGGATTAGCAGCAACAGTCTTTCAGTGAGGGTTCTCTCTGTTGAATCCATTTTCAAATGATAAAATAAACAATTCTCGTTTACATATGCTAATGAAGCTCAAAGAAAGCCAGTTTAACTAAAGCATCCGTACCCAGCAAATGTCTCTTAAGGACTATAGTCTTTCATGTTCCTCCCCTACATGAGCTAGAATGGGTTAGGGTGCTTCAGGGGGATGGGCAGGCCATCTAGCCCTCAGAGGATGGAGATCTTTGACCCTGGAGTGAGACCTGCCGTCAATGCTGTCAGGATGGACTCTGGCTTCATTTTCCTTGTCTGTCAAGTGGGAGAAGTTGTGTCTGCTAGATTGGACCCCTAGACTATAGCCTAGACTTGGTTATCTACACTCATAGCTGATCCAGGCAACTAGAGTCTGTGAAAAAAGATGGATTTGGAGCTCAGCAGGCGTCAGTCACCAGTTCTATCCTCAATTAAAGTGAGGAAAACATGATAAGAACCTAAGGTTTCATGAAGATTACATAGAACAAACAGATTTGTCTCACCCAGCACAGAGCCTGGCACACAGTAGGCATTCAGCACATACTGGTTCTGCGCTGTCGTTTCCAAGCCCCACATCTTGTGATTGATCTTCTCTCCCCTCACCCTATCCCTGTACACATCCTAGGAGAGATCTGTTGACAAAGAAAATGCCTAGGATACAAGAAGAAGAGAAAGCAAAGAGCTTTGCCTGTTGCTAGGGGATGAAACGTAGGAATGAGCCAATAAATCATAGGTCAGGGTATTGTTCTCTAGGAGGTCTTACTTTGAGCCTTAGGGGAACAAGCACAGTGATTAACTGTAGCAAGAGTAAAGAAGTCGCCATGTACTCTTATGTCAGGAGAAAAGCTCCCCAACTGTAACTTATGGGCAATTGTAATGATGTCAGCCAGGATACAACGAGAACAGAGACAGGAGACCCCATGGGGTTCAGGGGTACAAGGACTGCAGCAAAGTCCAGAAGCTGGTGGTTTCTCCTGATGACTTTGTGTTCTTGCTAGGAGCAGGAACTTAGGTGAGAAGAAAGGAAGCATCCAGCCATTGATACGCTTAGAATCTGAAGTTGCTTTTCCACACCTCATCATGGACAAGAGATAATTGTTCTGTACTCTGACAGGCTGATCTTCCTTACAGAAAGGCTCTCTGCACCCCTGTTGGCTTAACTCTACCTAAGAGATAGAAGCAAACGACCCAACTCCCTGATTTTTCCATTTCTAACTGTAGGGCAGTTTCTTTCTCAGGCCCATTCAGGCCTCTTCGCTATTTCTACAGTCTGAAGATTTATGCCCTAACCATTCATACGTTGATGTTCTATTAGTAAATTCTCATGGGGATGCTGTTAGAAGATAGGATGTGGGGGTACCGATTAGGTGATGAGGGAAGAACTCTTGTGAATGTGATTAGTGCTCTATAGACGGCCATAGGAAGCTAATTTTCCCTTGCTATCACATGAGTGTTCATCGTATCTATGAAACCAGAAAGCTGGCATTTACAAACACTAATCTGTTGGCATTCCTGTCTTGGATTTCTCAGCTTCTTGAGTATTCTGTGGTTTATAAATATTTTATTGCAACTCAAGTTAGGCTAAGACGGAACACTGGTACCAGGAGTGGGGTGCTGATGTGATAAATACCTAAAAAAAAAAAAAAAATGTAGTAGTGGCTTTGAAACTAGGTAATGAGCAGAAGGTATCAAGAGTTCTGAGGTACAGACTAGTTGAAGCCTACATCACTGTGAGTAGACCATTAAGGATAATCCTGTTGAGAATCAGCTTCCAATCATACGTGTGGCATTTACTTCAGTAAACCTTGAGATCAGTATCATTTCCAACTCAGAATGTAATGACCATATAGAAGGTAAGATTCCTGTCCTTCCATATGCCTGAAACCAGTAGGAGTCTAGGTCAGCCTGGAAAATTGATATTCATTTAAAATCAAGCCCACCCAAGGACTCTTACAGTACCAATCAATCTACCTCAGCTCTTGAATGCGTGCGTCTTCAGAAGCTAAGCACTGTAAGAGTGGAGATAAAACTTGATTCTCTGTTAGAAGGATTCCAAACCACCTGTTCATGTCCTCTAGATAGCTGGGATTCACTCTTGGCTTTACCTCAATTCTTATTCAACCACAGAAAAGACTGTGCTGCAAAGGACAATTGAGAGAGCTGCACAACTTGTCCCTCCCACTTGGTGTCTGGTTTTAGTTTTTATCCTTAGCCTCCCTTGGGCCCTGGCAGCAGCTGCCTGTCTGGGCCCCTTGCTTCTCATCTTGACTTAGTTTAGCAAGTACTTCCTTCCAGCCAGGATGAGCCTCCTGACTGGAGAATAATCTGCCCATGTTATTCTTTGTTTACAACTCTTCAGGGGCTCTCTTCCTAGAGAAGAAATTCAGCTCTTTTTGCATTGTCTTGTTTTTTAACAAGGCTTAAAGGTCCTTCAAGGTCTGTTCTCAAAGTAGGAGCCAGAGTGGTTCTTTCAAAATGGAAGTCAGAGCCTGTGGGTCTTTAAATACACTCTTGGCTCAACATTTTGCTCAGAGCTAAAGCCAAAGTTCTATCTGTTCTGGCTGCTACCCTGCTAATATCAGTCACCACTGCCTACTTTTGCTTGCTCAGCTCAGCCACATAGAGACCCTGATGTCTACAGCACCCAGAAACACCCCAACATTAGGGCCTGCAGATCCCTCCCTAGAATCCCTCAGCCAAGGTGTCTTCCTCTCTCAAATGTTACCTTCCCATGGAGCTGTGCCCTGACCATTCACTTGTAGTTATAAACTTTCTTTTTGAACGCTGGGATCTGTAATCCTCATTCATACATCATTAGATATCAGACGCCTTTTGTTTAGCCAGTGGTTAGTCTCTAGCTAAACTCTAGGTTCCATAAGGCAGGGGATTTTGACCAATTCACTCATAAGTAACCCTTAACTCTTAGAACATTGCTTGACACCAGAGAAGCCCGAGGACTTGGTTTGTGTCTTCAGCTTCATCTCTGGCTACTAGTTTCCTTGATGTCATGAATAACCCATGGCTTCCCCCTATTCCATACAGTTAGTTGCCTCTTGTCCTCTGCATTTATTCTCTATACACCCATCCCCCACCCCTGGGTCTTTTTCTGGCAACTTGAGTTTATCTTTGAAGACTCAAGTCAGATTTAACTGCCTCTAAAAACCTTGTATGAGTCCCTGAGGCTGGGTTAAATGTTCACTCTGTTCTCCCATTGCACCTATTGATTCATATTTAAAACTGACGACTATAAATATCTGTTTGGGTTCCTCGTCTTCAGTAGGCTGAAAGCTCCCTGAGAAACAAGGGTGAATATTATTTCTTTAACCCTACACTTCTTGGATCCTAGCATAGTGCCTGGTACTTAGTATTTAGATTTATTGGTGTTGAACGATTGAATGAAGGTAGTCACAGTACAACGTGCTTAGAGTAAGAAGGCCGAGGGTAGCCTCCAAGATCAACCGCATACTAATGTTAGTACAACCATATTTCATCTGGTAGGAGGGTCAGTGGGTACAAAGGGCAGAGAGGGGGTCATGGAAAGACACACAATGCCCTAGACTTAATGGATCATCAGAGAAACAAAAATGGACGTTGAGGTGATCCACCTCTCAGTCAAAAGCTTGAAATCAGCCTAGAGCCAGGTAAGAAGGGTGCCAACCAGCTAGTCCCCAGAGGCACACACTAGAGCTCTCAGAGCTATTGAGCTCAAATGCCCAGTGCCTTCTGGCCCACAGCCCACCATTACCTAAGTATTTCCCCCAGACATCAGCCACAGTAAGAGGTAAGCCCGTGGAGGCCTGGAAACTTGGGGTGACCATTCTCTCCTACGTAGTTGCTCTGCTATCCCTTGCCAACTTGTGCTGGGGCACATGCGTGGCCGCCTGCTCACCTGCCTTTTACTGTTACTGTTGGCAGGTTAATGACCTAGTGACTTCTTTGCCCGTCACCTTAGAGTTGGGGGCGGTGAAAATCTACCAGAGTGGCATGTCTACTGCCGTGGAAACAGATTTTGGGCTCTTAGTGACGTTTGACGGCCAGCACTACGCCTCCATTTCCATCCCAGGCTCTTACATAAACTCCACCTGTGGGCTATGCGGGAATTACAACAAAAACCCACTGGATGACTTCCTCCGCCCAGATGGCAGGCCTGCCATGTCGGTGCTGGACCTAGGAGAGAGTTGGCGTGTCTACCATGCTGACTGGAAGTGTGGCTCTGGCTGCGTAGACAATTGTACTCAGTGTGATGCGGCCACTGAGGCCCTCTACTTTGGTTCTGACTACTGCGGCTTCCTCAACAAGACGGATGGCCCCCTGTGGGAGTGTGGCACTGTTGTGGATGCCACGGCTTTCGTGCACAGCTGTGTGTACGACCTGTGCAGTGTGAGAGACAACGGCACGCTCCTCTGCCAAGCCATTCAGGCCTATGCCTTGGTGTGCCAAGCCCTGGGCATCCCAATCGGAGACTGGAGAATCCAAACTGGGTGTGGTAAGCTGGCATGCCGTCCTATGAAAGATGTCTCCAGTGCTGGGGGCAGGGATAGGATCTCAGGCCTCCTCCTCCAGACCTTGTTAAGAATCAAGGCCAAGAGTGAGGGTAGCGTTGAAATGTCCCAAATTATATAGAATGAACTTTGAAGAGAACTTAACTTGACCCCACCCAATGTCATAACAAGGAAACAATGCGCCATTGATGAATTTAATGCATCTAGATACAGGATAGCCCAGAGCTTAGCCAGGGAGAGTTGCTGCCACCATTGGATGTGCTGTTGAGAAAGTACAGAGGCTAGCCTAGGGACAGAGTCTGCCTGGAGGTATGGCTTTCCTCACAGGCAGAGGTTTCTGTCATGGTGCCATTTGTTCTGTAGTATCTCATCTAATCTGGCGAGAGAAAGGACTTGGACAGGGAATATAGACCAGCAATGAGGAAGCCCTTTTCTTGCATTGTTAGGTGTGGTTAGGAGATACCTGATTCTCACTTGTGGGAATACCCAGGCTCTTTTACGAAAGGCTTTGGACAAAGCTTTTCCACACCGTTTAGTTGTCTCTTTCTACCCCACCATCCTTTTTAAATCTCCCCTTTCCTACTTATAAAGAAGCGCAGTCATAACCTGTATCTTTCCTAGTCCTTGGTTCCCTTCCCATGAGTGAGATGATAGACAGCTGTGGTCCGACTTCTCTTCATAGGAATAAATAGACAGTAGCTGTCGATGCCTTTGAGAGGCTGTGGAGGTGAGATTTAAAAGTTTCTCCGAATTCCAAGGCCAGAGAGAACTTCCCTCCTCAAGAGTGGGTTGGATTCACATAAATCACCATGTGTCAGATTCCAATCTCAGCATTTTGGTCACACGAACCAAGAGGCAGTGTATCTTCCTTGCTGTGCGACTGACTGACCAGCCTCTATTATACCCAGGGCAGTCATCTCCTAATTCACATTCAAGTTGAATATGGCTTCACTTTGAGCCTTATATAATACAAGAGCATCCAAATTGCCCAAGTAAATTTTTATGAATAATGGTTGTATTTTTTTCCCTAGTGGTTCTCGCCTTGTTACACGTTACATCTCTCTCTCTCTCTCTCTCTCTCCTCTTCTCTCTCTTTCTCTCTCTCTCTCTGCCTGGGATGAATTATATTTAATTCACAGCTGGTTTACTAGGCTTATGCCTGCTGGATTCAACTAGACTCAAACATTTATGTAGACTTGAACAGCCTTAAATAAGAGAAGCAAGCTTCTGAGGCACGGAAGGCAGATTGCTCCCAGCCAGTCTCCCAGAGGAGAAGGCATGCAGTCTCTGCAGATCGCTCAGCGTCTTTCTCATTATTAATGTCCAGGAATTCATTTCTACAGTCTGCCTCGGTCACACTCAGATATTTTAAGTGCCTTCTTGTTTGAAGTTCCATGTCTTCAAATTGCTCCTCTAACGGGTCCAATTTTCATTTCTTCTGAAAGCTTTATTTCCTTTCTAAGAATGGGCCATGGTTTTTATAACCCAAAGCATCTCCTGTGTCCTTGGTGGAGGATTTGAAAACATCTCTGCGACTGTGTATCACTCAGTAATAACTACTGAGGAATAGGGCTAATCTAGCAAAGACAGATGACCTCCAGGTGAAGTTTAGTGTGTTCAAGTTTAGATAAACTCTCATAGCCCCAGCATACAGAGAAAGCAGCAGTGTCAATACTTACAGGTATCCCCTCCATTCGCTTCCCCAGTAAGTGGCCACCTGACCTTCACTCTGTGACCTGAATGATATGGGAGGAACGTCTTTTATTTTCTCCCAGCCACTGTGCTGGTTGTCTTCAAATCTACTTACCTGTGACCGAGTTGTCTTCCTCTCTCCGCACCAGTGTCTACCGTGCGGTGTCCCAGCTTCAGCCACTACTCTGTATGCACAGTAGTTGTCCAGATACCTGCTCGGACCTGACAGCTTCTCAGAACTGTGCCACGCCATGCACGGAAGGTTGTGAGTGCAATGAGGGCTTTGTCCTCAGCACCAGCCAGTGTGTCCCTTTGCACAAGTGCGGCTGCGACTTCGATGGCCACTACTATACATGGGGGAGTTCTTCTGGCCACGGCCAACTGCACAGTGCAGTGCTTATGTGAAGAGGGAGGGGATGTCTACTGCTTCAACAAGACCTGCCGGAGTGGGGAGGTGTGTGCCGTGGAGGATGGTTACCAGGGCTGCTTCCCCAAGCGGGAGACGGTGTGTCTGATCAGTCAGAACCAGGTACTTCACAACGTTTGATGGTGCCGCCTACGCGTTCCCATCCGAGTTATCATACACACTACTCAAGACCTGCCCCGAGCGTCCTGAGTACTTGGAAATTGATATCAACAAGAAGAAACCTGATACAGGGCCTGCTTGGCTCCGGGGTGTTCGGATCCTCGTGGCTGACCAAGAGGTCAAGATAGGAGGCGTCGGGGCTTTGGAAGTCAAGGTAAGATTCCTTGCTTCCTTCGATGGAGTAACAAACAGGCCCTTTTCGTCTGGCTTGGTGTTCTTCCTCTGGCTGTGAGTTGATTCTTAAAAAGGACATGGATTCCATATGGAGGCATTTAAAAAAAAAAAAAAAAAAAAAAAAAAAAAAAGATTGACCCAAAAGGAGACTCGAACAGGTGACAAAATGGAGCCAGGTTGGAATTCTCTGAATTAGATAGCATGAAATTCGCTGTCCATAAGAACAAATCCCCGCAAGAGGCTATGTGCCAAGCTAAGCCTTTCTCCTGGAATAAGTTGTAGCATCGCCTCTAATCACATAGCTATCGAAACCAAGGCACAGAAGGGTTGAGAAACTTCCTCTAGGGACACACAGCTCCAAAGTGGGATTTAAGTGTGAGTAGGCTGGCGGCTGTCATTTTTGTTCTTCATGCTGTAAGATCCCTTCTGCTGGCAGAAGGAAGTTCATTGGCACAACGCAGAACTGCCTGCTGTTCCTCTAACAAGGGCTAATATACCCATGGTCAGGTGTCCAAGCTCGTTAATTCTCAAAGGAATCTTGGGAGTCACTTAGAGCAATGTTTGATTCCATAGAAGGTGCCAAGGGTCTGGATGAGGGTCCCTGGCTGATTTAGCAGAGATGAGGTGGTGCTGGGAAAGGACTCTCCCTTCTCTCAGTCGAAGGTGAATTAATGAGTGGCATTTGGAAAACAAAAATCATATCAAGGAGATTACAAGATGCATGCCCACAGAAGGAAAAGGCTATGTTCTCAGCCCCATTAGTAAATTGACAGAGATTAATCTAGTAAAGGAATAGGCAGAGATATAGAGGTGGATGGACATCTAGATGTTAGCTCTCCTCTATGCACCCCAAAGGTCTGGGGAACAGGAAAATTAAAAGTTGATAGCAGAAGAGGGAGCCAGAAAGGTGTGGAGGAAGGGTGCTGTCTGGAAAACGGTGCTTGAAGGAAGATTGGCAGCAGGGGAAATACGGCCCCTCAGGACAAGGTCACTCAGGGTGTTTGTGTGGCAACTAAGTTTAAGGTCTGAGACACACTAAAATAATGAGAAAATAAGCACCTCAAAAGAAAGAAACAAGCTTGTGAATAAACACCAATGGTGTTTGTGTGCAGTTTACATATACCATCAGCTCCTGGGTATTTTCAAGGAGCTGGCCCTGGCACAGAGCCAGTCCTACCCAGCCTTGGAACCACTGGGTCCTCTCTGGGTCTCTGCCCCTGACAGCAGTGTTTCTGATTTTTCAGCTAAATGGTCAAGATGTAGAATTACCATTTTTCCATCCTTCGGGGAGGCTGGAGATTCATAGAAACAAAAACAGCACAACGGTGGAATCCAAGGGCGTGGTATCCGTCCAGTACTCTGATGTGGGACTTCTGTACATCCGTCTGTCCACCATGTACTTCAACTGTACTGGGGGCCTGTGTGGCTTCTTCAACGCCAATGCCAGTGATGAGTTCTGCCTTCCTAATGGCAAGTGCACAGACAACCTGGCCGTGTTCCTGGAGAGTTGGACGACATTCGAGGAAATCTGCAACGGCGAGTGTGGGGACCTGCTGAAGGCCTGCAACAATGACTCTGAACTGCTCAAGTTCTACCGGAGCCGCTCCCGGTGTGGTATCATTAACGACCCCTCCAATAGCTCCTTCCTGGAGTGCCACGGGGTGGTCAATGTTACTGCCTACTACCGCACCTGCCTGTTTCGCTTGTGCCAGAGCGGAGGCAATGAGTCAGAGCTGTGTGATTCGGTGGCCCGCTATGCCAGTGCTTGCAAGAATGCAGATGTGGAAGTGGGCCCCTGGAGGACCTACGACTTCTGCCGTAAGTTAGGGCTGCATCAAGGGGCGGCTAGGGTTGGGGAAACATGTTCTACCATGATTTCCTAGTAAGGACTTCTCTTCTTAGTGGGACTGACCTCAACGGAATCTGATGGCTTGACTTATTACCTCAGACTATGCTGTTTCTTACCTTGATTTTCATTTCAGAGAGAGAGAGAGAGAGAGAGAGAGAGAGAGAGAGAGAGAGAGAGAGAGAGAGAGAGAGAGAGTGTGTGGTGTCACTGGAAGATAGAGAACATTCAATGCCTTGGGCTATGTTACAGACTGTTGTGAGCTTTCTAATATGGGTACTGGTAACTAAGCTCAGGTCTTTCCCAAGAGCAGTGCATGCTCTTAATCTGTGAGTTATCTATCCATCCCCTCCAACCTTATCTTTTGAGGCAGAGTCTCTTACTTAGTCTAGCATTCACTGATTGACTAGACTCACTGATCAGAGAATCTAGGGACTCACCTCTCTCAGTGCTGGAGTTATAGATACTCAGGCTTTTTTATATGGATTCTGGGGATCTGAACTGATGCCTTAAAGTTTGTGTGGCAGATACTTCTTCAACTGAACTGCCTCCCAAGTCCCTTCTTTTCACTACTAAACACACAGTCTCTTTTCATTGTAGAGCAGTTAGCCATCCCATTGACTGGTGGTTTTATCTACAGAAAGCACAAACACCAGGTTAAAGGAGCAGAAACCTTTGTGATGGCTTCATGGGTACCTTCCCCTTGGGCAATGAAGAACCCCATTCATTCTGGTAGGGTACAATCAGCTGGGGAGCTTTTCAGGGTGTTGGAGATTAGCATTTCTCCCTGGGGCAAGTCTGACAATGGCTATTAAGACAGTCTCATGTACTTGGCTCTTCATTTTGTCCCTGGAGTATCTAATCCCTCTCAGCAGGGCAGTGGTGACACTAGTAGTCATTAGAATAACTCCTGAGCAGACAAGATACCCAACACCCGGCTTATCAGTAGCAGCAGAAGGGGAAAGGAGAGGCTGGGAGTGTGGAACCATGCAACAGAGTAAGAACGGCTCAACTACCGCACTTTATCTCACTAAGAACTTTGCCCTAAACCATGAAGACACCAAGTTCTGAGTCTGTGTATCTTTCTGCTATAATCTACCCTAAGGTTTATCATTAAAAAAAAAATTAAGTAGTTTCAAAGTCACACAAAAATTCTGAGCATTCCTATGAAGTCATTACCCAGATTAAATCTGTTGTATATAGTCTTTCCCTTTTGTTTCTTCTCCGCACATCTACCCACCCACACACACAAACATTTAACAGTAATTTGCATATAGCATGGCCCTTTCATCATATATTGTGACCAATTACATGAAGGTAACCAACTGATAAAGAGAGAAGCATTATTTTTGGTGCGGGGGTTTCAGCTCAAGGGTTGGTTAGCTCTATTGCTTCTGAGCCTGTGGGTGAGCATACAGCACAGGGAGGTTCGTGTGAGCAAGCCAACCTGTTCATTGCATGAATAAGAGAGGAAGGAAGGATTAGGTTCCTACTCATTTCAAGGAGCATCCCTGATTTCCCAAAGACCTGTGCTGGAGAGCAAACCTTTTACATTTGGGGGACATTTGAGATCCCGATCAATCACCTTCCCCACTAGTTCTGCAGTAGATATTCCCTGAGACTAAGGTCATTTGTTACACAATGTAGTGAAGTTAGATGCTTTAGGAAATTTAATGTAGACAGAACAACTTTACCTCCTCAATCTAATTTTGTCATCTGTCTTGGGGGTACCTTTGATGTTTTTTTCCTTCTGCACAGATTGAGTCTACGTTCATATGTTAATGTGTGTTTCTTTAGTGCCCTATAGTTTGACTGGAATAATCCCTAGCGTTCTTTGTCCTTTAAAATAGAATGGTGTTCTATTTAGATTTGGTGTCACTCATGCTAGACCTCAATTGTGCACCCCATTCAGCTTCTTGCACAGGCTCCACATGCAGACTAAGGCTCTATCCAGCCTGCCCCCTTGTGGGTGAGATGCATGCTTATGTCTAGGCCAAGGCATGGATGGAATGTCTCATCTGTAAATCTCCTGTGTGTTTTTCTCTTACAACCGAAAAGCAAAGTGTTGGGAGGTTTTTGGCATGCACCTCTGCTTCTGTCTATCAAAGTCTCTGTCCTGGTTTCAGCACCTACTGTCAAATTTGGTTTGTGTTAAATCTTGTGCACTGGTGGTTACCAACTCACAGGTTTCAGGTCCAGTGCTGTCCTGCCTGCTCAGTCAGGGATCGCCATCCCACTGTAGGCAAGAGTCCCCTGCCCCAGTCTCTCCCACCTGTCTCTCAGTTGATCCACTTATCTGCTCATATCTCCCATCTGTCTCACCATATCTCATCAATATAGACATGGATTCTAATTTTTTAAGGTCCAATATCTCACATGTCGTCTAAAAATTATTTGTTCTGTGTTTGGCCTGTGGGACCTTCAAACTCACCCCTGCCCTTTGCCATGTCTCCGTTTGGCTTTTCAGCACTTTCTTACTTTCTGATCAAACAAGAGGGTCACACTTGTCTCTGAATTCTCTGCTCCCTGGGTGACATTCAGCCTTTATATTAAAAAGCCCTACTTCCTTTTGGTGAGGGGTTTTATGGAGGTCAACATCTAGGCACCAGTTACCCAGTGCTCTTGGGGTTATTGTTGTTTTGCTATAGGCGCTTTCAACAGAGTTAAACACACACAACACACACACACACCACACACACACACACACACACATACACACTCATACACGAATATATACACACACATACACACATATACACATGCGCACACACAAACACATACACACATGCATGCACAAACATACACACAACACATGCGCACACACATACAAACATATACACACATATACATGCATACACAAACATCTACAAGCATGTGCGCACACACATGCAAACATATACACACACATGTACACAAACATGCACACATACACACACACATACACACACTCACATCCACATCCACACATGCATACACAAACATCCACACACTCACACACACACACACACACACACACACACACACACACACACCTTTAAATCTCTGATTTAAGAACTTCAGAAATCCGGTGAGGATGTGGCAGACCTGGTGGCTGTCAACTTGGGAGAGGTAGTTATATGTTCCTGATGAGCCTTGGCTTCCTTCAGGAAGGACTGACAGCAGATGCCATGAGTCCTGAGGCTGAACTCTTTACAAAGTCACCTTCAGCAGGAGAGCTACCCTGTTCCTATTGACTGCCTTACTAGTGGGGACCTTGAAAGACTCTCCCAAATTCTCCTCTGTGCTCTGCTTTCCCACACTGCCTTTCTCGGGCTTTACTATGGCTTCTGACCCTGCTCTCACACCCAGCTTTCTGGCTGGATTTCACACGTAGTGTGGGATTGCTGTCCCAGATCTATGCTACTGCCGGGTCATCCTTTTAGACAATGTGTGAGCTTCTGTTGGGCAGGGAATACTTACTGGTTATTCTGTATTGTCCAGAGCACATATTGGTGGCACTCAGTTTAGCCTGGCCTGGAATTATGGGGATTGGTCTTCCTCTTCCTGAGAAAAACAAGTCACCAAGTCCCCCAACCCCCATTCAGGCCAGAGGAGTCAAGGCAACTCATGCAAGTGCCATTTAAAGGAGGGTTTGGGCAGTGGTGGCCAC